>JARHVA010001315.1:2190000-2790000 GCA_037957365.1 Torreya grandis
CTAGATAGTACTTACTATAATTTTTATGCCCAACTCATATCTACAGTCTACTATTTACTATATGACTACTAGTTATGATCATGGATATCACGAGATGTACAGTTGGTAAGATTTGTGTATGCATGCATGATTTGAGAGTTTACCAAATACAGTGTTGGAATGTTATTGTGTTCCATGGGAATTATGTTTTTATTTATTATATATATAGTTACTTATATAACATCTATGTTTCCATGCATTTTAGACTACTTCATATGATTGATTGTGGAAAATAGGTAGTTAAGTCTTAGAACACTGGATTGTGGTAATATGGGTTTTTGTAGGGTGTAGATAACTAGAAACCAATTATATTGTTTGAAATGTATAGTTGAATTGTATGTTTACCCAGGTGGTATATTTTTAATCATTATTTTTAGTATGGGATAGAACATAATGAGATATTCATGCATATGTTAGATAGACTTAATGTAAAATTTTATTACTCCTATGTATAGTGTGTCAAAGTAGGATGTAAGTTGATGAATCTTGTGGTTGAATTTGTATTTGACCAATCTTTATTGCTAATGTGGATTAAGGATTGAGACTAATTTCACTAGCTTACTGGCATTGCAATGTTAGATGAAGGCGGTCCTATTAAGTGGTGTGTATGAACTTAACTGATATAGATCACTACACACACACACACACACACACACACACACACACACACACACACACAAATATACATATAACTTTGGGCCAAAGTATGTTTAGTGAGACATTATCATTTCATGAGTATGGTTTACATGTATTTTCAATATCTTGTAATAGATAGAGTTTTATATGATACACTATATGTTTAGTTAGTTCGACATCATGTCACACACAGGTACTAGCTTGTCCCTCTGGATTCTTGTGCCATCACTATCTACTCATCCATGAAGGGAGGGACATATCCTGATGGAATTAGTGCAAGGGATCATTGGTCTATGGTTGGTGTGTAAAAGCACTTGGATGATGCTCTCCCCCCCACAATAGTACTACTTATTGAGATGAACACTTGGGAGTGCCACAGATACTGGGGACTCTATGGAACTCATGCTCTATGGAGCTAGGTATCTAATTTATATTTAATATTAATATTGAGTATTGTCATGGACAATTATAACTACTTATTATTATATACTGATAGTCATGATTATAGAGTTGTACCAACCATGGTCAAGTTACTACCTTAATTTATATATCCATTTTATGAAGCATTATCATGACATTAGAGGTCTATGATATAAGAAGTAGTGTGTACTTATTATTATCACATGAGTATTATATGTGATCTCTATTAAACTCTCAGGATATAGTCTACTTGTATGTATGTGATTTATTTATTATAAAAATCACGTGTTTATTTATATAACCCAACAGGGTTGTTGTACATCTTCCAATTTGTATTTGATACAATCATGATCATAATGATAGAATACATTAATTATTTTTTGTTTCAAAGTCTAATACTTTCATTTGCATGTGTGTTCCCTTTAATTCAGAATAAATTTATAAAAGACATAAACAAATATATAGATGATGCTTTCTATTAATTTCAATATATGTCATATTTAATAGCATTTTATCTTTTTCCTATGTGGAATTACATTAACAAGCAAACCCATACACGCATATAGGATTTATCACATAAGCTAACAACTATGTTTCAAGTTTCAATGTCATATCTTATACATAGGAAATAATTTCCTTCTCCTCCCCATATCTATGAGGATGATAGATATTTCCCTATAACCAAGTCCATGATATCATTCCTCCACAAGATTAATCAGCCTATACCAATGCCATTATTCCCCATACTCATCCTATTCACACCTCTTCCCTACAGGGTGTGTGCATGCATGTTCAATCATAAATAGCTAGGGTTTGCACTTGTGAGATTATATGTGATCAAATTATTAGTATGATCAAGATTATAAATTCATAATCAAATATTACATGACAATATTACAACATTGGAAAAATAATTTACAAGATAAAGGCCTCCAAGGTATAATAGTGTAATCATGTATATGCATCTTCACCTTGTCAATTTGTGGTAAACAATGTTACATATATAAATCATAAATCACAAACAATTACATATACAACTAGTGATTCAAAAAGCATTGAAAGGTTAAAGAAGATTTCAATTGAGGTACAAAGGGAAATTATTAAAGCTAAGTTGATCAACCTACCTCCTCTACACCCAATGAGGAGATCCAAACATTTTTGTGCATATCATAAAATGTATGGGAAACACACCAATTCATGTTTAGAATTGAAAATAAAAATACAAGAGATAATGGATATATATGACTCACACAATGACACATCGTCCAAATAACATACAATGGCATATATACCAATTCAAAAATAGTCAAATTCAGAAATAGTAAAAATATGGTTACCAAAGCATAACTCTAAACAATAAAAGGTTCATAAAACATAATCAAATTAAGAAATAATACAAAAAGCATAGGTAAAACAATAAAAATAATGAAAATCTACCTCTCCAAAATGAGGCTCAACTTTCAAAGTAGTAGGATTTGGTCAAAATTATATAGAATAGTTTGATTATCATGTCAAGGTTTGGGCAGGTAGGTCCAAGTCATCACTTCTCCTATTTTATAAGTTGATAATATTGTTCAATAGGGTTTTATATTTATTTAACATCATAAGTAACATTATTCATAGATATAACTAATCAAATAAAAATATCCATATACATAGGACATGTTATAAAAAAATCAAGAACTTCAATTGCAAAGTCAAAATCATGCTAAGCCAACAAGAATTCTCAAATAAGGATTTATAGCAAAATATCCTCCACAATGCCATATGTTTACAATAAGCACATTTTCAAAGGGAAAAATCACAATCAATACTCCAAAGCATAATTGAGAAAGGTCAACTCCATAGGATGAGGTAACTCCCTCTAGCATTCTAGGTTATTATGATATCAATGATGAAAAATATTATGATTCTGATGGTGAACAATACTTAAATTATTACTACAACATATAATTCACACTGCATGAGAGATTATCATTCCTATTTTTGACATAGACCATAGTGATAGTGATTCTCTCATGAGACTCATCAGTTAGTATGGTTTCTCTTTTCTTGTACATACGCTCTTTTCTCTTGCTCCTTGTACATAGTTTATTTTCATTTACTTGTACATAGCTTATATCCAAAAAATAAAAATAATATAAGATTTCAAAAATACAAAAAACATTCAAATATTATTTAGAAAACATAAAATGTATAGATTGTATGCACTGTTGTGTTTACATTTTTTTTACTTTCTAGATACTACATATGTTACCTATCTTAGTATAGTTACTTTTATCATACATACATACTTCACTTATTCTTGTTGATTGCTTGTAGATTGTATATAGGACTTAGGTCCACTACACTGATCCAAACTTGCTATCATGTACCCACTAGGGCATATACATCGATCTAGGTTTATTCATTTGATACATCTACCCACTTAAGGGCATCTCATACATAATTTATATAACCAGGTTATATCCTTAGATTCTTTACATTCTAGCTTTTACATTGATATATCTTGATATTAATCATTTCTACTCATACTCAAATGTTTTTCTAACTATCACTAGTTTAGACACAACATATGTACATCCTATATCTTACATATAATTGTACTACATTCATTCATGTTTTCATCTCTAGCTTTCCTAGTTTAGATTTGATTGTATTCTCTATGTTTTTTATATTTCGGGGAATATGAATATGCCATTTTTATTATTGGTGTATATTTTTATCCTATGGTTTTTATCTACATGATTTATTATGCTTGCTTAGGGTCTTAGAGGCTATTTGGGTCATTTGGGAAGATTAGTCCCACATTCACTAGAATGTGTGGTTTCACTCTCTCTCCCACCTAGATATATAACTCTCTCCCTTTATATTGATGATAAAAAGTTAATGATTTTTTTTTTTTTATCCATTTTGATTTGCCTCTTGTAATTCTCTTTTGTGATTTAAATTTGGTTTAGCTCTTTGGTGATGTGCACTCGCTTCTTGTCTCATGTGACCATCCAACCTTTGCATTCACCTTATTCAAACTGTGATCAAATTATGATATGGTATCAAAGACACCCATGGTAAGAATTTGTTTGGTTATTCACTACTAAGATTTCTATGAAATATTGATATTTATTGCATAAGCAAGATCATAGATCTATATTTTTTTCGTTAAACCTATCTATTCCTTTTATCATACATTTTAATGCTTTGTAATGTTGGTATATGGAAGTTATTTAGAGATCTAATATACTTGAAGTTTGATCTAATTCACTATGGATTGGAAGAAGGAATTTTTTGCTTGAGGAAACACATTTTCCATCACATTGTCTTTTTTGTGGTTTCCTAGTTCAAATCTAATTTTTCTTTCTTGCACCTTGTTTTCCATCCTCATGTTTAAGATATTATTGTTAGAAAACCAAAGTGAAGAATTATGAAACTATTTTGGGTTTGGTGTGCTTTGGTCCTAGATTTTTGTATCATTTTTAATTTTTGAATTTTGTTAAAGAAATGAAAAAGTTATGATGTTTTTAGTAACTACTACTCAAGAAATATCAAATCTTATAATTTGGAGATTGTTGCTGAAAGTTTCTTCCAAAATAAGATAAGTCTATTCAAGTTTGCTCTAAAGTTTTTAGCATTTTAAATTAATTTTAATAGCTTGATTTAAAACAAGGTCAAATAGGCTACTTTTCTTTTAATGCATAATAAGATTGGTCAATTTCAACATGGTTAGTGGATAGTTTTTATTATTTTTTATAAAACAATATTTTGTGGGTGATATTTTATAAAAAAATGTTATTCATTTTTTCACTTGATCAAATTTTAATTTCTTCCTTAGACACATTATCAACTGAGTTTGATGTCCTTTTTTTTGTAAAATTTTATCTTTTCGGGCACATGCAATGATTACTCTAGATGCACTATTGACTAAGTCTAATATCTTTTGAGTGTGCATTTGAAAATTTTGTTGGGGGGGTGCGAGGGGTCACCATTTCATAGTATGGGGGTGTACTATGATGTTATGGTCCCTCATTAAATTCTACTTTCACTTTCATTTCTATAATAACTTCAACTTGCACTACTACTACATCTCATTCTGCACTAATGGGTTCAAGTTTAATCAACCCACTAGCTCCCTTTAACTATCAAGAATGGAACATAAATATGAAAGTCATTCTAAGGAGTAAGGGTTTGTATAGGATAACTATTGGTAATGAAACTAAACCTAACACAAATGTATAGATAGTTAAGTGGTATAACCGTAGTGATGAAGCCTATGGGCTATTATGTCTTTATGTAGCACCTAGTCTTGTATTTCACTTAGATCCTATGAAATCACCTCATGATGTATGTACCATTGTAGGTAAATTATTTGGGGAGAAAGATGTTATGAGAGGTCATGATCTTGAGAATGAACTTATTAGCCTAATTCCTAGTAACTTTAACACCCTTTAGGATTTCTTCACTAAGTTCAAGTCCTTGAGATTTTATTTGAAAGAATGTTTGATAAAAAAAAAAGATGAACAACTTTTTTTTATCTACTCTCTAAACTAGGTACTGACTATATAGTATTTGTCTCTACTTTTCATGCCACTAAAGTGCTTTAGGCCCTACATGGAAAATTATCACTTTAGATGCTTTCATTGATGACTTAACTAGGGAATAAGACAAGTTGATTCAGATGGGCACATTAAAGTCCACAAAACCTCAAGGCATATTTTTTAGGAATGGGAAAGAAAAAACTTCCAACAAAGAGAAAAATAAGAATAAGGATTAAGAGAATAAGAAAGAATCAACCTCTACTAAAATGAACACTGAAGCCTCCTCTTCCAATGGAAAATCTAATCAAAATAATGTTAAGTGTTCCTACTATAATAAAAATGGGCATGAGCAAATTAAATGAATGAAGAAGCAATTAGATCACCTAACTCATCTCCTAGATAAAAACAACATAGGTGTTCCTAAGTCCATCAATAAGAATTCATCTACCCAAGATTATACTAAGGCAAAGAAGAAGGGGAAAGAGAAAGAAAAGGGAAAGGCTCTTATAGTAGTTGTAGCTTCAACATATTCATGGGTAATTGACTTGGGTACTTCTCACCACATAGGATCTTCACTATTTTAGTTTTATTCTTTATATCCTTGTGTCATGTCTTTTATCAGTTAAAGGGTCTATTAAAATGGAAGGAGGAAAATTCAATAATTTTCTAATTATCCCTTCCCTTTTAACTAATCTCATATTAGTGTATCAATTCACTTATATGGGTAAAGACATGAGGGTTAAGTTTTTACCAGATTTATTTATCATTAGGGAGTTTCATATTGATACTACAATGGTAGTGGGTAGGAAAGATCACCAACCTAGGTTATACACCTTCTCACATTTTGCATCTAATTATTTTGTAAAAGCATTTCTAACTCATTCAGATGGAGTTAGAAAAGTATGGCATGAGCAGTTTGGCCACCTTAACTACCACTACCTTGAATAACTTATCAAAAATCACATGGTCATAGGCTTGCCTCAAGTCCAATTCTCTAAGGGAATTTTTGAGGGGTTATCTCTTGGAAAGCATCCTAAAGTAAAATCTGATAAAGGCAAAGCTTGGAGGGATTTAAAAGCATTGGAGTTAGTGTACAGTGATGTATCTGGACCTTTTTCTAGTCTATGTTCTATAAGGGCTAAGTATATTCTCACTTTCATTGATGATTTATCAAGATATACATGGGTCTACTTTCTTAAGCAAAAGTCTGAAGTCTTTGAATATTTTCAATATTTCAAGGAAATTTTTGAGAAATAATCTAAGAAATCCATCAAGGTTATTTGAACTAAAATTGATAGTAAATATGTTTGCAAAAAATTTAAGTAGTTTTACACCATAAATGGGATTGATTTGAGAAATAATTTGAGCAATTTTGCACCATAATGGAGTTGAAAAACACAAGAATAGGTCTTTGAAATAGATGACTAGCTGTATATTTCACTCTAAGTTCGTGTCACCTAATTATTGGGGATAAGCCATTAATATTTCTTTATATATTCAAAATATGGTTCCTCACAAAGATTTAAAAGGCGTAACACCCTTTGAATCTTGGAATGGAAGGAAACTAAATGTTGATCACCTTAAGTTTTTTGGATCTTTAGCTATGGAGCGTATACCAAAGAAGATACTCAAATATATGGAACCTCAACCCAAGTCTTGCATATTTATATGTTATCTAGATAGTGTCAAGGTGTACCACCTTCTACATCTAACCACACATGAGTTTTTCATAGAGATAAGTGTTCACTTTTAGGTGAGTCCAACAAACTCAACACTTGACACTTCTTCTCTTTCATTGGATTCACTTAGACTTGATGATTCTTCTTCTAACTTAGATCATCCAAATTAGGTTCTTGATCTAGGGTCTTCTTCTTCTAGTTATGATAGTAAGGGTAGTGATGGGGAATCTTCTACATCCACATCTAGTCATATTTTAGAAGATGAGGAGTCATCACCTAAATTACCCACATCTAATCCCCTTTGTCTAGGAAAAAACTTTAGAGTGTAGGCACTTAATTATGGGATAAATTAGATTATATATGTACTTAAGTGGATTATTAGAGTGTTCCACATGTTTTATTTATGTTAGTTTAAGATCCATGGACATTCTGAGAGGCTTCATTCATACCTGAGTGGGATAGTACTATGTAGGAAGAATATTCTTACTCGATCAAAAATAACACTTGGGATTTGAATTCACTTCCTAAGGGACAGAACATGGTTCAATGTAGGTGGATATATCAAAACAAGTTTGCATCAAATGGTTTGGTTGATAAGTATAAGGTGTGATTGGTTTCTAAGGTTTTTTCATAGGTAGTCAACACTAACTATAATACCTTTGTACCTTTTTTAAAAATGATTTTAATCTAATTCACACTAACTATAGCTGCAAAACATGGTTGGGATGTGCCCTAGATGGATGTGAAGAGTGTCTTTATTTATGGAGACCTTGAGGAGAAGATCTACATGGAATAGACACCTAGGTTTATTTAGGATTCATCCTTAATTTTCAGACTTAGGAAATCCATATATGGCCTCAAATAGACCCTTTGGTCTTGGTACACCAAGATGGATTCCTTCCTCCTTACTTCAGGTTTCACCAGGTGTCATTCAGACCTTAATGTATATTTTTTGTATTAGGATGATTCTCTATTGATACTAGTCCTTTATGTTGATGATCTTTTGATCATCAATATTTATTTATCGATTATTACAGTAGTGAAGATAGATCTATAGGATATATTTAACATGATAGACTTAGGTATTTTGCATTATTTCCTTGGCATTGTGATTTCATAGTTTGATTCAATGATTTCACTTGTACATCCCAAGTATGCTCTCAATATTTTAGTTCAGTTTCACATGGTTGATCCATCTCTGACTCCCTTTCTATTAGGTGTCAAACTTGAGGTTATTTTTTTTACACCTTTGGTTGATGCCATCTATATCAATAGCTTATTGGAAGCATCATTTATATGACTCATACCAACCTTGATATTTCATATGCAGTGGGGCTTGTCTCCAGATTCATCAGGAACCCCATAATCTATACTAGAAAGTAGCTAAGAGGATCTTGCACTAAATTTAGAGCTCATATAGATTTGGTATTTAGTATAGATTTAGCACAAAGGTTGAATTGGTTGGTTTTATAGATTTAGATTAGGTTAGTGATACTCATAATCACATGTCCACTTCAGGTTACATCTTTTATTTAAGTTTTGGTCCCATCATTTGGTCTAGCATGAAGAAAAATGCTATTAGTATATCATCCATAGATATATAGTACATGGTATTTGTTAACATAGTTACTAAGGCTATCGAGCTTCAAGGGATTTTATTTGAGTTTGGCATTCCTTTTAGGAATCCCACCATCATATATTATGACAACCAAAGTACCATATAGATATGCAGGAATATGGTTTAGCACTAGCTAACCAAACACATTAAGATTTGCATGCATTTTATCCATGAGACTATCCATGGCCATGTCATTGACTTGAGATTTTACCAATCTTCAAAGTAGGTTATAGATATCTTTCCCAAACCCTTCACTGAGATAAAGTTTATTCATCTATGAGATCCTTTTGGGGTGCGGTATACATCAACAACAACATCATCTTTAGGGGGGCTTCTATCCTCTTCACTTAATCTATATCTTTATTTTGGGGGAGAGTTTTTCCTATGGTTTTTCTCCTTTTCTCTACTTTATGAGAGATTGCTACATACTTAGGTACCTCATCAGGCCTCATTTCTGAGATCCAATTTTCCAACCCACCTAAGCTATTCTTAAAGGTGGGTGTTGGTGTAGACTTTTATCCTATGGGTTTTGTATACATGGTTCATTATGATTTCTTAGGGTCTTAGAGGCCTTTTGGGTCATTTGGGAAGATTATTCCCACATTCATTTTAATGTGGGGTTTCACTCTCTCTCCCACCTATATATATATATATATATATATATATATATATATATATATATATATATATATATATATATATATATATATGTATATATATATATATCCCTTTGATTGACGATAAAAATTTAATGAATATTTTGAATTTTTCCATTTTGATTTATCTCATGCAATTATTTTTGTGATTTTAACTTGATTCATCTCTTTGGTGGTGTACACTCATTTTTTATCTCATGTGACCATTCAAACTTCGTATTTACCTTATCCAAATTGGGATCAAACTCTAATAGTTATTTGGCTCTATGCCACTTCTATTAATGTATGCCTTAGAAATGTTCCCATGTCCCTTGTGTGTGCTTTCTTGATTACATATGTAGACATTTAAACATGTCTTTATATTTTGATCGAATCCAACTTGTTTTTTGCTTGCATATGTGTACATTTAAACATGTCTTTGTATATCTTCTTTTCTCAGATTTAGTGACATGTTCCCATGTCCCTTGAATTATGTCCCATTGGCCTATTTTGTCTGCCTCATGTGTTTTTTATGTGTGTTTCCTTGTATGAATCATGGCCATAACACTTCTCTTTGCTTGTTACACACACTAATTTTTGATGTCATGAGCAATCTCATACATCTACCCTTCCTACTTAGGTGTTGTGATGGACATCATACCCCATCCCCTTAGGTAGCTACTCAAATTTACTATTATACACACTAATTACATCTATCTTAACATCCTTGTGAAATGATAGACACAACATACATCTTACATTACATACTTATGCTCAAATTCTCTTATATTTTGATGTTATATTTACACATTGTATTGGATTATTATGAAATTATCATATATGGTCTAGCTATCACATTTTGTAGAGCTATTTATTTTGAGGACATTTATTACATAGTTCAATAACTACCCTTAAAATAAGGGGAATTCACATGGGTTTTTCATAGAGTGCAGGCTCTTACATTGTATTCATAAAACATTTTCAGCACGCAGGCTCAGTTTCAAGAAATTAAACTCAAGCAAAACATTGGAAAAAATAAAGACTTAAAAAGTAGTTCAGTGACTTATATTTCAAACCAAATAGACATTAGAACCCAAATAAAAACACTATTGTCACATGGAGCTACTATACAAGATATGGTTCTACTATATAGTATCCCCATTTTTAGGGTAGTTTAGATTATCTAAAATAGTCCACTAGGTAAAATATGGGTTTGCACAGATATAGTTATAGGTTTGAATGTTATGCTTATATTTTACTTAGATTCACACTATTTTAGCTCAAATTCATATCAGTTGTTTAGATTATGGGCATCATGCCTGTCATGATCATTCACATATTTAGTTTAGATACTCAGATACAATTATTACAACTCTACAATCAGTATACTTAGTTATTAGATTGGGAGGATGTGTGTGGGACATTGTTTTCATATGTTTAGTTACACATAGGTTGATTAGATGTAAATACAAACTCCATGTCATTCTCTATATTATATACACTTGACCTCATATTCTAGGTTGTCCCCAGTTTCATTCTTTAATCCATATATAGTGGTTGGAATTCTTGAGTGGCCCAAATCTGCATAATATACCTAAGTGGTTATGGAGCTGACATACAAAGTTATATATACCTATTTATATATTTCTATCACTTTACATAATTTAGTTTCAGATGCATTTACTACACATGGGTGGGAAATGATGGTTTCATTCCTGCTTGAGTTCTTGAGCTATCCACATGAGAGGGTTAGACATATTTTCAATCTAATCCAAGTTATTCATGGGTCATGATCTACCAAGCAAATGTGGGCAATGATTTAGTCAAAACTAGATTGAGTTATCGAGCCACCCACACATGAGGATTGAAAAAAATGTTAGCTCAGCCCAAGATATTCAATGATTTGATCATTATGTACACACACACATAGGTTGTCATCATGTTCATACATTAGTTTATGTATCCAATAAGGTGTATTTGTCCCTTTCCTCTTTCCCATCTCTTTACTTAATTTTACTCAGTTAATTTATTTAGCATAGTCTTTTTATGTTAACATCTCATAAATAAGGACTAATTTATGCACATTTCATTGTAGGTAATGCTTTGGACCATGCTTCACATATGCAGACCAAACTTCACATACTTAGACTCAGCTACATGGGCTTCACTTCCCAGCTAAGTCCAAGTACACTTATTTTTCCTTTTTACTAGTCATTTCACTTTGTTGCATTTCTAACATAAAGAGGGGGGTGGTGGGAGTAAATGTAATCACCTAAAGTGGTATTTGAGTGCTAATAGTGTTACTTGAGATAACATATTCCTAGCTTAGCCCTAGACCTATCCTAAAGCCTTTTATCATAGTTTTCCAACCTTTGTTTGGACCATAGGCATCCCTAATCAGTTAAAACATAGTCTTAGACCTTCATTCCTAGATCTTGACCCTTCGTGTCTAGCACCCTACTAGTTAGACATTAGCACCATATTAAGGACACTAGATCCACATGGTGCTAGTGTCCCCAACATGGAACTAATGTCCCTTGTCTTAACTCTCCCAAATGGATATATTTTCAAAATTTAAACCCTTATAAGGTTGTCCTAAGCATATTTTATTATCCTCACAAGATACAAAACACTATAAATACATGAATTTCAGACCTCTATCCACTATATGTAAATCAAATGCAAAATACCCATTCAAACATGAAATAAGTTGAGCAAAATCAAGTTTCCCTAATCCAGATTTTATAGATTTCCAATATCAAGCACACTCAAGCATACTCAAGGCCACTATCATTCTATCATTCACTTGCACTTGCACCAATCACTTAGGTAGGAGAACTACATCAAGCTTGATCCCTCCTTAGAGTATTGGTATGTAGGTAACTCTCTTCACAATTGGGTGTTAAGGATGTCCAACCTATCTTACTAATGAACACACATTTTCAGCTCATGCTATACTTGTAAGAAGTATGATCTCCAAATTTTAGAGAAGACTTGATTTATTATTAGATTACTATACCTTTGTCCTTGGGTGACAAGTTTCAAAAATGAACCAAAGTGTTAATCACCACTAATATCTACTACTCCTCATGGTAGGTGATAATGACAATGACTTGGGACTAATGCATAAGTGTAATGGTTTATTTTCAAAAAATTATGCATTCCCAAACAATTTTAATACAATAAAAATGGTAGTTTTGAAGGCATTCAAAACATATTCATAGTTTTAACAACCTAATGACATAACTAAAGTTTTTTTAACTTCTAGATCACAAGCCTACTATTTAGAAAACTAAATAGTTATAAAACTAGAGCATACTCAAAAACGTTATGAGCCCAATAAGTTGGCCCACCCTAGATGGTTATTATTTACAATTCTTATTTTGGTAAATCTCTTCTTTTATTGAGTTTTACTATTCACATGCCTATGCATACTAGAAGGATATTATTATATTTGTTTAGCTTTAAATAAAATTATAATTTGTATGTCTATGCATCCTAAGTGGATATTAAACTATAAAATAGTTTATTATTATTAGTTTTATTTAGCTATAAGAAAAGGTCTTTCCCTATTGTAATGTTGAGTGGATAACAAACATATATTCTATAGAGATTGCTTTATTTTTAGAAACTCTCTTATAATCTTGAAATAAAGATTTGTTTTGTAATATTTCAAATATGAGTGAGTTCAATAGAGAAGATTTTGTTTTAATATAACACAACAATCTCTAATCATTTATGTGTTGTCTCCTAAATTGAATCCTCAATTCAGATCACTAAGCCCCCTCTAAACTAGTGTATGATTGAATTCCCAAACTTTTGCAAGATTTTTGGAGGGAAAATTCAAATCAAACATGAGGGTTTCAAAACATTGTGTGAAAAAATTGTTGCCTTCTATTGGATAAAGAAGGAACATACATCATTGTTGTTCATAGATGGATTATTTCCTTGTGTGATAAATGGGTTATTTAGGTTGTCGAAGGTTCTAAGGCATAGAAAATTCTTCTTAGACACTACATTTCCATGGGTACTCCCTATGGTAATAAATCCTAGAATGGGTTAGGATTTAATAATTTAATTGTCTCTAGTGCTCTTGTTAATATTAAAGTAACATTTATGGTTGATAGTATTTGGAAAGTTATTGAGTTTTTCAAATCCTTTCTCAAGTGGGGTTTGCGATAATATTTTTCATAATGGTTTATCTTTCTTTGGTCTATTCTATAGATAATGTTACCCCATGTTCCTAAAAATATTATCTATAGATGTTTAAACTCCTCTCTTTAGAATTGTCTTCCATTCTTAAGAGTATATGGACTCATTATTGATATTACCCTTCAAAAGATAGGGTTAAAACCTTTGAGTCAAGATGGAAGGATTGGAGTTGGAATTATAACACACCTTGTTGTAAAAAAGTTGGGGTTTTAAGTCATAGGTCTTATTAGGAACTGATCTAGCTGTCTAAGCCAGATCTATACTTGTTACAATGTGGTGCAAGCCTTGAATAATCTTGTAGTGCTTAACATTTGTCACTCGACCATGTTGACATCACTTCACATAAGGCACAAGCCTTATGCACTCACTTGAAGCACATAGGAGAAAGGACCAAGGTCCGTGTTGGGATAGTTATGCTAAGGTGCATATCTATCCTCTAGGAACTTTGGTTAGTGCAATGGCATTGATGAATTCATGGGCGTAATCCATTCTGGGAAGGATCTAACTATTTGTTAGGTGCAAGCCTATGTGGTACAATTTTAGAGCTTCATGGGTTTAGGCCTTAGGTTCCCTTAACTTAGCACCATTTTGGCACTTGGAGGGTTCAATAGGTTACTTATATGAAGGACTTAGTCTTGGGCTCACACTTTGGCATAGGTATGATTGTGAGGCATGGGGTATTTCCTATACTTATAGAATTTTATATATAGGGTGTTGATGTCATCATGAGCTACAAGAATGCCATGAATGGGATGCATTGAAAGCTCACTAGAACATAGTATTCATAATATAAAGTTAAACCTTAAAACTATTGTAAACCTTATGCAAAGACATTCATCATTAAATAGAGTTTAAATACATAGTATATATCAATATAACTAAGCAAATGCTCATCTTAAAGCTGCTAAAGGCCTAGAGGCTCACATGTGAGTTTGGGAATTACAATGGCAAGCCTTAATGACATCCCAAACTAAACTCTAAGCTCTACTAGCAACACTAACATTTGGAATCAATCCTACAGGGATTTTCTACTCCAATCTCCTTTGCCTCACTAACTAGATTCAGCTCAACTTTATAGTGTTTCAAGGCATCTTAGTGATATAGTGAATGGAACATGTCAGATGCTAAGCTAGTGTTGGATGTAATCATTCTACTAGCTCCACTGCCCTACTTCTAATGAGCTATGATTGTCCCATTTTCCCACTTCTTGATGATGATTGAGTTAGAAGGGAGTTATTTAGCCAATAATAGATTTGAATGGAAATTTTGAAATATGGGTTGATACATCTAAATAAGGCTTAGGTGGCATGTTAACTCAGGATAGTTTAATTGTAGCTTATGACTCATGAAAACTGAAGGACCATGAGAAGAATAACACCACTCAAGACCTTTATCTTGTTGGAATCACTCATACTTTGAAACAATGAAAATAATTTTTACTGGGTAAAAATTATGAGGTAAAATATGATCATCATAGCTTGGAATATTTATTTTTCTAGGATGATCTAAATGCATGCCAATGTAGATGATTATAATTTATAAGTAGCTTTGATATGAATATTTCATATATGAATGTTAAGGAGAATCATGTTGCTAATTTACTCAACCGATGAATGTATCTTTCTACCTTATCTATTATGGTCAATAATTTTAGAACCATAATAGATACCAATTGGCACCATAAGATGAAAAAACAACAATCATACCAAGTGATTGCCTCACACCAAAGTGTCTACTATGTTGGCACAAATCCTATATACTTAGATAGATTTGGGGCCCAACATTACCCCATAAAAAATTGTTAGTCCACCCTTAGACTATCCTTCTAGTGCTTATGGCACATAAAACTTGGGTGTTTGCTCCTTTTGTTCCACTCTAAAGTCCCCAAAGCCCTGGATTGTCAGCTTGATTTCTTCTATGATGTCATTTTTTTTTTGGAGGTAGCACCAAGGGAGAGCACGTCAATTTTCTCTAACTCTTTCCTAAAGACCTATATCATTTCCTTTTCCTTTATTATGCCTTCATCTAGGATTGATCCTTATTCATAGGGCTTTATTTGTAAGGTGTGGAAGAGTTTGTCCAGGGCCTAATCTTGGGTCTTGATTTGGGCACTCAAAATATTGACCTATGCCATTATTTATGCATGCTCAACCCTGCTCATAGTGTATGTCTATGCCATTAGTGCATCCTTCTCCCCTTTTTCCTTTTTGAGTTAAATGTTGATGATGACACCTAGGTGGAGAAGTTGTAAAAGATTGCATTAGTTGCTTCTACACCCTCTTCAAGCCTTGTGAAGAGGTCTTCCACTCTTTGATCTTTATGACAATATCTTTTTTTACTGTGGTGTAAGGGTCTTCCTCTTTTTTTGGTGCTGACTATGACTTCAATCTTGGGAACATCTACTCCATTAGCATACACACCTTATCAACCTCCAAAAATTTTGAAGTTCACTCATGATACCTTAGAGGCCATTTGGATGAGGGCATTGGCTGACCTTATTGGATTCATTACATGGGGGTTGATAAGAAGGGAGTCATGCCCTTCCTTGGCTTGATATATGCTTAGGATTGCCTTCTATATTACCTCAAAATGAGGCTCATCCATATGACTATTATAGGCAAAGGATAGTTTTTGGTGCATCCTTGTCATGGTGGTTCTAAATGGCATGTATTCCATCATATAATAACCCTCATCATTAAACCCCTATGATGCCTTCTCTCATAGGATTGGCCCAATTCCCTCTTCTTTAGAAATGGTGAGATCCATCTATTTTTCTTATTTGGTGCTAGTTATTTCTCTAGTGCCCTCCTCCAAGGTCTCTCCTCCTTGCTCCTATAGGGGTTCTTCAGACTTGTCCCCTTCATCTACTTTTTATTCTTCATTGGTGCTAGCTTCAATATCTCATGTCTGTCGGGTCTCTACCTCACCCATTGTTTGCTCTCTTAAGGTGTCAGTATCTCCCTCCTTGTCTCCAAGTGCCCCTTCACTACTTAAGCACCCCTATGTGTAGTTTCTTCTACTAGTGGGGGTGGTAGGTGCCTCTACTACTTTCTCCATCCTAGGTTCCATGCTTGTGGCAACCCTCTTTTTTTCTATCTCTCTCATGGACCTTTCATTTTGGGCCTTCTTTATCTATACCTTCCTCTTCACTATCACAATTTTCTTTTCCTCCTTGGTCCTTATCTCCTTGGCCTCAGCCTTGTTAATATCGGCTTGGGTCATGTTGGCTTCCTTCATGGCCTCCCTTTTATGATCTAGCTCCACCTCTATATGTTCCTTATTGAGGCCCATTTCCTCCATCGATGCCTCTTTTCCTCTTTAGTTTGTGGAGGCTACATATAGGGTTCTATGGGTGGATCACTTGATGTCTTTTCTGCTTCCCCAAGCATGGCAACGGTGTCACCTTAGAGAGCCTCATGAATTTCTTTAGCAGTAGGATCTTCCTCTATTTATTCTTCTTGGATGATGTATACCTTCATTCCTCCATATTCTTCCTCTTCTATCTCTTCATGATCCCTTTCCACTTCTATTTCCTTATGTGCCTCTTGCATCTCCATCTCTACCAAGGTTATCGTGGGCATTAACACTAGCCCCTTAGACTTATTTTTATTTTCCCTTAGATTGGGTGAAGCAATCCCTAGAGTGAATAACACACGCTTCTTCTTAGGTGTAGAAGGAATAGCTTCATCACCGAAGGTGATCTTCAATTAGATGCACTTTTGTATTTCTTCCTAGATTTCTCCCTGCTTCTTCTAGGGGGATTTTCTCTATGCCACAAGTGCCAACTCTCCTTCTTCACTAACCTAAAGGGGGAGGTCATCATATTTTCCCCCGTGCATGCCCTCCTTCCTTGGCTTCATCTCATATAAGAGCCTGTGGATGTACCCAAGGATGAATTCTCTTTCAAGGGGATAGATGTTGGTGCCATCTGAGTTATCCTCATATTTGTTTGATTTGCCTCTTGGGTGCACATATTGGCACCTCAACCTACATATTTTTACATCCATGACCTTCATCAATATGTCCACCTACTACATATTGGGGATTCTTCTCATTGAATATCTAAAGTACTTGGATGAAAATGCATAAGGAAGTTTTAGCCAACTAGAGCAATTACTATCTGAGAGCACCAATTATACTACATAGAAGTGTTTCATCATGGTGAAAGTCACTATTCCAATTAGGCTCTGGGGGAGATTCTTAGGAATGTGTCATTCCTCTCCAAATTCTTTGATATATCACATGAACCATCCAATTACTATGGATTTGTACTTTAGGGTGAAGGAAGGGGGGAAGTATAATTCTAGTATTTTAGTGCTCGAGAGTCAATGTGCATTGGGAAGGCCCATAGGTTGTACTCATCACCATCAAGCATGCCAATCTCCTCCATCACAATCAATATCAACATGGATCCCCATTGGAAGGTCTCTCACATTCTATGACATGTGAGTGCATTATTTATTATGTATTTTGTAATGAACTTGATGATATTAAATTTAACCCCCTATGCCATGTGGTAGGTGATGCATAGGTAGGCCTTTGTAATATCTAACCACCAACCACCAAGGTAGACTTTTGATCTTATGAGGCATGAAACTACCCTCATTCCTAGGTCCTATATGTTCTTGATTGGGAATGCAAAACCTCCCTTATATTAATTGAGGAGTTTTATGACCCTTTCAACCTCGACATCATCCATCATCATCTAGCAGATGTCTTTGCTAGATTCTAAGAGTTTGATGATTTGCATGATAAGGCTTGAAGATAGCCTCATGCAACTCCTTATGAAGTAGAATTGGTCCTTTTATATTCATAATAGGAGGAACTACATGAGTTCCTCTAGCTTATTAAAACTTGGAAACTCATAGAGTTGAGTCACACTAATGGTTGTTAGTTTATCCTAGATTGAGACATCGAATAGTGTTGCATCTTCTACTATCTTTTCCCCTATGTCTACCACCTATTCTTGTGAATTTATTGAAGTATGGTGGTTATACTATTTTAGGTGTAAGTTGTGCATGAAAAATACCATATTTTCTCCCATCAAGATCTCTTTGGGATCTTCTCAAGCACCTCTGAATCAACTTGAGTGATGATTACTCCCTTTAATAGAGGTGATGTTATTTTTGTGGAGGTGGATTCTACTGTTACTCATGATTTCTTGGCTTCTTTCTGTGCCTATTGTGGTCCTGAACTCATTCACTTTTTCCCCATCCTAAATTGATTGGTGTTGAAACATAGTCTATTTATCTTGTTGAAACCTTTAATTTTTGTTGGTGCTTCTCATAGTCACAAGGTCTATGACTGTGTCTTTAGTTCTTAAGATTTGTGTGATAAAAATGGTGGCCTTGACATCACTCTAACTTTTCTACTATTTGGTTAATGCATAATTAATGCCCCTTGCTTCTCTACTCCGATTTTACAAAGAAGGCAATTTGATTCTCTATTTAAATATTCACTTTTAGCATTTAGGGGTGCTCAAAGTTTCACTATAATAGGGTTTCATTTCTTCATCTCTCTGGGTCACTAGTTTCACTTTGGTTTTCTATTCTAAATTCAAATTATCATAAGGTTTATAACTAGAAGCAGTTAACTTTTAACTATATTATACTTCTACTCTCATCTACCATCTTAATTATGGTTGATTAATGGCATGATAGTGCCTATATTACTTGGGATTCGCTACGACCCATAAAATATACAAAAATATGCTATCATTTGTGCATTCAATGTGGATATTTGTGCCTCTTTCATCACCTCATTAAATTCTTCTAACAAATTTTTGATGAAGTGATGTGTAGTTCAAATGGTCACTTCCCACCTCACTTTGGGTGGATGCCATCTTGTCTTGATGATCTTCTCCTACACTTTGTTCACTTGGTATGACCTTTGCCTCCAATATGGAAACTTGGGTGCAACACCTCACATGCACATGATTCAGCCTCCTCAGTCCCATTTCCTCTTCCTTCTGCACTTCTATTCTATGCATGCTTTCCTAACTTGGTTGATTTTTCTATGCTTTCATCTCTTATCTTGGACTATCCTACCCCATACAAATCCCTTGCATTGACCCTCTAGTGCGGCACTCTCATCTAATCTCTTATGTGTGATCATGTTGTGTGTCTTCATTATATAATTTGTGCACTTGTATCTTATGTGCCTCTTTGGATTCACATATGCTATAAGTTTGGTGAGTGCCATGCATCCATAAACTTAGGTGTCTAGTCATAGGTGATTAGAAAACAACCTCACTTTACTCACCTGATTGGTATCATGCTTGGAAGCATTAAACTAGCCCTTTTATTGACCTAATAATGCTTCACTTCCTAAATATTGTACACAAATATATGGTGCACCTTGTGTCTAAATTTGACACACTTCATTTGCCCATAACTTATATGTCCATCCTCAGGAGCTTGGTCAGCATCCATTCTCAACTCACCCAATTGGAATTATGCCTCAAAGTGCTTGAAATTTTTTACTGGTGGCGTCAATGTGTTGCTTATTCACTTACCACATCAAAAATACAAAATAACACAAATATAAGGAATTCATTTGGCTTACACCAAAATTTATTCTAGTCAACATATCACAATTGAATTGTGACCAAGAAGTTGGTGTTTTATGGTGCAAACACCACCCTATTTCTGACATAGATTTAATCAGTTTCCATTGAAATGTCTAGGAAGCATTTCACCTCACAACATGTGCAGCTTGCATGTGCCAGTCTTTAATATGTTGTGGATGACATATGGACCCATCCACCTTATTTTTAGCTTGCCTATGTGCTTGATATACTTGGAGTCATAGAGCAAAACTAATGGCCCTTATATTATCACCTTATGATTTATATGCTTGTCATGCCAAAGCTTCTGGTGCACCTTCTCTATTTGTTGGCTCCACCTTGCCTAGGCATGCACCTTGCATAAGCACTTCAATTCATCTAGCCTTACATTAAATGATTCTTGGTCATCTAATCAACTAATCATGTGATGAGAAATGATGACACCAATAAATCCATTGATATAATTTCTCAACACCAAACACCAGTTGGAATGGCGTAGTCTTGTTTAAGTGCTTATAGGTTGTGCGATATGCCCATAGCATTGTTGACACTTGATCATACCAATATTTGTGACCAAAATTGCACATATTTTTGAGGCACATCCCCAATATCTTGTTGAACACCTCAGTTGTGCCATTCACTTGGGGATGATAAGGCATTGTCTTATGGTGCACCACCATGTATTTTGTTAGTAGGATCTGCATAATTTCATTAATGAAGTGTGTGCCCCTATTTCTATTCAAGATGAGTGGGCACCCATAGCATGTTATGATGTTCTCACATATTAACCTTGTAGTTATTGAGGATGTGTAGTTTTTGGTTGGTGTGGCCTCAACTCACTTGGTGAAATAGTCAATGGCCAAGAGAATGTATCTCATGCCTGTGCACTGCACTGTGGGAGTAATCAGTCCAACAAAATCAATGACCCATTTATCAAATGGCACCTAAGAAAGGATGGGAATGAGGGGAATCTCATCCTAGTGGTTAGGCTTCCCTATGTGTTAGCATATGTTGCATGCCTTGGTGCAGTCTTTTACATCCTAAAATAGACTTATCCACCATAACCCTGATTGTAATACCTTGCACGCCATTGCATCTCCTATGAAATGGACTCCTACTACTCATTCATGTGCCTCATGTAAAATGGAGTCCCTTTCATGTTCCAATACACATCAATGTAATAATTCATCTTGGATGAGTTTGTACAATTCCCCACTAATTAGTTGAAAAGGGGCAACATGAACTGAGAGCTATTTCTTGTCTTTGGTGGTCATTATTTGGGGCATAGAGCTAGATATTATAAAAGTAGCTATCTCTACCAAGTCCTTATGGGCATGATATATTCTATAAAGTTGTGAATCTAACATATCATCCTGAATAGGCACTACTGCATCACTAGAGTCTATACAAGACAAATGGTCTGGGCCCAAGTTCTATTTTCTAGGCTTGATGACAATTGAGAACTAGAATTCTTGAAATAGAAAGATCCATTTGCAAATGCAACCATGGAGAATGGGATTATTCACAAGGTATTTAAGTGCCTCATGGTCTGTGAAGATGTTGAGTGGGGTTAACAATAAGTATCATCTAAAATTTTGTAGGGTGTAGACCATGGATATCACCTCAGGCTCAGTTGTGGTATAGTTCTGCTCTACCTTCATTAATTTTTTGCTAGTAGAGGAGATAGGGTGATCCATTTTGCCTTCACGAGCTATGCCAGGATTTTGCCAATCATAAAACTAGATGCATCGAAATAGACATGGAATGGGGTCGTTCAATCATGAAATTGTAAAATATGCACACTAGTCAACTTGAGCTTCAAAGTCTAAAAGGCATCCTCTTGCACTTCACCCCAATAAAACGGACCATCCTTGCACAAGATATGTTCTATAAGTGTTTTAATCTTCACATATCTCATTATGAACTTCATATCATACCCAAAATGGATAAGAAAGGAATGAACATATTTTTGTGTGGAAGGATCCTGGAGATGAATGATTATTTCAATATTCATGGGATCAATGATTAGACCATATTAATAGATGATATGCCTGAGTAAGGTTCCAAATAGTGTCATGAAGACACACTTATTTAGGTTCAAGGATATTTTAAGCTACCTAAATCTCTCAAAAAATAGGCATAAGTTATCAAAATGGTCCTTCATGAGGCCATACACCATCTAGTCATCTAGGTAAACCTAGAGGAACTTGGGGATGAAATATTTAAATGTAGTGATCACCACTCTTGAGAACATGGATGTCACATTATTGAGTCCAAAGGGCATCACATTATAAGAAAATTAGCCTCATTAAAACATTATTTTGGGCTTGTCCTCCTCCTCCATCTATATTTGATGGTATCCAAACAACCCATCATTGAAGGTGTAGATTTCACAACCTGCAATGATGTCCAAGACTTTATCAGTGAATGGAGTTGGTAAGGGGTCTATGACATAGGTGGCATTCAACATTCGATAATCAATGTAAATGTGAATGCACCCATCCTTCTTGATTATAATTACCATCATGCTCACCCACTCAGACTCTTACATAGGGTAAATGACCCATATGGCTAGCATTGCATCAATCTTTATCTTAACCTTGGCATGGAGGTTGGGATTCATCTTGTAGGGGTGCTTCTTGACCAGTCTTACAATGTCAATTAACTTTATTCTCATTTTCCTTAGGGATGGGTGGGTGCCTTTCATATCTTGATAATTCTTTGGGAACAAGTCTTGGAATTACTTCAAGAGATCTATAATGCACTCCAATTTTGTGTTAGACCAATAGGCACCCAGAGTAGCCATCTTTGGCTTGCCTTTTGAGCTAATGTCTACCTTTATGGTCTTTAGTGTTTCATGGTAGGGTTTTTTCTTTGTCTGGTGTGAGTCCTCAACTTGTTGACTTCCCTCAATTATCTCTATTTGAATATGGGTGGGGTCTTCTTTTCTAGGAGTGTTATCATCTATTTGGTGTATGATCTTCCTTTTTCCTATTAGGGATTTCTAGTAGTGATCCTTCCAAGCTTCATCATCTTCTTTTCTTGAGTTTTTATTGAGTGTTTGGTCCTCAAAGAATGTTAGGAGTGTCAGTCCTTTCTCTTTAAACATGTCTTTTAGGTGCTCCTTGAGGATTACGGTGTCCTCAAACACTACCCTTTAAATCAATTATAGTGGCTTGATCAACCCTAAGTTCTATGAGGAAAAGGAGAAGGTGTGCAACAACTACTCCTTAAGGTCAGCCCAATTAGTTGTTTCATGACATGTTTCATTGAACACATACTATGCTCAGACCCATGTCTTTAGAGTTCTATAGAAGGTGTGCACCCATAAGTTCTTTGGGGTAGTCGCACCATAGTTAGTCCATGTCTCTTTGCATATGTGCACATGTGTTATGTGATCAAAGTCACTAGAATATGCCAATATATCTAAGTAATCATTACTTCTCCCAAATATAGTACAAATGGATACCTTCACATCTTTCCAAGTTGGCAAGTTAGTTTTTTTCACTATCCACCAACAAGCAGAAGTGCTTCTTAGTGTATACACTAGTGCACCCATTCTATCTATTTCTTTTAGGATGCATGATTCGAGATCATGGAAATACTTTTTCACTGGGTTAATTCTTTCATATTTTGGGAGCACCTATAATCTTACCTTTGCTCAAGTAGAGTACCTTCTTTCCTTATCATCATAAGGGACCCATCATTTTGGGGTGAAATCAATTTGGACCTAGCCAATCCTCATAGGCTTTGGCACCTTTGCATGGACGAGGTGGAATCTCTGACTAGTGGCCTCTTAAGCCTCTTCGAACCATCTATCACAAGCAACATCGATGGTATTTGAGGTTGACTACCCATATTCCCAAGAGAGTAATCCTTTATCAGTGGCATTGAGAATCTTGATGCCCTGTGCTATGTGTAGACACCTAAATCTGACCACTAATAACCCCCAATTAGGCTTTTGGCTAATTTCCACCTAGAATGCACAATTTGGCCTAAAAACACTAAAACATGCTAAAAGATGTGAAATTGAAATACTCAAGTGTCAATTTTGGCTAGGGTATCCCTAAATGGGGTAATGCAATTTATGGGCCAGCTAACTTTGATGAGATCATTTCGAGTCAAAATGTTAATTTTGCACCTAGGTGCTCTGGATTGTTCTTTCCTATCAAATCTCTTACACAAGACATGTGCCTTTATTATTTTCTATTTTTAACTTCCTAAATGGGAATACGGTTCCAATGCATCTGACAGTGCCTTCCAATTCCAATCCAGTCAATTTTTGGACCAATAATAGGACATTCTGATCAATTTGAGTAATTTGTGCACAAAGTGCTTAATCATGCTTAAGATTTGATTAACCCAAATCAAGGCCTAATTAATAATTCCATGGAAACTTGTTGAATGCTTATTTTTAGAAATGAATATTGAATATCTACATCATCAAGTGACCTCATTTCTTGGGAAGACATCCCTAGGCCATAAATGCCATAAATATCAAGATTCATGCACTCCATGCCTCATTAATGCCTTCCATGATGCCCTCCATTCCTCTTAGTTTCCCCTTATTCCTATGTCATGATGAGGATAATTACAAACTTAATTCCAAAAAATGAATTAATCCTCAACCACACATCTACATCTCAAGATGGATGGTTCAGGTTGATTCTAGACATTCTAAAAAATCTATAAATAGAGAGGCCACAAACATCATTTCAAAAGATTTTTTGATGCAAAGTTATATTGCCAAATTGGTTCAAAAAGATTCAAAAAATTAGTGCTACCACACCAAATTGATTCCAAGCCAAGCCAAGCCACAATCCAAAGGTGCCAAGGAGAGATGGAGGTAGCCAAGCTTCCATTGTTAAGGACTTCATGAGCACAAGATGAGCAAGCCACTACTACAAATGAATTTGGAGCATCCAAGGAAGGTGAAGGAATTCTTGTGTTTGATTCCTATTTTTATCATTTGATTTTGTTACCTAATCTCTCCCTAGTGTCTAGGCCTAGAGATGTTATGCTATTAGTGTGTTTATTTCATTTTGTTTTCATTTTGGAACTAACACCATACTAATCATCCTCTCTTGAGTCAATTTCATAGATCACACTATGATGTTATATATATGGTTAATCTCATTCACAAGATCAATTATCTACACATAGGAGGGTCCTTAGTCACTTAAGAGTGGAGTCACTACTCTTTCCTTACCATTCTCGAAGGCCATTTATCATTTCTTGAAGCACATATCAACATTTTTTGTGTAGCACCATGGCTTTCCTAGAAGTGCTAGATAGTTGTCTTGTTCAACCAACTTGATTACATTGAATTAAGTGTGGAATTTAGCACCCATAATATCTATAATGGCACCCTTCAAAATATTGATCAGTTTTACTTAGGTTTTGCTGTCCATAAATAGTACATGGAGGGAATGCCTCAGGGATAGCCTACCCATCTTCTCCCAGGCAGTCTTAGTTAGGATATTGACCTTGACACTTGTGTTGATAAGGAATTTACAGATAGACCATCCATTGATGGTGACATTCACCAAGAGTTCTTGGTTTTACTCTACATTTTGGGTATGCTTGACCTCTCATGCCCTTTCCATGCACGACACGGTAACTTCAACTAACTGCTACCCTATATGTTCTTAAAAAATTTATTTAATAGGGGAAACATCCCCTCTATTTTTAAGATGCATAAGATCTCTATTAGTTCTTACACTTCAGCCTCATGACCATCCTGTTGCTTGCAAGAGGTGGAAACCTGTGTCTCTAGGTCTTGTGCTAGTTGGAACTTTCCTTGCAGGTTCTAGATCACACTCATAGCCTACTATAACATGCCTTTTTGGCATGTAGGGTTTGGATAAGGTGTAGCTTTGGGTTTAAGCTAAATTATGAAATCCATGAGGCTCAATTCCACATATTCAAGGTGAAACTTTAGTGGTGGTACAACTAGCAATTGAGTGGTGAGTTTACTTTGAGTAGTTACCTACACTTTGATTGGTTCCATGTAGATTGGTTACACCTTTGGAGTCCATTTCTCCACATTAGGTTCATGCTTGATCATCCCCGCACCCTTTTCTATGTCAGGACTTCCTTGGGTCATTTTTTGTATAATTCAAGGCATTCCTCAACCTTGTGTGTTCCTCAACAATATCCACACATTGGATGCATAGGGTAGTCACATTGATAGTGCTCAGTCATACCACACTTGTAACATAATTGCGATGGGAACCTTACTCCACCACATCCACCACCTCACCCTTAGGCACCTCTTTGCATCCCATAACCTAAATTTTTCTAACTATAACTCTCATTTCCTTATGATCCTTACCCTCCTACTACTATCATTTCCTATCATGTGCCTCTTCCCATGTTCTAATGCATCTCATCGATTACATGCCAATCAACCATGGTATGAGTATAGGCATCACATAACCAATAAAAGGTGGTTATGTTGACCTAATTGACACATTAAAATAAAGGGTAGTTGTGAACATCATGTGCCTCATGAAAAACTTCACATTTGAGAAGCAATGTACACACATTCCTTCAAGGGTAATTGTTCTTATTATGGCCTTCTATCTTGTATTCGGTGCACCACAATCCACTTTAAGCATCAAGATATGAACTAATGGTCAAATTTTGTAGTTAGGAGGCCATTGACACAATTTTTGCCTCCATGAAAGGGATAATTATTATGTCAGTTCTCTTGACTCCTTGGTTCTAAGTGCAGCTTCAAGCACTTGCTGAGGGTCTATGAATGTTTTCATGGGCAATGCCCTTATGAATGGTACTAACAATCTGCCAATGAACCATTATGCATGCTGAGAAGGGTAAATATCATAAGGGATCTTAGAAAGAAGAGTCTTAAATCTAGCATGGTATAAGCACCCACTCTCTGATAATCCCTAGTTAATCTCCTTGAGCATGGCAATGCTCTATTTCTCAAACTTAGGTATATCAAATTCTTTCAAGAAGGCTTCCTTTATGGTGGCATAATCAATCATAGCATCGTTAGGATCAAACTTCCTATACCAAGTATGGGCATGATCAAGTAAAGTTGTCATGAATTGGGTTGGCTTACACTCAAACTGGGTTATACCCTAAATGTGCCATTATAATTCACAATTGAGCACATTATTTAAAACATTCTCTATGCCTTGATACTCGAATAGACACATGGCCATCTCATAATAAATCCAAGGTGGGTGAGTAGCTAGTATTTGAGGTGCTTGTCCCCCTGGTACTTGTCCTGGTGGTGGTCCTCCAACCACTAGGCCAAACACTGGTCCCATCATTACCATTGTCACTATGGAAGATGATGGTGTTGTACTACTAACTAGTGGCATGGGGCCATTTCTTTTGGGTTTTTGCCTAGGCTGTGCAATTGACATTAGCTAGATTGGAATGCTTGCACTCACATTCTATTTGGTTAGGCTAGTGCCCCAAGGTCTAGAGGTATCCTCACTTATCTTCTCATAAGGAAAAACTTTTTCAATCACAAAATTATGGTCTAAGTCTACAAAATGATCAAAGTCTAGGTTGACAATGAGGTCAGTTATCAATCTTCTATCTTCTTCTGAGGGATCCAATACATGAGCTCGTGTTGCAAGTTCAAAGGGGGTAGGTACATTTGTTTCATCTCCAATGGTCAAATTTTATAGGGACCCTAAATATTCTTCACCTATCAACTATGGGACTTGTTTTATGTCTTCAAGGTTTCCCTCTTCTAGGCACTGCTGCTATTCAAGATATCCTTCCTCATGCCCTTCCCACTTACTACGAGTCCTCTCAACACTTCCAAGTTCTATATCATCCATCATCTTGTTATTATAAGCCTATCTCATGAGCTATTGAGTGTCAAACTTCCCATCCCCTTCCATTGCACCTCACCTACACATCCCCTTATTCTCCATTATGTTGAACATACATGAGATGACTTTCACCTTCCTTCTTCATGATTTCAAAGCCATAATCCACCATCAGATTCTTTAGTTCAGTGCCAAACTCTCTCATAAATCCACCTTTGGGTTCACACAAGAACTGATATTTTGCTTCTTTAGGGCAGGAGTATGTCAATACTACAAATTCAAGAATGTAGCTATTATGTGCCCCTTACCACCATTTATCTATAGCTATAGTCTAAATGGCATCTATGTTCTCAAGCCTTTCTAGGTTCTCTTTTGTCCACTCAAGGTGTTGTTCATAGCTTTGACTTTTATGTGTTGCATAAGTAGCCAACCATCGGTACACTTGCTCTAGTAGTTCTCAAAATAAAAACTCATATAGGGCATCATATAGGTGGGTTTGGACCTACTTCCTTGGTTTATGTCCTCTACAATTTAGATGCCTTAGTTCAAAGCCATCTTCCATTCATTCCATCTAGTGCTTGATGTTCTCGAGGGAGATTTAGAGCATCATTCTGGTGCACCATTATAGCAACACAATTCAACAAGTACAATGGAACCAAAATGTTGTAGAAAAGTAGGGGTCTTAAGTCATAGGCCCTGTCAAGCATTGATCTAGATATCCAAGTTAGATCTAAACTTGTTACAACATGGTGCAAGCCTTGAATAATATTATAGTGCTCAAAATTAGTCACTTAACCACGTTGGCATCACTTCACATAAGGTGCAAGCCTTATGCCCTCACCTGAAGTGCAATGGAGAAAGGACTAGGGCTCATGTTGGATTAGTTGTGCCATGGTGTAACTCTATCCTCTAGGGACTTTGGTTAGTGAAATGGTAGTGGTGCATTCATAGGTGCAAGCCATTTTGGGGAGGATCTAATTTTTTTTTAGGTGCAAGCCTATGTGGTGTAGTTTTAGAGCTTCATGGGCACAAGCCTTGGGTTCCCTTAACTTAGTGCCATTTAAGTGCTTGGAGGGTTGAATGGGATACTTAGATGAAGGACTTAGGATTGGGATCACACTTTGGAACATGTATCATTGTGAGGTGTGGGATCTTTCCTATACTTAGAGCATTTTCTATATAGGGTGTTGATGTCATCATGAGCTATAGGAATGCCATGAATGGGCTAGGTCGAAAGCTCACTAGAACTTAGTATTCATAATATAATGTTAAACCTTACAACTATTTTAAACCTTGTGAAAATCCATTCATCATTAAATAGAGTTCAAATACATAGTATATATATCAATATAACTAAGCAAATGCTCATCATAAAGTTGTTAAGGCCTAGAGGCTCACAAGTGAGCTTGGGCATGATAATGGGGAGCCTCAACAACATCCCAAACTAAACTCTAAGCTCTAATAGAAATCCTAGCATCTAGAATCAATCTTGTAGGGATTCGCTACTCCAACCTCCTCTACCTTGCTAACTGGATTCAACTTGGATTTATAGTGTTTCGAGGCATCTTAGTGTTATGGTAAATGGATTATTTTTTAACTCTAGAAGTATTGAAAATTTTACTATTTCCAACAATGATCTTTTGCTTCAAAATTTTTATCAGTGAAAAAGTGCACAAGCTCATGTATTTTCAAATGTAATCACAACTAGAGAAGGTCACTCTTGAATTTTAATGCTTAAAAAAAGTTCTCAGCTAGTAAGGAAGCACATCTTGCTCCTTGAGCTACGTCTCCCCTAAGCTCCCACCCCAAAAATATCCTCTACCAACTCCTTAGTGTCAACATAATCACTCTCATAATCATACACATTTAGTTTATTTATCTCCTCCTCAATATTCATGAGGAGTCTGGAGACAACCTCCTCCTTGTGGAAAAAATTATACAACTATTGTGCCTAGGGTATTTTTAAGGAAGCAATTTTTTAGAAGTGTCTAATTTTACGCAAATATTTACATATTGAAAATTATGAAACATATGTATGGAAAGAAAAATTGAAGGATAAATATAGAATTTTATATTAATACATGTATATTTTTGTGAATTTAATAACTTTATATACAAATTGTATTACTTAATGATTATTATTATTTCATTAAAAATTGCTTTTTTGGGGCTTTAAGGAATCGGTCCTATATTTTCATTTTAATTTCATACTCAGTGTCACATTGAGGTATGAGTATTACATAAAAAAATGGAGGTGGACACATTTTCCAAATTTATGGAAATAACTACCCTCTCATTTAATACCTCATGTGTCAATTATCTCTATATCCTATTTAAGAAGTATGTGGTTTTTGGTTCCACCATAAGTCCTTTTTACCTTGATGAAGGATCACAAGTGGTGATATGAAATGTTCTTATCTTTATTGTAATCTTAATAAAAAATAGGAACACATTTATTAAAAAAAACTGTAAGATTGATTTGTATGGGATTGTGAAAGCATAAAATCTCTAACTTTATATACATTTTAAAATAAATTTTGGAAAATATTTTTTCAAAATTTTGTTCATTGGTGAATATGTAGACACATAAATGTCATCACAAGTACTTGAAAATATTAATTCTTGGCACATTCTAAGTCACATGAATTTGTGCTCAAATAAATGACTACTATTCATCATTCATCTAATCCATTCATCTATATGTAGGCTTGAACCTTCAATGTCAAATGTTCAATTTTATAAATAAAACTATCATAGTGACTCTAGCTTAAGATACAATTCCTTGAATTTTACTGACAAGTTTGCCTTAGGAAGATGGGCACAATGCATTACTGCCTACTTATGCAAGCCACATCTTGCACCAAATAATGACTAGTTTCCAAATTTGAAGTCATCCTTTTGGATATTCCCGCATGTTTCACATGGTTAGAAAAATGAAATTGTCCAAAGATTCACCTATAAATACATATCAAGAGTCATTAATTTTACTCACTTGATTTTCACCTGGCACATGAATTTATACTTCTACACATTGAGCAAATTTGCCCAAATTCTATAGTATTCATAAGGAGTAGTCATAAGCCAAGTCAAAAGCTCTCTAAAGAAATTCAAGAGATCTCATTGTAAAGTATCTAATCCATCTTTTAGTTGCATACATACAATCAAAGGAGCACATTACACATTCACTCTAGGTGGGATAACTACGTGGGATTGATTTACCTCATTTGAGTATTGGATACATAGGAAACAATCAATCATCAAAGGGGTGATTGAGGTCAACTCAACCCATTAAAGTCACCTCTTTTTATTGTAGGTTGTAAAGCTATCAAAGTGCCCTAAGTGTTTCAAAGATGATAACACATGTATAGCAATTTTTTCACTACAAAACCATAAGTGAAATATCTTATATTTCTCATCATCTACAAGAAAAATAGGTGCAATGATTAGTTCAAACATAGAATTAACCCAGACAATTATGTAGTTAATGAATTCAAGTGCACTACGTTGTTGTTTGCCTACTATGATCCTATCCAATAATATCTTTTGATTCTAATTGTGTTCTATCAATTTCCAAATTCCTACTTTCTTTGTCTTTTCTTGCCTCCCACCTATCATAGTTAACTAAGATGAGTCCACGATAAATATATTGAAGTGCATTACACTACCATCCACTTACAACAAACCTATCCATATTTTGTTTTTGTTCTTGACTCTGATATTGAGTCTGAATAGTGACCTCTTCTTTTGATTTTCACACAGTCAAAAAGTCAGAACAATCAGCAAAGATTAGTGTGCGAGCTAAGTATATTTATTCTTAGTGCTTTACCAAAATAGTAGCTTTCCATATTTAGTCATTTGTGAAAATTAGAATAGTTGAGTATTGTATATGCTTAGCATTATGATATTTCCAATTTTACACCTACATAACATATGTAATAACACTTTTTAACTTCATGTTAGTTTTTTATTAAAAATAGGGTAAAACAAAATCTAAGATTGGTAAATCTATCAAAAATTAGTCAATTGGGAAAAAATTCCCCTAAAAATACCATGGATGTGCCTTCTTAGTGGGCCTCTCTGGTGCTATACGTGGTGAGAACTGGTGTGCTATATCCTTCTCCACATAGGTGGCAATTCTTACATCCTCTTGCTTATGTAGATAGGCAAGATGGATAGGAGGTCCATGATCCCTTGTTGTTGGATCTCTCTATGTGTGAATCTTTCTGACCAAAGGGAAATCCACTCCCCACCTTGATAGTGTGAAAATGTGTGGTTGATTATCCTTCTTATTATGATTTTGTATAGTTTTATGTTGTTGTGGCCATTGACCTTGAAAATTAATATTTTGATGCCATAATTTAGACATGATGACTACCTATCGATCTTTTTATTGTAAACCATCATATACATAGTTCTTATATCTTTATTTTATGAATTAATGAACCTTTCATAATGGATTTATAGTAAGAAATAAACTTTTTACGTGTCTAACCTTATAAAAATGTATGCAAAATAATAAGCTATAAATATTCCTCACCTATTAAAAATGACATAAAATTTTCATTACACTTCTCAAAATTGAAATATGAAATTGTGATGAATGGGTGGTTGAAAAAAGGAAAGGTTGATCCATTTTAAGGTTTACTAGTGCACACACGAATATGAGACCATAATTATTAAAGAGGGAGGTACCTAACAGTAATACCATCATGTGAAGCATATGTGCCCTATCCTAACGTTATATGAAAGTTTTTAAGTATGTTTTAGATCATATAAATGACAATGTTATAGTGCAAGTAAACCATGAATAAGGGTGTTATGAAACATTAATCCTACCACTCAAATTTCTTTTGATAACATATTGCATATAATATTTATAGATAAATTTTTATACACTATTCAAAAGAAGTTGGGCAACAAGGAATTATGTCCCCAAAGTATACCAACCCACTCACATGACCAATGAGAAACATCAAAACTAAAGAAACATCAAGCAGTCCACACAACCAAACACTACATCATCCACATATTATAAAATCAACAAAAAACTGAGTTGTAAGAACAAGGAATCATGTTCATTTGGTTTGGAGCTACACCAAACATTTGGAAGGCCATCACTCTCAGGTATGTTCTCCCAAGCATTTTTTGGATTGTTTTTCATTAACAGTCTTTGTGTCCTCGAGGGTATCAACCTAGTAACAATCTGGAATATCACTAGGAGGGGATATGGCTAATGCCATACACTAGAACTTTTCATGTCCTACCAATGAATCCCAATCCCATTGTTATACTAACATATGTGAGTGTCAAAGAGGAATATATGACCAACAAACAAAGTTGTGAGACATTTACGAGAGAGGCTATGAAGATAGGCCCTATAGATTCTAATACCTTGTGGAAAAGTTTTAAAAATAGGTGAAAATGTAAATTACATTGCCCCAATGATCCAGTAAGGTCTAGAGATGGGCCACCTCCATAGATTTTTTTTTCTTGCAATTGAATATGCATGAGCACATTTAAATCAAGATATATTTGATATATGTATAAAACAAATTGTCAACTATAGCATCAGGGCCACCTCCATAGTCACTGTGTTTGCTTGCACTTGAACATATATAAACACATTTAAATCAATATATATTTGTTATAAGAATAAAACTACTTGTCAAATATGGCATTAGAAAAATATTAAAAATCTGTTATTTCCAAACAAAAAAGAGAATTTACACTAGAAATGTATGCCAAGTCTATGTGTATTTTACAAGCAGTAGGCCAGTTTCCCAATAGGATAATTTGCCATGTGAATGACCTTGCTTGAAGTGTTGAAAGAAGAAGTGAATCCAAGCCCAAGATAGTTGAGATTTAATGTAGAACCAAAATAAGTGCCTTACATTTTGAGCATGGCCACAAAATGAGCATTTGCGCTGGAGGATGCCTAAGTGGACCAAGGGATTCCCTGTGGTAAAACCTTGAAAGATCAAACATTGACAAAAGTGAGTAGGCTTGGGTTCGAGATTCGCATTCCAAATAGTCTGGAGCCTCCTATTCCAACTTCTTAAAATGATTTTCCAAGCCTCATTTGCTTCCATGGACTTTGTAGTTCACTTAACACACAAAGCAGTACCTTGACAGTGAACATCAATAAACCCCAATCCTCCAACCTCTTTATAGGTAAGCAAAAATACTCCCACGCATCTTGGTGGAACCCCTTCCCATGGTTACAACTGGTCCACACAAAATCCTTGATAATTTTCTCAAGTTTTTGATAAGAATCTTTATAAGGCACCCAATAAGAGGAGTAGCAAATGTCTGTGGCAGCGAGACTACTTTTATAGATTTCAAAATTACCAGCTAGGGAAAGCGGATTACTAATCCAATAGGAAAGTTTATTTTCTATCCTCTTAATGACATACTACAAATGCCAAGAAGGGTAGCTTGAAACACAAACAAAATACCAATGAAGTGAAAAATCTCACTATTGGATCCATTTCTAACAATAAATCTAAAGCCAATTAGGGAAAGGAGAAAGTGATTATATGTAGCATTGTATCTTTCTCCACTAAATACTAGAACTTTTTAGAACTTGATCCTAGGGAAAAAGTGTCTTGGGAGTACATTAGTTGTTTGATATTCTCTTCCTCTTTAATTTAGGCAAGGAATTAATCATCAAGAAAATAACTATTGACAAACTACATGGCACTCTTCATTGGGAGGGAGATTCGTCGAACAAGCCCTTTAGAGATCTCACATTTTCAAGTAGGTAGCCAAAGTCTTTTGTAGCTCTAACACATATAGTGCAAGGGAAAGAGAACATCTTTGCCATGTGGAGCAAAAAAAATCACCTAACTGCTCAAAATTCTATTAACATAGGGACACATTGAAGCATCGACAAGAAGCATCTATATTGATTGAATAAAGTTAATTGCCAATTACAATGCTTGACTACCTAAAATTTGAATGGGTGAGAGTTTTAAAAAAATTAAACACTTTAATGCAAGTCTACATTACAAGATACATACAAAAGAATTCTCAAAATATATTTAAAAACAACCTCCTCTCTACATCTTACCTTCTAATCTTCCATTAGCACATATTGAATATGAAATTACGACTCAAATTATTATACCTCTTTTATTAGTCTTTTCATTTTAAATAAGCTAAATGAAATTGTTGATACTAAACATAATTCAACATTTTTATATATATTATCTATGATTTTGAGTTTTTCTTTTTTTTTTTAATATATTTAACAAATTATCTTTGGGATGGGCTAATAACCACCATTGATACTTGATATTATCTGGTGCTTACTTTTTCTTGCACCCTTTAATCCAATATTCTGAAGCAAAACTGTATAATAAGGACCTGAATATCTGTGAGATTGTGTCCATATGCAAAGTTATTTAAGTCTTAGAAGCATGCATAACTATAATTGCCACCATGAGATGGTACATAATATAACAATATATTAACACTCATACTGATTGTTGTAAAGGAACTCAATATAGGGTAATTCATGATTGATTTCATTGTTTGTGATTGGTAAAAAACAAAGCAAACTAAATTAAAGTTTGATAAACCATAAAAAAACTGAAGCAAAGCAGTGAGAAGTACATACAATATGGGTCTGTTTTCCTGCTTTGAAGCTTCCCTTAAGACTGCTTGTCCTCAAAATTTAAACCAGCGCAGAGAGTATGAGAAATAATATTTTCAAAGCCGACAGATACTCAATTTCTTCAGAGAAACGTGGCACAGATTGTTTGATATTTGATCTGTCTTGACACATTCGCTTCATTGGTGTCAGGTAAAGTGACACGTCATAAATGTTTGAAACGATCGTATTGAACCCAAACAACAGGTTAAGGATGTTCCAAAATGAACGAGAGTCGATTCATATTCAGGCCCTAAAATAAATGATGGTTGATTAAGATTTATATTCTTAGAATAAGAGTTTTAAAAAATCTAATTTACAATTTTAATTAAACACGGATACCCTCCGACGATGTTGATGATGTCATTTGAATTCACAAGTCTCTCAAATAATAAAAAGTTGTTATCTTTTAGTTGAACAATATTCCCACTTTTAGATCGACTTTTGGGATGGTTATCATTTTTTAGTTGAACAATATTCCCACTTCTTGGGGTTAGTGGAACAATTTCATCAAGAAGATTGGGTTACAGATTTTAAATGTTCTAGAAGATTCATCAGAGATTGGGTGATTGACAGGGAATGGATTCACACTTTGAAGCTTGGTCAATTTTGAGTTTGATGGATTATAAACACCAACTTCTTCATATCTTTGAGGGGACCTCTCTTGTTCAAATGATGATGTCATCTTGGCTTGGGGAATATATTGTGGTTGATGGTTATTGCTCTCTTTGTCATCTTATTGATTAGTGTCTTAAGATGTCTTTAAGCAACTTTGGAATCATAATATATGGCCTAAAGTAAAGTTTTTTATTTGGTTACTCTTTCATGGAAGAGTTCTCTCGAGAGATCAATTTATGAAAAGGGGCTTTAGTAGTCCCTTTAGATATGAGAAATGTTGGGATCACAAGGAAACTATTTATCATTTATTCTTCTCGTGTCCCTTCACTACTAAGTTGGGGAAGCACCTTGTGGATCTCTTGAGTGTTCCTTGGACTAGGCTTTCCTCTTTGATTCAACCCCTGTAGAATTGGAGCCATATTTTACAATTTGATGTCTTCTCCAATTAGAATTTTCAAAGAAGTCACTGATAGTTTTTGGATTTGGCAGCACACCTTTAACAATATTAGAGAATTGGTAATGCACATGTTGAAACATCTTGGAGTTCCTTCTTGATGATGGACACTTATTCTTCATGTGTTACACATTGTTTCTTCTCCCTTTCATTCCTAGGTTGGTTCCACTAATAAGAATCGCTCCATCTCCATCCTTGGTTTTAATAGGATACATACAAATGGAGATTCGAGAGGGAATCCTAGTTATGCAAGCATTAGAGGCTTTGGTCAGGATTCTTCTAGTTCTATTGCTTTCTTTTTCTCTATCAGATTTGGCGTTACTGCTAATAATTTAGCTGAAGGGTAAACCATTGTGGAGATTCTTATAGCAGCCTAAAAAGTGGAGTGGAAGAACATTTGATTGCTAATTATAAGTTTTGGATTCAATTGCTATCAGAACCTACTATTAATATCTCCACAGATTGAAGAATTTAAAGATTTTTCCACAAAATTCAATATCTTCAAAGAAATTTTGATAGGGTTATCTATTCGCATACTCCTACCCAATATAATAAAGTAGCTGGTGCACTTGCTAATTAGGCTCTTGATCAATCTAATGTGAAGGAATATGGTCCTCTTTTATGCTGGTCATCTAAGCTTAGAAATGAGGTCTTACAAATACTCGCCCTAGACAACAACAATGTTGGGTGCTTTAGTCTCAATTAGTTTGTGTTTTTCTAGCATCTCCTTTCTTCTTTTGTGGGATGTAGTTGTTTTTTGGTTCTACTCCATTGGTTTTTTATTCCTCTCCATTTCTCTCTGTGGTAATGGAGCTTGCTTTCAATTCTGGGCTTGATTGGATGCATGCTTATTTTTTCCTTTTTGACCAAGGTTTTTGCATGAGCTTTAAGTTATTAGTGTTTTTGGTTTTCTTGGCTGCTATATATATGACTTGATAATTGATTTTATTTTGGTTAGGTGTGCTCTTTGAGTATGCCGAAAGGGGCATGCCAAGTGCGATCCCCAGGTGATTTTGGTGGAAGAGATACCCCTACCTCTGCAATGTCCCCAAATGGGACAATTAGACCTAGTTGGGGTTTTCCAACAAACCCTTGAATTAAGTTGCCAATTAATTGAAAATATGCTCCACAAATCAACAAGCCCTAGATGGAAAATATATAGAATTCCTAAGCAACACATGCTGAAAATAGCTTCATAAATAGTTGAGAATAAACTGAAAGTAAGGTACCTTTTGTGTCCAAAATAAATTTATGAAGTGGCTAAAAATACCCCTGTAAATAATCTATTTTTTATGTGAAAGTACAACTATGTTTTTACTCACAAAACACCTCAAAAATATCCACAAGTGAGTTGTCACACTTTAGAAAAAATAAGAAAATAAAACTGATAATTATTTCTTGGAATTTGCCCCTCAAAACACTTCCCAAATCTATCCAATCAAGTCGCCCAAGTTGCTAAAAATATATAAATTAAATTCTTGAATATTTCTAGGACATAGATTAACCTTACACACATGCAAATTGACCCACACCAACTCATTAATGGTTTAAAAAAATTACAAAAATTACCTTGACCCCTGGAAGAAGGTTTTGAAACAAAAATTTCCCTCTTGAAAGGGGTCATCGCCCTCTTAAAACAAGTCGCCACCCTTGGGATGGCCTCCAAACTCACTCAAGCTCCTCATCCGAGTTCACCCTCCTCTTTGACCTAAAATTATGTATTTCCATCTCTTCAAAGGGTTTGTAATAATTCCTTGATGAAGGTGGTGTCCAAAAACACCTTTGTATATCCACTTACATACAACTGTGTAAAATTGAAGTGCAATTACAACCCTTAAATAAAGCTGGCTTAGGTAGAAGAATGGAGATTTTCATCTCCAAACTCTTTGGTGCACTTGAAAGTTTTCATCTTTAAGTCACTTGTTCAAGCTTGACATATTTGCACAATATTTTTAATATAAAAAATGCATGACCTTTTCAAATGAGCTTTCCCTTTTCATTTATATTCCTCCAAAGATGACACCCAAAATACCATGAGAGAGTTTACTTTTTCCATAAAAAAAATATATATTATAAGTTTTTTTATAAAAGCACTTTTAGGACTTAAGTGCCCATGACTCTCAAAAGGTCTCAACTTAAGTTAAAATTAGATAAAAAAGTACTTTTTGCATAACTCAACTAAAAATTAGAATACTTAAGTACTTTTGACCTTTTTGCAATTTGAATAGACGCTTCAAGTTCCTTTCTCTTTCTTTCCTTAGTTTTGTGGGAACAAAACCAAGCTAAGGGTCTATAGGTTATGGTAAAAAAGAGGATATTAGAGTCCTCCCCATCCAAAATTACTTATCCTCAAGCAATTGCAAAAGCCACAAGCTATCTCCACACTCTTCATGATGCAATTACCAACTGAAATGGCTTCTCACTAAATTGAAGCTCCAACTTGAACTCAAAGTGTCATGACTATCCTCCAAGAACTCCTCAAAGTACCTTAGAGGCTACCTCCATGGGCTCAAAGTGTCATGACCATCATCCAAGAACTCCTCATAACCTAAAAGAGATGATCCAATTTTTTTTTTAAACTATGATTTTTGATTATTTTCCTACTGTAATTCCTCTATTTTTCCAATTTAAATGCCCTATTTATTATTCCCACCTTTATTTCCACATAAATGAATTTATAAAATATATTTTAAAATTAAATCCAAATTTAATTAAATCCAAATTTTAATTAAATTTTATCCACTCTTTTATTTTCCCATGTGAATGGATTTAAAATAAAAAAGAAAAAAACAAACCTTTCCATCATTTTAATAAAACTTTATTCCGATAATTCCCATTCCCACGTGGAATTTCCTTTTACACATTGGATGGGGGCATGGAAGAGTTTTTATTAAATTAAACACTTTATTCATTTTGGGTGGGCGAGATATTTTAATGGGAGATATTATGTTTTAAATCTTTTAAACTTTACCTTCCTTTATACCATGCATGCTACACTTATTCCTACGTGGATATTTTTGAAGTCATTGGTTTTGGATGTGCTATGTGGGTTTATTTAATGAATAAGTTTTATGTTAATCTCTTTTTTTGACATGCACGTCCACCGACCTTTTACTCTACTTCTACTTGTCCTTTTGCATGGTTGGCATTTTTGATGGGAAGTGGAAAATTAAATGGTTTATTTTAATGTTTTATCTTTTATATGAAATCTTTCAAATGGTTTTGGTGGGAGTTTATATTATTTATATAGAAATAATGGTAATGTGGAATATTATTTCTAGATAAGTGTTTTGATATATTAGGCATGGAGTTTTAACGTCATATAAATTATAGGATTTTATTCTTTTTTGTTTTCATGTAGCCTAATTTTTATGCAACGTATTCAGAGTTTAACCATATTTCAATAAAATGAAAGTTGTTAGCTAATGTTGGATATATACAATTTTATTTCATTTTATATTGTAGAGAATTATTCTAGAGATAAAAAAACAAAGGAAACAGAGAATTGATGAAATACAAAATTGTATACTTTTTTACAAGCGCAAAATTTTGATATAGCTAATTGAAGCCATTTTACCTATTACGGAATCTTTTTTAATCTGTGTAATTATAGAGAAATATTTTTAAAATCAGAATGTAGTTTATAAACCTTCTAAGAGTGTTTTGCCTCCTTGGAGAGAGAGAAAAATTGCTCATTTCTGATATGTGTGTGTGTGTGTGTGTGTGTGTGTGTGTGTGTGATCATTTTGAAAACGAAGGACATTTGTGATTTGTGATCAGAGATCTTCAGAGGTTGATCAACTAATTATAAATTATTTAGGGATGTAAGTTTAATCATTGTATATATATTTTAGTTAATAGATGTAGTCAATTGGTGAACCTCGTAAACAATCTCTAGTCTCTATTTTATTATTTTATTTTAATTTTTCTTCAATATATCAATTTTTAATTATTATTGATATTTGAATTTAATACTGAAATTTGATTAAGAAATTATTTTCATAAGATAAAAATATTAATTGAGTTTGTTAACTGAATAATAAAATTATATGAGATTACAAAATATTCATTCTAAATTGTTCAGTTAATTTTACATTCAAATTAAAATAAAAGTCAATTCCTTTGATTTAATTAAAAATGACTTATTATTAAAATCCATTTTAAATAAACAATATTTATTAGTAGGGGGCTAATTATTATTTTCAGATCACTTTAGTATCAAAGCAATGAAAATGCAAGGATTAAGTGTGGAAATTTGATTTCAATTTTAGTGTTGGTTGTATTCTTTGCAGACTTGTTGTTTACTCTATTTGTAGTGTTGGAAGTACATGTTAGTTGTAGAAATAGGAAACCATGGGCAAGTTGTCCAAATAAGATAATTTTGATGAGCTTGAGTCATAATCCATAGATTCAAGAAGAGAACTCTCTCTTAAGATCAAAATTCTACTCCATGGAAGAGGACATTGAAACGTTGAAATATGATTTGAAGACCAAGGATGAGTTCTTGTCAAAGTTATAGAATGATGAAAGAATGAAGGAATTGCCTTCCATATCAGATGCAAAAATAATGACAAATGAATACACTATAAGTACGTCATCATGTAGTACTTCCTCTCATTCAGTTTTAGATATTGCTATTGGTGTTTTTGAAAAACACACTAAGGGTATTGGGTCTAAAATGTTAAATAAAATGGGATTTGAAGGAAGAGGCCTAGGTAAAAATGGACAAGGCATAACTAACCCCGTACAGGAAGAGGATAGGCTTAGTTTTGCAGGTTTAGGGTCTATTGGTAAGTAAATGAAAATTAGAGAAAGCTCCAAATCCATAGTAGGAAGACAAGCTTCCAACTACCAAGAATATAAGCCACGATTTTTTTTGAATAAATCGTCACAAGGGGATGAGAGGTGTAAGAGAACTAGAAGAAGAGGTATTGATATCCCACATCCTCTTTCTTACACAACACATAACACTTAGAATTTGGTAAATTCTAAAACTTCTAATGCACTTTTTTAGTTTGAGCAATATGGCTATGATATACAAAAAATGTGGTATACTTCTCCTTGTACTTTTTATAAGTTAAGTAATCATTTTTTTGCTTATTATTAGAAGAGAAAAACTTTACTAAAGAAGTTGTTGACTTTTGTGAAAGATAAGGTAGGTGCTAATGATTATTCAGAGACAAGAAATGGTAAACATGTTTCCTCATCTAAGAAGGACAAGAGAAATTTTTGCACTCACTGTCACAAGAGTAGACATAGAGTTGAGAAATGTTAGAAACTTCAACCATCACACTCTCCTAAATCTAATAAATATTTCAAGGTATATTTTAGTTATGAAAATATGGATTTAATATCACAAGATTTTTGGTCTAAATATCCATTCAATTTTTGTGGAATAGATAATCACTGTGTTGCCTTATGTTGGAAAAGAAAACCAATTAATAGGATATTTGTGTTTTCTAAGGAGAAATAAATGGATAATTGTTGTACTTATTGTAATTTAAGTGGTCATTGAAATGATAAATGTTGGATTTTACATTCACAACTATGTTCTAAGTATTGCAGGAAGACATTTATGAAGAATGTTGCATCTGTAAGTAAAAATGAAGTTTTAAACCCACTAGTTTTAGAAACAAAACAAGAGGAAGACCACTTCTCTATTGATTATCCACAAATGACTCCATTCATTTTTTATTTGGATGGTAATGATCATTTTTTTTCTAGTGGTAATTTTGCATAGCTATGGTATTAATTAGCATGCACATGTTCAAAGTAGTTTTGGGATTCTATTAAAAAGAATATAGTATATTTTAGAACATAATTTTTAAAGCTACCATCTATGAGAAAATATAAGTGATAGGGTTATCATATTTGGATTACTTTTCTCATATTTATGGTTTTGCTAAGCTCTATTTTTAATCCCTTGCTAATTTTTTGAGTTCTTGATGCATTGAAAAAGGAATTAACTTATATTTAAACTTGGAGATATTCTCAAATGATTTAAGTTTAGAATTTGGTTTATTGGAGTGACCTATAGATAAAAATCAAGGGATAGGTTTATCATACTTGGATTATTTTTATCACATTTAGGTTTTGAGAAAACTTTAGTTTTAAACCTTGACAATAATATATGTAGATTATATGGAGTATGATCAGTTTATTTATTTTGAGAAAATTTGCAGTTTCGTATGTGTTGTCTATTTACATTATGCAAATAGAGGCTTATAAGATCATTTTCGGGCACCGTTTGTAATTATAATAATTATAAAAAAATTTTGTAGTCGTGATATTTTAATATTTATAAGTCCCTCATTCATTGTGGGTATTTGTCTATAAATGTAAAAAAATGGTTATAATTAGTGTGTATATTTATTACACTAACAAATTGGTTTGCAGTTATACTTGGTGATAATTTTGTAGTGATTAGCATATTCACCATTTTGAAGATGTGACATTTGAGCAGATAATTTATTTATATTTACAATTTGGTATTGGGTAGATATTTCTTTCATTGACATTTCAGGGATTTAGTTTAATTTTTTAATCATTACCATGATCTTTTATAGTGATGTTTTACAAAAAAACCGTTTGTAAATTCAAAGAGTGACTTGACCTTTTGGGGACCAAAATGATCTTATTGGAGAGATTTAATTTGATTTTTTTTTAAATTATAATTTTTAATTATTTTCTCACCATAATTTCTCTTTTTTTCCAATTTAAATATCTTGTTTATTATTCCCACCTTTATTTCCATATAGATGGGTTTATAAGATATATTTTAAAATTAAACCTAAATTTAATTAAATCCAAAATTTAATTAAATTTTATCCACTCTTTTATCATCCCATGTGGATGGATTTAAAAAAAAAAAAGAAAAAAAAAAAAAAAAAAAAAAAAAAAAAAAAAAAACCTTTCTCCATTTAAATAAAACTTTATTCCCATAATTCCCATTCCCATGTGGAATTTTTATACATTGCATGGAAGAGTTTTTATTAAATTAAATACTTTATTCCACTTTAGTTTTCCCTGGGGGGAATCACTTTGGATGGTGGAGATATTTTAATGGAAGAGATTATGTTTTAAATCTTTTAAACTTTACCCTCCTTTATACCATGTATGCTACATTTATTCTCACGTGGATATTCTTGAAGTCAATAGTTTTGGATGTGGGATGTGGGTTTATTTAATGAATAAGTTTTATATTAATATATTTTTCTTGATATGCATGTCCATCCACCCTTTACTCCATTTGCACTTGTCTTTTTGTATCGTTGGCATTTTTGATGGGAAGTGGGAAATTAAATGGTTTATTTCAATGCTTTATCTTTTATGTGGAATCCTCCATTTGTCAATGGTTTTGGTGGGAAGTTATATCATTTATGGGGAGATAATGGTAATGTGAAATATTATTTATGGGTAAGTATTTTGATAAATTAAGTATGGAGTTTTAATGTCTTATAAATTATGAGATTTTATTCCTTCTTGTTTTCATGCTGCCCATCCAAAGTTTAACCATACTTGAAAAAAATGAAAGTTATTATTCAATGTTGGGTATATACAATCTAATTTCATTTTATATTGCAAAGAATTATTCTGGAGATAGAGAACAGAGGAAACAAAGAATAAAAGAAATACAATATTGTATTTTTTTTATAGGGATAGAATTTTGATATACCCAATTGAGGTCATTTTCCCTATTGCAAAATCATTTTTAATCTGTATAATTACAAAGAGGGATTTGTAAAATCAAAAGGTAGTTTATAAACCTTCCGAGAGTGTTTTGCCTCTTTGGAAAGAGAGAAACTACCCATTTCAAATATATATATATGATCATTTTGGAAATGAAAAACATTTGTGATTTATGATCAAAGTTCTTCAGAAGTTGATCAACCAATTGCAAATTATTTAGAGATGTAATTTTAATCATTGTATTTACATCTTATTTAATGGAATGGTTCAAATGAATCTAAAGATGCAGCTAATTGGTGAACCCCGTAAACAATGTCTGGTCTCTATTTTATTATTTTATTTCAATATTTTCTTAGTATATCAAATTTTAATTATTATTGATATTTAGAATTTAATACTAAAATATGATTAAAAAATAATTTACAGAAGATAAAAATATTAATTGAATGTATTATTTGAACAATAAAATTATATGAGACTACAAAATACCCATTCTAAATTGTTCAGTTAATTTTACATTCAAATTAAAATAAAAATCAATTCTTTTGATTAATTAAAAATTTAGAAAATGAATTATTATTAAAATCCATTTTAAATAAATAATATTTATTAGTAGGGGGCTAATTACTATTTTTAGATCATGAGATATTACATGCCATATGGTTTTGCCTTTGATATTGCCTCTCCTAGAGATAAATGTGTCCTCAATAGATGTTTATATAATTTGTAAATAAGTAGCAACAATCTCATCATCTTACCTTGAGTGACCATAACATATAGTTGTAACCTCTCTTTAATATATATCCATACATGTGGCATGCTATCCCTCCTTGTCTTCTTTTTATCATCTCCCTCATGCATAGGAATAACTTTATATTGGTCAAATAGAAGCCTCAACCAACCCATGATATAGGATTGTGTTCCCCATGCTCTATCAAGCCAAAAGTGTGCTTTGAAATGAACATTTTAAGAATACACTATTGGCTAGATTTTACAAAAAAAAAATTAGACTTTTGACCTTCTACATACTGCTTTACTTGCCCTTTATATTCAAATTTTTCTATGTAGTAGATTTTATAATGTACCTTGGTATGTGTCTTCTCCATTATGCACTGTAGCGTTCCCTCAGAGTGCAAACTTTTTATTCTTTTATATGGCTGAACTTGTTTTATTGACTCAAAAAAATTTAAACTAGCAAATTAAAATTTCAAAAATCTTTGCCCATCTCTTTCCCTTGACTACCATATGTAAAATAAATTGCTTTTGATGCCTAAAAGAATCCATATGTAAGCCCAATTGTGTTTATCATTCTTTTATAAGAAATAAGACCAAACTTTCTTGCCATTTGAACCTTGTGAATAACTTCTTATAATTTTAACCCATTCAAATTCCAAGAGGGGCCTCATTTTCCTTAAAAAAATTTCATTTCCACTCTTACAAGAAGGAATAGGGTGTTTCCCAAACCAATTTTTGGCTTTCCCTTGGCAATCAATTCTCCCATCATTCCTCCCAATACAAATATGACAAAAATCAGAATTTGCCACACTTACCAATTGTCTTATAGAGGGTTCCCATTTGGATTGAAGGGTCTGTATTTGATGTCCAATGTCAACCTTCTTTTCAATCTTCCCCATGCTCATGGAATATCCTCCCAACATAATATTTATAGAAGAAGATGGGGCCTCTATATCACTCAAACCATGTAAAAAAACTTACCCTTGTTTGGAAATTACCATATCCATTGTATTGTTTTTAACCTTGGTAAGTGTTCTCATTAATAAACCCTCACATGAAGAAAAATTGTTAGAAAAAATATTGGTGTTTAACAATACTTTTAAAATTATGTCATATTTCTTTATCTTAACTTGGTGGTAGTGCGCCCTTTCTCTCTCCCCATTTTTCCTTCTTGTGGTGGTAAACCATTATTATATGTTTGGACCATCCCCATAGTGCTGGGATAAGCTTACCTTCTTAGTGCAAATGATTACCAATGTGACTAATAGCTTCAAGGAATATAAAATAAAAAATATCAAAAACATCAGCTACCATGATCCATGTTTCATGATCTTCCTTGTCTACTTCCTTCCTCATGTTGGCCCTATACATGATGGAAACATTATGTTGATAGAGCCCACCTGGATCCCATAGCCATGAGGGGTATTTTTCATGTATTTTACTTAAACTTACTTGGAATAATTCTTATTATCCTTGAGTGTCCCTTACCACCACCTCAATGATACCACAATCTTTGCAACCAAGGTAATGAAAGAACCAATCATGAAGAGAAAACATTGAATGCTTACCAAGTTGACAACTCAATTGTTTGCACATCAAGAAATCTAATTATCTTTCTTTTATATGCAAGGTTAATCCTTCGTATTTAATTATTGGAATCACTCCTTCAATGGACCTCTTTGTTATGTACCTCTTTGTTGGGACACGAGCTTCCTTAGCAAGACATAACAACAAGTGTTTCCTCCAAGCTTCTTCTTGCAATATGAAATTGGACAAGAAAAATGACGCATGAAAAAGGGAAATAGAAAAAATTCCTTTCTTGGCATAAATTTATATTATAATTTCCTTGTTCACACTTCTCTTTTGACCTCTTGTATCATCATGAAGTTTTTGAACAACTTCTCTTTGCTTCAAACTCGAAAGTTCTAATTTTTTTGTAACTTCCCCATTAATGTCAATTGTTTGCAATCCCATTGGTTGCTCCATAGTTTGTTATAACTCTTGAATTGGTTTCCCTTTATGAAAATCCTATTCCATCCATTTTGAGGTCACCAACAAAGGTGTCCCATTGCTTAGACCATGGATAAAAATTTCCTTATTGGCTGCCATTAATTTCAGTTTTGATTTTTGCAGACTATGAGTGTATTCACCAATGGTTTGAATCCATTGGGATCTAAGCAAAACATATATCTCCCCATGGTATATCACATTTAACTCTCCTTTAAAGGTATATTTTCCCATGGTTAGTTTTAACTCCAAAGTACTGGAAATGCATGAGATGAAGGAGCCATCCCCCACTATTACCTTAAATCCACCATTTTCCTTAGTGGGTAGCCTATGTCTTGCAACCATTTTAATATCTATAGTGTTGTGAGTGGATCCATTTCCATTGACACAATTACCTTTCTTCCTCTACAATTCCTTTCACATGGAAAGCATGGTGTCTAGTGGCACTAGATAAGGTAGCAATCATTTATTTTTTTGTCACATATTGGCGGTCCTCTTTTTCTGGATGTATTTACCCTTCAATTTCAGTTTGGTTTACCTTCACATGTTCATTTATTTAATCCCAATTTTTTTGATTATTTTTCATTTGGTGGTTGTAATTCTATTCCCATTTCACATGACTTTAATTACTCCAAATTTTTTGACTTCAATCTCAGCTGATTGTCTATCACCATGGGTCCACAATTGACTATGTTTTTATGCCCAAACTCAAGGGTTATTCATTTGGTGGCTACCCTTCAAATTTAGTCTTACATGACATTGATTTCCTTGAATTTTATAAATTAATTTTTAGATACTCACTCATCACAAAGGACCTATGTTTGACTGAATTTTGGTCATTAAAAAACTTGTGGAGTGGTTGCCCCTTGTACAATTGGAAATTAGGCTCTGTTATTTGTTTTAAGGGCTACATTTCATCCAATTAGGATTCCTTTCTATGTTCCCTTATTGATTTTGGTGTAAGTGGCTCCATATTCTTACCAAACTTATCAACTATCTTTTCCAACAATTCTTCATATGTCCCCAATAGTTTTATATCCTTGTGTCTCCCATCCATGATGACACCATTCATCGACAACCCCATCCAAATGTTGGATGACAAAAATTAATGCTTCCTTTCTACCTATAGGCCTCAAATCAAGATACTCACTTACCTATTCAACCCAAGATCTTACCAGAATACCTGGATCATCATCAAAGGTTGGAAGAACTATCTTCCCCAAGTAATCATGTGTAAATATTTGCTCATGCTTCTTTTTGCCATATCTCAAACCTAGCTAATACTTGAATCTCCTTCCCCTCCTTTATTGAGGTGCAAGTGTCAAGTATTCATCATAATCCTCCATTAAATCCCAATGAACCAAAGGTTGGTCTTCCATCTTGAGGGGTTAATTCCCTTAATCTTGGGCCCATGTAATACCTTCAATCCTTCCTTTATCGATGTTACTATTTGATATAAACCCTAAATCTCACATATAGCCAAGATATGGCTCTGATACCATTGTAATGTGCCTAAATGGGATAATTAGACCTATTTGGGGTTTTCTAACAAACCCTTGATTTAAGTTGCCAATTAATTTAAAATATGCTCTACAAACTAGCAATCCCTAGTTGGAAAATAAATATAATTCCCAAGCAACACATGCTAAAAATAGATTCACAAATATCTAAGAAAAAACTGAAATAAAGTTACCTTTTTTGTCCAAAATAAATTTGCAAAGTGGCTGAAAATACCCTTGCAAATAATCTAATTTTTATGGGGAGGTACAGCTACATTTTTCACTCATGAAATGCCTCAAAAATATCCATAAGTGAGTCACCACACTTTAAAAAAAATAGAGAAATGAATTTGATAATTATTTTTTGGAATTTTTCCCTCAAAACATTTCTAGGAAAGTTAGTATGAAGTCAATGAGAAAAATGATCTCTCCAATCAAGTCGGCCAAGTTACCAAAATAAAATATAGTAAATTCTTGAATATTTCTAAGACATAGATTGACCTTCCACACATGAAAATTGACCCCAAAAAACTCACCAATAGATATAATAGATTATGAAAATTAATTTGACCTTGGAAGAGGGTTTTGAAGACAAAATTTTGCTCTTGAGAGGGGTCACCACCTTCCTAAATCAAGTTACCACCCTTGTGGTGGCCTCCAAACTCACTCAAGCTCCTCAACTAAGTTCGACCTCCTCTTTGACCTAAAATTATGTATTCCCATCTACCTGAAGGGTTTGTAATAATTCCTTGATGAAGGTGGTGTCCAAAGACACCTTTGTAGATCTACTTACATAAAACTATGCAAAATTGAGGCGTAATTAAAACCCTTAAATAGAGCTACCCTAGGTAGAAGAATGGATGTTTTAATCCCTAAACTCCTTGGTGCACTTGAATGTTTTCATCCTCAAGTCACTTTTGCAATATTGACATACTCGTATAAGAATTTTAATATCAAAAAATGCATAAAATTTTCAAATGAGCCTTCCCTTTCCTTTTATATTCCTCCTTAAAATGTGGTGCTCAAAATAAAGAGGAAGACTTCATCTTTTCCTTTATACATGCGCACACACGCACGCACACGCACGCATGCACGCGCGCGCGCGCGCGCGCACACACACACACACACACACACACACACACACACACACGTTTCCTTATAAAATCACTTTTAGGACTTAAGTGCCCATGACCCTCAAAAGGTCCCAACTTAAGTGAAAATTAGTTTAATTTTTTATTTTTGCATAACTCAATTTAAAATTAGAATACTTAAGTACTTTTCACCTTTTTTCTCTTTGAATAGCCCCTTCATAGTTCCCTCCTCTTTATTTCCTTAGTCTTGTGGGAACAAAATCAAGTTAAGGGTCTATAAGCAAGTTATGCTAAAAAGGGGGACATTACAACCTCCTTGGATCTCACCTGAATGTGGCATCTCTCCTGAGATGTTTTCTAAAAAATGTAAAAAATAAAATATAACATTAAATTTACTAAGTGAACTTTAGTGGGGTGTGTATTGGGCCTAAAGTAAGATTTTATGATATAATAATTTCAAATAGGAAAATGGTAGAAGATTATTTTAAATTTGATACAATATAAAAAATCCAGTTTACAAAGAGAATTTAAGGTTAACAACAAATGTCATATATAATGAAAGTTAAAATGGATTTATAAAGGAAACCTCCACATACAATATTTAAAGAGAGAGGTGTGGAGGATTTTATTAGATATGTGGTTTCATAAGCCATTAAAGTAAGAACTATGTAAATTAGGGATGCCATTAAGAATAAAATAAGTGTTATTAAAGGTTGTATGAGACAGAAGTTTTAAACCCAAACATTTATATTATGTAAGATTTATTTAGATTAACAAGGGTGCTAGATTCCAAGTCCTTATAGGATTTGAGCATTAACTCTTAGGATGTCCTCTGTAATGAAAAGGTTACAAAGCATAGGCTTTTCAAAAAAGACAATGTTTTTGAATTGTTAAATACTAATTATTAAATATTTGAATAACTTTTGTACTTTATAATATTTTAATATCAATATTCAAGCAAAATTTTCTTTTTATTACATTCAAATAAATTAAATCATGTGAAAATGAGGCCCAACTTCCAAGCTCCTGAATGCCTTATCTCCAGAATTAAGGCCAAAATTGCAAATACAACAACACAATTATAAAAGCCTCTATAAATTGCACTGAAATTAACCTATACAAAAATAATACATGGATTAATGTTAGATGTCAGGGAAGTCCAAGAACAAACACACCTCTGTTCTGATTCCTCTTGTTGGATCTTGCTCCTCAGAAAGAGCACAGTATGATTACCAAATATAAGCAATTATAAATGTGGAAATAACCAGAAACACAAGTAGCTAGAATTCACCAATAGCACAGAATATGAGAGACAATACACTATCTTGTATTAACACTTTACAGAAAAGAATACAACAAAGAGCCGCCACACTCTTTCACCTTACAGAGGCTTCCCACACCTCAAGTGTACAGTAATTATTCTACACACAACACTCTCCTACACAAAAAAATGGTCTCAACAACCAACTCACAAATAGAATTGGTGTTCACCTCTCCAACTAGTCAGTAATAACCCTGCCAGTTCAACAAGCACTCAATAGTACTTCAAGTTGATCTCCCATGAACCTGCAACCTACAATTTAACAGACCATACTCACATGTAGATCCCCTATGAGCTTGCAACAACCTGCAACTCAATGATCTTACAATGGAAGCAACTTACTTGCCTTCCTTTCTATCTCATTCCTTAATTACAATACATGCCAATGGGTCTATAAATAGATCCCTAACTCAAACACTAACTTAGACTCTTAATTTAGACAATTATCCTCGCAGCCAAAGACTCTAACTGGCCTTTACATGCAAACACTTCGTTCACTTAACTAACTGTCCATGTAACGAGCAGTTCTGGAACACACAGGCGACCGACGTCAGTCCCTGCTAGTCTGGTTCTGCCGACATCGGCTGACTCCCTGCCATCGCCAGTGGCATTCTGCACTGGTCACGACCGACGTCGGTCCTGTTGCCGATGCCGGTTCTCCTGGAACTCAGCAACCTTCCTGTTCCTTCTGTTTGCAAAGAGTTGAAACTTTTAGCTCCACAACCCAACAATCTCCCACTTGGAGATAAACAGCTGTAACCTATACATGTACCTGTACTTCATCTAGTTTGTTCCCTTGGCTTTGTATCCCTCCTCAAGATCACTCTTGAAGACCAACCACCACAAACTTGTAGTGCAAAACTTGTCATCCAAATCACCTGCCACATCCACATCTACAACCATGTAGAAAATACCCTGAACCTGCATAGCATGTGTACCTACTGCTAGTCCCTGTAAGAATCCACTGAACTATCCTCCAATGGTTCTCTCTCGGATTGGCTCCAACTTGTGACAACTCCCACTGCTTGGGAAAACTCAGGTTTAGTACATACCATGCACTCAACCTCATTATGTGAATCAAGACACCTGTTCATAGGACTGTCCAACCATCGGCGTGCTAACTAGTTTCACACAATCATCCTGAAACAAAGTCAACATATGACCTACCATGTCTCTAGAACACACTCATGCCAAAGAATCTTGTTGCTCCCAGATTCTCCATGACAAACACCTGAACTAGCTTTACCTTTAGTTCAGAAATACCTGTATATGTAACCCTGCAACAAGCACATCATACAGAAATAGGATAGTGTAGCTAATACTATCCAACCTGGTAAAGAGAAACACAATGATCAAAGCTCCATTGCCCTACAGCTAATACAAGACCATATACCCTGATCTTCCATATCATGTATCCATTTCCGCTCTTCTTTATCCTGAACATCCATTCATCTCTCAGTGCTTACTTCCAGCTGGCCACTCTACCCAAAACACCTGTTTGGTTCTCCTCCAAGGAATCACATCCTCATCCATGCCTAGCTCCCACTGTTTCCTGGATCTACCTGTTCTGCTTCTTCAACAACTTCCTGGTCCTATGCCATAAGTGAGCAACAAGTAGTGTAAAGAAGGGAAATGATGAATTTAAGAACTTACTTACACCTTCAGTCCTCCATATGGGTGCTTGAGACTCCATGACAGCTTGCTGTCCACCCAAAATTTGTCTCAGTAACCGATGCCGGTCACATCGCAGTCTGCAGACGACCGAAGTAGGTTCCCTGTGACTGCCACCTTGCCGACATCAATTTCCCCTGGCTGACGCCGGTCAATATCTGCCCTGAGTCACCGATGTCGGTCTTCACATAGCCGACGTCGGTCCCTATCTGGACGTCGACACCAGTTTTCCTGTCGACGTCGGTCTCTGTGTTTTTCTTGTGAGACCTGACTTTTTCCCACGAGCTATTTTTGGATCAAATTCTTGTCCAAATCACCCTTGCTTTGCTCAAAATTCTTTTGCATCTTGTGTTAAACTGTGTCCGTCACTCTCTCCTTGAAAACCAAGGCTTTTTTGTTCTTGTCACTAACATCGGATTCCTCAAAAAATGTTACCTTCTTCTTCTGCATACAGAAACCACGATCAATACCTTCCAAATCTAAAAGCATATCCTTTGACTCAAGAACAAGCATCTCTTTCTTATCTATGTGACCAAGCCTATCAAGCCACATCTCTGAATCTACAGCTGAAGTAGAAAACCTAGAAAGAGAATCAGTAGTACAAGTAGATAGATAAAGCGTACCTACTTTCTTACCTCTAGCTACAACAAGTGTACCCTTGGTAACCTTCCAAGAGTCTGCTATGAGAGTTACTGTGCAACCCTCATCACCCAAACTTCTAACAGAAATCAAATTCCACTCCAGAACTGGGACGTGCATGACCTCTTTTAACACCCATGTGTTACCTGTCTGCAGTTTCAGCTTCACTTTCCCTTTGCCAACAATCTGACAAGGCTTACCATCCCCTACATAAATTTCTCCAAAATCTCCCTGGACATACTCATGAAAAAATTCCCTATGTGGGGATGCATGAAAAGAGGCACCAGAATCTAAAACCCAAGATTCTACTTTATCCAAAGAACATACCAGAGCATCCCATGCAGCATAATCTACAACATCTGCTTCTTTTTCATGTTCTTCATGCTGATCTGTACCCGATCTACAATCTCTCTTTAAGTGCCCTTGCTTTCCACACTTCCAGCAGGTTATTCTGCCATACCTAGACTTGGATCTTCTACCTGTCTTGCACCTTGATCTCCCATGCTCTATCTTTTCTCTTTGCCTTCCTCTGCCTTCAACACTCAAAGCATTTCCTGATGATTCACCTGTGTTATTCCTGTGTATCTCTTCATTCAAGATCACACTTACAACATCATCCACTTTTAAGACTTTTGAAGGAGACACAGTATTAGAAACTGCCATTACCAAACCTTCCCAACTTTCAGGTAATGAACACAAGATTAAGAGAGCTCTAATTTCATCATCAAATACAATATTGACTGAACTTAGTTGGTTTACTAAACCATGGAAATCACTAATATGGCTATGAACAGATCCACCTTCCAACATTTGCAAATTAAATAAACGCTTCATAAGAAATACCTTATTAGAAGCTGAGGGTTTTTCATATAAATTTGCCAAAGATTCCATCAACTCCACCGTTGTCTTACACTGTGATAAGCTGGAAATCACAGATGATGCAAGACTCAATCTAATAGATCTCAGAGCCTTTCGATCAAGAACCTCCCATTCTTCATCTTTCATATCCGAGGGTTTGCAAGTAACCCCTCCCAATGGTAAGTACAAATCTTTTTGATACAGATAATCCTCAATCTACATCCTCCACAATTGGTAGTTCTTGCCATTAAACTTTTCCATCTGTAGCTTACTATCTTCTGTCATTGCTCAACTCCCACTCAAATAGAAACCCTGTGAGTACCTGTAATCAAAACACACTAACCAGATCTAATCCAATCTGTTAGTATCCCAACCAAAAGCTTTGATACCACTTGTCAGGGAAGTCCAAGAACAAACACACCTCTGTTCTGATTCCTCTTGTTGGATCTTGCTCCTCAGAAAGAGCACAGTATGATTACCAAATATAAGCAATTATAAATGCGGAAATAACCAGAAACACAAGTAGCTAGAATTCACCAATAGCACAGAATATGAGAGACAATACACTATCTTGTATTAACAGTTTACAGAAAAGAATACAACAAAGAGCCACCACACTCTTTCACCTTATAGAGGCTTCCCACACCTCAAGTGTACAGTAATTCTTCTACACACAACACTCTCCTACACAAAAAAATGGTCTCAACAACCAACTCACAAACAGAATTGGTGTTCACCTCTCCAACTAGTCAGTAATAACCCTGCCAGTTCAACAAGCACTCAATAGTACTTCAAGTTGATCTCCCATGAACCTGCAACCTGCAATTCAACAGACCATACTCACATGTAGATCCCCTATGAGCTTGGAACAACCTGCAACTCAATGATCTTACAATGGAAGCAACTTACTTGCCTTCCTTTCTATCTCATTCCTTAATTACAATACATGCCAATGGGTCTATAAATAGATCCCTAACTCAAACACTAACTTAGACTCTTAATTTAGACAATTATCCTCGCAGCCAAAGACTCTAACTGGCCTTTACATGCAAACACTTCGTTCACTTAACTAACTATTCGTGTAAGGAGCAGTTTTGGAACACACAGGTGACTGACGTCGGTCCCTGCTAGTCTGGTTCTGCCGACGTCGGCCGACTCCCTGCCGTTGCCGGTGGCATTCTGCACTGGTCACGACTGACGTCGGTCCTGCTGTCGATGCCGGTTCTCCTGGAACTCAGCAACCTTCCTGTTCCTTTTGTTTGCAAAGAGTTGAAGCTTTTAGCTCCACAACCCAACATTAGACAAATACAATTGCATAAGGAAAATATTATGACAAATACATGGGCTTATAAATAAAATAAAAATTTCAACCATAGGAAAATATTATGACAAATAAATGGGCCTATGAATAAAATAAATTTTTCAACCATAGGAAAATATTATGACAAATAAATGGGCCTATGAATAAAATAAATATTTCAACCACATTAAGATTTAGGATGAAAGTTTAGCTTGTATTGAGACATACAATTGCATAAGGAAAATATTATGACAAATACATGGGCCTATAAATAAAATAATTTTTTCAACCATAGGAAAATATTATGACAAATAAATGAGCCTATGAATAAAATAAATCTTTCAACCACATTAAAATTTAGGATGAAAGTTTAGCCTGTATTGAGACATGTTTTCAATATTCACCTCCAAGCTAATTTAATCAATTAATCTATAGCATTTTAATGTCTATAGATGAATAGTAAAAGGAATAAACTATTGTTACTAAGTTATTTTCAAAAGTGATGTAAATGAAAAAATAATTTAAAATAGAGCTATCTTGTTTGTGAAAGTGTTGAAACTGTCTCACAATGACCTCTATTTTATTTTTTGCAAATTCACACTATAGAGATAGATAATTCAAAAATCTGAACAATACCTTTGATGAATTTGAGAGGGGATGAACTAGTAACCTAACAACAAAAAATGAATACCATAAGGAATAAATTCAATATTGTGAATGCGATTACAGACTCATGATCAAATCAAAGGTATACAATAAGGGATAAATTCTAAAACCTTGGGATTCGATGAACCCTAGTTTAAAAACATTCAATAGTTTCGTAAAAAAATAGAATATTTTTGAACAACTTGGTTGTGAGAACATGATTTTTTTCAAAGATTTTCAAAATTTATATTTTTTTAAAAATTTAAAGACAACTCTAGAAAATCTAGATGCTAATAAGGGTAAGGTTGTTTCAAAGACCAAAATGAAGATATTTACAGAAGTAAAACAACTTTGTGATGACATGGATTAAAATCATGGCCTTATGTTTTATTCCTCAATAGTTTATCTTCTTCACTTGGTCAAACAACCAAATCTATCAAGATTACATGCAAAAGCATGCATTGATAAACAAGTTTAAAAAAACTTTTTGCATTTGGTAACACAGTGCCCAACTTTCATGTACAATAAGCTCAAAATTGATTGCAGTGTAGCTATGATTGAAAACATTAAAATGAAGAAAGCTTCGCTATGATTCATAAGGATAAAAAAATAATAGATACATCATTTTACATGGCTCTATACATACATGCCATTTTTTTAATTTTTATTCGGTCTTGATTAGCTTGACTTATGTGAAGACAACAATAACATATAAAATTTTCAACCAATCAATATATAGAAAATAATATTATTGTAAATTATCAGTTAAAAAAATTATAAATTACCTTTGAAAAAGGCTCACATATTTCAAAGCATGCAAAATGATGACATTTGATTATTTGAGAGGTCATTGTTTCATAACATACATATGCATTTTGAGAGTTTGAATTAAACATCTAGAATTGGTTTGTATAGTTTCAGTTTAATTCTAAATTAAACTGAAGTTTAATTCTAAATTATCCATCTCATTAGGCTTAAGATATTTTTTAAATTAAAACACTTGGTGACAGTAGTTTATTGCTTTTAATATCTATGCATCTTATAGATGGTGCATTATTTTTATTTTTATTTTAATTTTAGGCTTGTATTTTTTTACCATTTGCAATTATATTTGTCCAGAGCTGATCCATGAATTATTTTTATACATGTTATTTTTAGAAAGATTAAGTAGACACAAAAAAATGTTAGATTCTTACCTTTTTTAGTGCAAGTCACCAAATGTGAAATAAAATAAGGCACAACTTCTAAGTTCCTGAATGCCTCATCTCTAGAATAAAGGCCGAGATTGTAAATATAACAATAGACAATTGTAGAAACCTCTAAAAATTGCATTAAAAATACCCTATACAAAAATAATAGATGGATAAGTGATGGACAAATAAAATTGCACATAGAAAACATTATAACAAATACATGGACTTATGAATAACGTAACATGTTCAATTAAATGAAAATATATGTTGTCTATGTGTGAAAGTTTGTGCTTCTTTCATTAATGTTTCTATGAGAAAGATATTTGAAAGCATTTATAGAGGTTTAACATGTTTTAAAATTTTCTATGTCTTTTGTAAATAAAACTAAAGAACATCCCCTTGTTATCTCTAAAATTCTTGATAACCTGTGCAAAAAACATAAACCATTAATGAATTATTTAACCATTATATATCCTTTGTTTTAGAATTAAATAACTCTTTAATAGTAAGTGAATGATGAATCACTACCATAAGAAACATTGTATCTATGCAATTCAAAAGGCCATTATTGTATCATTGACAATGAATATGATATTTTCTCCCTCCACAAGAGTAATAAGTAGTTTGTCCATCTACTATGTCATAACGAATAGATTTATTAGTGATCCAATGATGGATGCCATATATAGTTTTGGTAAAAGACATTAAAAACAATCTAATGGGTCCTATTGTTGACTAGAAATCATTTTGTTATAATAATGAAGTGTAGAGAAAGGAAAATCAAGCTTCGATGTAATCGATTGAGTAGAGGCTAAGATTTTTAGAAATAGACATTTGAAAACATGAGCTATCGAGCCAACAATCAAATTACAATTTTATTGTTATTTTTATCTATGTTTTATCTTTAATAAAATAAATGAAGTTTATTTATCTTTAATGCCTTATGCCCTACCTCAATGGAAACAAACCTTTCATCAAAAATTGGTACTTATAGTCCATATGAACACAGACATAAATGAAAATGATGTAGCCAATATAGTCCTTATAAGGAATAAATATTTTGCTAATATTTATGCCATTTCGAATGTTTTTTGAAGCAATCTATTGTGTCTTTTCCCATTAACATATGCTACAGATTAATGAAATAAAAACGCATTGATATTCACATGTTGACATTCACAATGCAATAATATGTTGTTTCTATTAATCAATAAGATTATAGCTAAGTGATGATATAAAGGGTACCTATTGATATATGTAAAAAGAGTTGAATCATTTTACAAATTCTTTGAAACTCCATCAAGTGAGATGGCCCTTTTGTATTCATCTCCAAAGCAACATCACACCTAAATTTTCATGGTAAATTTGTAATTAGATATTTTTATTTCTAGATTGAGAATGGGTTTTTACTACCACAAAAGTAAATGAGATTTAATTTAATACATATGTTACTTATGTTACATTTTCCATTACATTAATGTACTTCTAATTTTTAACTAGTTACAAAAATATCCAGTGAATAGGGTCCTAAGTGGGATCCTTATAATTCACAATATTTAATGTCAAGTTAGAGATCAATTACTTAACTACCTACCTACCTACGTTGGATCAAATCATGTATTAACAACAGAGTTCAAAATAATATCTATTTATTGTAAAAGTTCTTGGGATGAGCTTAAACAACACACACAAACTTGGGTGTGTGCTGGTGTGGCTTATGGGCCCACCTTCCATTGAAAGAGTCAATAGAATCTACCATGCTTGACTATAGTTTAACTTTAACTCACCCACTCTTAACTGAATCTATTAACTTGACTTAAACTAAACCATCCTTAGTTATTGTCAACCAATAACTGTGACTTTGTCAAACCATTCTTAGTCACCAGCTACCACAAATCATAATTTTATCAAACATGAAATATGACCATATGACTTTAACCATATCTACTAACATCAAGCATTGACAGCTCATAGAGTCTCATCATTTTAAAAAATCTCACATTAATTTTCTCTCCATTTCATCTAGTGGTAAAATGTAATTTTGCCCTGATTTTAATTGTAACCCTTATCTAGCACCCTAATAGACTCTAATTTCATTTTCCCTTGGATATTGTGTTTGTTTTTATGCAACCTAATATTGCCCCTATTTCAACTGTAACCCTTATCCACTATATAATATTATGGACTATTGATCTCACCAGCGAAGAAAAAAAGATTAGGGTGTTTAGAAGGTAAATTCTTTGCTTCTCTAGCTAATTATGTAGTTTATAATGCAATGCAGATGTTGTAACTTCATTCAACCTTCATTTGTTTTGATTTATGCTTTCATGGCCATTATTTTTCTTTCATGGCTACTATTTTTGAAATGCTAAGGGATTGAGAAAATGAATTGGGGTTTTAGATTTTTCAAGGTTCTTTTATATGGGATGTAAGAGTGGTATATGCATTGTGGGATTTTCGAGCAGTTTTCTCATTTTATTCCATATATTTGTATTTAACACACTTTATTTTGTCACTTTGATATATTTTTAAAATTTAATCTCTTCTTTATTGATTTTTAATAAGATTAAAATAAATGAAAAATATCTTGACTTCATTATCACTTTATGTTTCCCCATGCCATTCAATTATTGGAAACATTTGAAGCAGCATTTCCACATTTTGTCTTCAAATGTGATTATTATTTCATTTGGCCTATTTATCTTATGTGGGCTGGATGATAATTTTCATTATCATCTTCTCTTTATTATTTTCCTTATTCAATATTGAAGCCTAAACTTCATTTGCATCTCGAACATTAATTTTGAGCTCATTTTCATCTTCATTATTTCTAACATCTCTTGCATGACGCTAAGACAAGCTAGACTCTACACTGTGCTTATTAATTTCTTCTCACAATTTACTAGAAATTTTTTATTAGTAATTATTTTATTCATCTTGAACTCTTCAGTAGTAACGAATTGATATGGAGCCTCTTCATAGAACAAATATGTACAATGGCCATCCAATTTTTCTATAAAATTAATTTGATTTCCTGGCTGACTATTTGTTGATGGATTTAGTGTGGCTTGGATTTAGTGTTACCGATTATTTTCTGGATCAGAAGCATCATAAAAAAAACATAAAAATAAAGTGAGGTGTAACTAGATGAAAATGTTAACACATATCATGTTTAACTAATGCCCTAAATATACAATAGTGATTAATAAGCCCATTATGTATATACAACAGTGACTGCAATCCTTAATCCTAATATGATGATGTTTTTGACAAAAAAATTATGTTCTTGATCATTACCACGTATAACTATGTCTATTGTGTCTTCCAAGAATTTCCATTTTTAAGCATGGAGGGGTAAATTCTTTCCATGAGGCTCTTCTAAGAACATTTACAATAGTTTGTACAGTCTTCAACACAAAAATTTGTCAAGGCATTAATCAAACACTCGATGTTCTTTTTGTAAGCTATATTCTATGCCTTTTTAGTATTATCTGAGTTAGGGCCTTGTAAGAAGGGTGAATGAGTAGTGGAGAAAGCAAAATTTGGTGAACATTTACATTTACAACTAATTGAGCCATGTTCTATCCAAATTATGGTTAAAATACGTGCTTAATTTTGTGCTGGTGTTTTAAAGTGGATATTCATATAAAATAATTAAAAATTGAAGCCTTAGAAAACACTCCTTTTTGTGTTAGTATTTTGGTATTGATTTACACATCTATAATTAATTGATCTATGTTATATTAACATTTAGGATGGATTCACAATTTACAAGTAATTGATCAATGTTCTATTCATAATATGCTTAAAATCCACTGATCCTTTTAGTGTAAATGTTTTGGAGTGGATTTTTTATTTACAACTAAAGTAACTAAAAACCTTTGTCTTACTAAGCACTGTATTTGGTATCTATATTTTGTTATTGATTTATATTTATAATTAATTGATCTATGTTCCATTCTAAATCTAGGATTTTTTAACATTTAAAAGTAACTAATCCATGTTTTATCCAAAATTAGGGACTGCTTTATGCATGTAAGTAATTGATCGGTGTTCTTCTACTTCTTTTGGTGCAAGTGTTTTGTCATGTATTTACGGATCCTTTTTTATGTTAATGTTTTTTATGGATTTACAATTACAATTAAATAATCCCCATTCAAAATATACTTTAAAAACTATACTCCATTTGGTGTTTGTGCTATGGTGTAAATTCATATTTCTAAGTAAACGATCTATGTTCTATCCAAAATCTATTGAAAAGTCCACTTCTTTTGGTGTTGGAGTTTTGGTTCCCATTTATAATTGATCTATTATTTATCCAAAATTTTCATAAATATTTTTGTTTGAGAAAGGCTTCATAAAATCAACCAATTGCAAATGCCCAACCACCAATCACCCTAGTTTATCAAGTGGATAATATTAAAACATCAGATAAAACAACTAATTCTAGCCCCATAGAGTGGGTCAATGAGACTGATCAATAGACATACAAGAGAAATATTATTAATCAAAAGGTATATTGTGTTACGTAATGCCTAAGTAAAAACATGACTGAGGAAATACAACTGAATACACCATTTAATCAATTGGATCAGTCTTCTCTAGCTCCTCTTCCTCAATTGGACCTTGATTCATTATGGAACTTTAGAGACCATGATTCTTTATAATTAATCCAAAAACCAACATGTGTAAGTAAATTTAAAGAAAAATGCTTTTGAAATAGGCCAAAAAGTTTCCCATAGTTGTAAACATTTTAATATTTTTGATACCATGTAATTGTTTCCTTTCAAATTTTATTATCTAACATACAAAAGCTTATGAAAAGTGTCATTACATAATTGGATGATTAGATGCATCATCTAGGTGTGGCCTAATAAATGGAAATGATTAAAGGATATTTAATGCCTATGTTTGGTTTTACTAGGATGTTTTCAATATCTTTGAACTATTGAAACTAAATGTGAAAAATACTAGATTTTTTTCCTTTTTCTTCTTGAATGTGTGGGGCTTGGGAATTATAAAAGTTTCACATTAAATTCAATGGATGGGAGATATATTATATTACAATAACTTGACATGAATTCACATTTCTCCTAACTTTACTACTCTCCTAGATATTGATAGATTTCAAAATAAAATTAATATTTTTGGATTACTTGTTATATTGTATTTTGAATGCCCTAATTCATGTAGGTAATTAAAATTTTGCATATTTTAATTCACATAGTTTGAATATGTCATGGAAAATATGGGTGATGTAGTTCAATAAAATGTATAAGACAACCCATATATTTTCCTTGGCCATTTTTATGGATGGATAATATCTGATAACTTCTTTTTTCATGGTCAAGGTGGACCCTAGCTCTAGTTTTATTGAGTCTACTTTTTATGTAAGTTTTATAGGATTTAATTGTACCATTTGAAATTTTAAATAATAACAAATTCAATTTCATTCTTCTCTATAGACTTGTGTATTTGGTTTTAGAGATATTATGTAGTAATTTTTATGTGAACTATGTACTATGTTATAGTATGTTGTTTTTCCACCTATTATAGTAAGTTGTATGTCATATGTTTATTTTAGTCATCACAAGGGGTCAAATGTAATACTGCATGTGAAAAATAAGTATTTGAATGTGACACACAATATATGAAGTGAAGGGGGTGTTGTCAATTTTATTGATTTTTATGTGTCTGAGGAACCATTGCATGCATATAATTGACAACATCATTAAAAATCTCATATGTTGTTCTCTCTTGTAGTTCATTACTAATATGTGTTGTATGAGTAAGCAACACGTGTGTGTATTAGTTTTTGTATAATGGAAAGGAAGGAATATTTATATCAAATTCATGTTATTAAGTCTTGACAATGAAATCATAATGCAATATGGTTGACTGCTTTTCAATAAAGTTTCTTTACATTGTGCCTGCTACCTTGCTTTAATAGATGGGATCAACATATGTTTATATTTGAAATATGTAAGAGGTATTTTCATGGAGGTTTATTGTGAAGATATTGTCATCAAGATGAAAGGGGAATGGGTTTTCGAGGTGGTGTCCTTAATAAATTGCACAATGACACATATTACAAGTATAATTATTTTTAGGATATTCACATCCATTGTGCATACAAATATATTGAATGAGGAAGATCACACAAGGAAAAAATTGAAATAAGAAAAAATAGTATGGATGTGTTGGTCATGTTTTATTTGTAATACCTATCAACACAAGACTTTTTTGACACTTTGATTGATTTTCATCACACTGATTTCCATCGTGTAAGCAAACACATTCAATAACAACCCTTAGGGGAGGAAGAACGTGCAATAATCAAAGTGCATATGGATGTGTTGGCCATGCCTACTTTAAAGGACATGCTTGCAGAAGAATTTTTTGATAGTGTCTAGTTTTGGTGTGCATGACATCATTGCTGATGTGCACCCACTTTATTTTATTCATTGTATGTGAGAAATTTTGTTGCTTTAGTATTATTATACATTATCTTTGGTGAATGAATATAAAGTTTATTGAATTTCATAAACAATATGTATAGATATATGTTACATAATTCTCAAAAGGAATTAAACTTTGTTTTGACTATGCAGTGGTGTCTAATTGTTATTTGGATGATTATCTCCTTATCGTGTGCCTATGCAGTGATGACTATATGTGGTGATGATATGTATATAACTATCATGGGATACATTTAAATTTCATAACAATGTCTACATGTGATAAAAATTTTGGTCTCTTCACATTATGCATCTATTGGTTGTTTGTGATTATGATGTGTTGAATGTGTAAATGTTGTATGAACTTGTTTAAACAAAATAAATGACCAAAATTATTGTGCATGTTACTAATTCATTGTCATTAATACATTGAATATTCAATATGTATGTGTCTTGTGAATCTTCCAACTACATTCTACTCTCTTCTCTAACAAGACATTGAGATTGTTTATCTTGGCTTTCACAAATGAACTAATAATAAACATTCAAATTCCTCACTTGAGGTGCCACCTATAAAATGTTTTTTTTCATTTCAAAAAGGGGAAATATGTCTTTACTTTCATATGAGTTGAATTCACAGAGACTTATATAAACTTATAAATGTGTTTTATTTTCAAGTAAACAAATCCTCCATTGCCTTGCACTATCGTCACAGTTTTGAATTTCTATACTTCACATTTTTTTTAAAAAGTCGTAGAGTTTATACAAAATGGGGAAACTTTTTTTTTTAATTTTATAATGGGTGTAATTTGCATATCCTTATATAGTATTTGATTCAAATGATGAGGTCCCTATTTAATTTACATTATATATCTCTAACATGTATTCAAATATTTCATACCCTCATATAGGTGGTTTTGCTTCAGTAATCTTCTAGGAGATGTCATTGAGTTCATCATTTGTATACAATGCCATATCCTTTCTTTCCATCTATGCAGTTGTTATACCTCCACCATAGAGCCCACATTAGTTGATACATTTTTGGTCTCCTATGTAGCAACCAACATGAATAACCAATTGAACATTTGAAAAGGGAGATAACACAAACATTTAATTTCATCATGAAACAGAGTAACTACAAAAAAAATGGGGATTTATGTTAAAAGGGGGATATTTTGATTTGACCTTGAAATGGATATAATAGTCATAGCCTTCTATTTGAATAAATTCCACTAATGTGTACACTTTTATATTTGGACTATACTATGTTATGCACCTCCACAACTATTGTCTACATCTATACAAGTGGTATACATTGAACATCAAACAGATGCTAGTTGAAAGTTTCTTGCTCTCCTCTCTACTAGTTAATGCACTTAATCAATTGTACATTTCAGTAAAGAGAGTCCATAAACATTACACATCTTTCAAACTAGAGTAGATATAAAATAATTTGATGTGTTCTACAAAAAGGGGGAAATATGACTTGACCTCAAAAATGGGTACAATCACCATAACCTTCTATTCAATTCAATTCCACTAATGTGTAGAATGTTCTATTTAGAATATAATTGTGTAACACACATTAAAATTATTGATAACCTAATAAGGGTGGTTCTTTGTTTGTATTTTTTAGCATGTTTTAGTTGCATTCTTCATTTATGTATGCCTCTATAACTATTATCTACATCTATGCAGGTGGTATACGTCAAACATCAAACTGATGCTAGTTGATAGTTTCCTGATCTCATCTCCACCAACCAACACACTTAATCAATTGTAAATTTTAGTAAAGAGAGTCCATACAGATTCCACATATTCATGCAATAGAGTATCTACAAAAAAATTTGATGTATTTTACAAAAAGGGGGAAAATCTGACTTGACCTCAAAATGGGTACAATCACCATAGCCTTATATTCGTTTCAATTCCACTAATGTGTAGAATGTTCTATTCAGACTATATTTCTATAACACACATTAAAATCATCAATACCATACTAAGGGTGATTCCTTGTATATAGTATTTAGTGTGATATGGTTGAATTATTCATCCATGTACACCTTCATAACTATTCTCTATATCTATGCAGGTGGTATACATCGAATAATGAGTCGACACTAGTTGATAATTTCCTACTCTCCTCTCTACTAGATATCACATTTAATTAATTATACATTTTAGTAAAGAGATTCCATAAACATTCCAAATATTTTCACAATGGATTATCTTCAAAATAATTTGATATATTCTACAAAAAGAGGAAAATTTGACTTGACCTCAAAATTGGTATAATCACCATAGTCTTATATTCAGTTCAATTCCACTAATGTGTAGAATGTTCCATTTAGACTATATTATTGTAACACACATTAACACCATTGATACCATACTAAGGGTGGTTCCTTGTCTGAAGTCTTGATCATGTTTTGGTTACATTTTTAATGTTAGGAATTCATCCAAGAAGTGTACAAGAAAATAAATGCAGAAATAACAGCTACAAAATAAAAAACAAGAGTAACACATTACATAGAGAGTTGACATGGAAAAATTTCAAGATGTAAGGAAAAACCATGGGGAAAATGATCATTGTATCTTTTTATTAACTTCAAAACCTACAACAACATTTTCTCTTCAACACACTCTGCTTCTTCCAATGCTCTCTTTCAAGCATACAAGCTTTACAAGCTTACACTTAGCTAATTTTTACAAACTAGAAAAATTAATCAATCTCAAACTTCTTCCATATTTAACATTATATTAAATGTTCTCATTTAATAGAAAATTACAATGAATGACTTGTTGATGAAGGAAATGAAGGAGAGAGAAGGAAAAATGTGACACACCCATGTGGCACCACTATTCATCATGTGACCTTCCTCATGTGAGTCCAAAACATGAAGAGAGTGGATGATGTCATCATCCACCTTTGTTCCAACAAAGAAAAACTTGCTTCCCAAGTCAAATAATTAAAAATTCTTTGCCTTTTGACTTAGTTAACTTGATTCCCATGCTAACCACATGTGATATTAGAAAATGGTATTGCATTTCCTCTTTCCTCATTTTCCACAAAGAAAGATGCTTTGTGGGTCATGCCATGTCCCACTTGTGCCACCTCATATGTCCAGTCACCTGGGCCCAGTATTGCACCCACCACCTAGGCCCCATTGTGAGCCCCACCTGTGGGTCTCACTACAATGTTACCTGTGAATAGTAAAAGTTAATAGTGTCAGATGAATACTAACTATGAATAGTGACTTCACATACTAACATTATCCCAATTGAAGTCAATATATAGGCTTTGCCATACCTATGTATTCTACCATCTAGCTATCTACCATGCTTGATGTTGCCTTCATCACAATTTCAACAAACCTAGAGAAGTTTTTCACCAATCAAACTTCTCTATCCTACTAGATTTGTTAACAAGCCTATATTATTCTATTCAGTGTCTAACTTTGAAAATAGGATCTTAACATCCTCCACCACACTCCTAATGAAGTGGTACTTGATGTCAATATGTTTTGTGTGATCATGAAATGCTACATTCTTCACCAAGTGAATTGTACTCTGACTATCACACTGTAAAGTAATCTTTCCTTGCATCTCCATGAAGTCACTCAACAACTAATTTAACTAGATTGCCTCTTTGCAACCTTTAGTTTCAGCCACATAATCTACTTCAGTGGTTGATAAAGCCACCAATGGTTGTAACTTATAATCTCAACTCACAGCTCCACCAGCAAAAGTAAAAACGTATCCTATAGTGGACTTTCATCCATCCCTATCACCACCAAAATTAGAATCTACAAAACCTCTTATCTATAAATCTTCCCCTTCATAGTAGATTGTAACATATAAAGTGACTTTTAGATATCTAAGTATCCAATTTATCGTAGACCAATGATCCTTTCCAAGATTTTCCATGAATCGGCTCACAACTTGCACTACTTGGGAAATATCTGATCTTGTGCTCACCATAGTATACATGAGGCTCCCTAATGTTGATGAATAAGCTACACTAGACATACTTGTATTATCCTCTTATATATTATAAAATTTCTCAAAATACAACTTAAAATGTGTAGGAAGTGGTGTACTAACTAGTTTGGCATTTTGCATATTGAACCATTGCAAAACCTTCTCAACATATGTCTTTTGTGATAACCAGATCTTCTTAACTTTCCTATCCCTATGTATCTTCATCCCCAAAATTTGGTTCGCTGCTCCTAAATACTTCATCTCAAATGTCCTAGCTAATTGATCCTTTAAATTATTGATCCTTTTCATGTTAGGGCCTATAACCAACATGTCATCAACATATAGAAGTAAAATAATAAATCTCCCATCATTGAATTTTTTATGATATGTATAATGATCAACTTCACTTCTTCTAAATTCTTGGCTCTTCATGAAGGTGTCAAATTTATTGTACCACATTCTTGGTGCCTATTTCAAACCATACAAATATTTCTTCAATCTACAAACTATATGATCCTTTCCTTTTACCTCATAGCCCTTAGGCTGATCCATATAAATCTCCTCCTCGAGATCACCATGTAGGAATGTTGTCTTCACATCAAGCTGCTCTATCTCTAAAATATGTGAAGCTAAAAATTCAAGTAACACTCTGATAGTAGTCATTTTTACAATAGGATAGAAAATCTCATTGAAATCAATACCTGATTTTTGTACATAACCTTTTACCACCAAATGAGCTTTGTGTTGTTCTGACAACCCATTGCTATTTTTCTTCAGCTCATACACCCATTTATTACCAACACTCTTTCTTCTAGGTGGAATATCCACAAGATCCCATGTATTATTTTTATGGAGTGATCTCATTTCATGTTCCATGCCTTTCTTCCATTATTTTGTATTCTCAGATTCTCTGGCTTCCTGAAATGAACTAGGTTCACCCATATCAGAAAACAAAGCAAAAGATGACTAAAATGTATGAGTATACCTTGCTAGAACCTTCTTGGTATGAGTGAACCATATAAATTATGGTTGTTTTACTTGGTGTTTACTTACTCGAAAGCATCAGCTTGTTATTTTTCATTTTCTCCTTCCTTGACTACTTCAACTGGTACAACTTCAAGTGTTTGTTGTACCTCCTTCCCTTTCATGAATTTTTTATTAAACACATCTCGGCTAAAAATAATCTTGTGGTTAGTAAGATCCCACAATACATATCCCTTTATAGTATCTCCATAGCCAAGAAAAAAGCATTTCCCAGATTTCAAATCTAGCTTGGACCTTATTTCTTTAGGCACATTGACAAATGTATCACAACAAAAAATATGTAAATCAGAATAATCAATTAGCTTACTATGCCAAGTCTCCTTGTGAGTATTTACATCCAATGTAGTTTTAGGAGATATATTAATAAGATATATAGTTGTGTTAATAGACTCTACCCAAAATCCATTTTCCATCTTTGATGCACTCAACATGCTTCTTGCATGCTTCATGATAGTGCAGTTCATCTGCTTAACTACACCATTCTATTATGGAGTATAAGGGATAGTCTTATGATGTTTAATCCCTTCCTAAATAGAAAATTTATCAAACTCCCTAGAGCAATATTATCATCCATTATTTGACCTTAGACATACAATATATTTGCCCAAACTATTTTCTACCTGTGCCTTGAATTCTTTAAATTTTTCCAAAGCTTCTGATTTCTTTCTCAAAAAATACACCCATACTCTTATAGAATAATCATCTATAAAGGAAATAAAATAATTTATACCATTTATAGATTGAGTAGGGATAGGCCCAAAAATATCTAAATGGATAAGTTGAAAAAAATTAGAACTTTTACTTGCACTTGTAGTAAATCTTACCCTCTTATGTTTACCAAAGATGTAGTGCTCACAAAAGCCTAAATCAAAAGACTTAATCCCAGCCAAAATACCTTGATCATGAAATATCTTCAAGCATCTCTCACTCATGTATCCAAGGTGTTGATGATATAACATCACAACATCTTGTGCATTCTTTGTAGTTGTTGTTGTTGTAGTACTTGTCACTAAATCTCCACACAAATGATATAAAGAGCCATAAGATTCTCCTTTTGCTACCACAAAATATCCTTTGGTAATTTTACATTTACCATTACCAAAATTACATGAATATCCTATCTCATCCATCACCTTTATGGACATCAAATTCTTTTTTAAATCAAGAATATACCATACATCTTTCAATCTTTTGATTTTACCATCATCTAGTTTGATCCTTGCATCTCCTCTTCCCACAACATCTAAAGGGTGATCATCAACCAAGTAAAAAAATATTATATTATAAGGCTAGTATCCAATAAACCAATCTCTATGTGGAGACATTTGGAATGATGATCTTGAGTTCAATACCTAGGTATTTGAAAGTGATCTATTGTTACTGAGGTAGAATCCTTGTGTGTTTTCTTCCTCTAAATTTGTAGTGCTAGCTTCAACTGAAGGTGGATTTTCTTTTCCATCCTTATTTTAATTTTTAAATTTCTAACAATTCTTCTTCATGTGGCTTGACTTTCCATAGTGATATAATTTTTCCTTACATTCTTTAGACTTTGATATGGAAGGTAATCTTCCATGATTGCTCCTCTCACTATATCTCCCTGTTACAAATAATGCTTTATTTCTTGAGGATGTACCAGAAGACTTTTGTTCTCATTTCCTCTCTAAGTAGAGTTGTAACTATATCTTCAAAATTAAGGGTGGATGATGATGAATTACTAATAGTCATAGCCACATAATCCCAACTATCAGGAAGTGAGCATAAAAATGTAATGGCCTTGTCTTCATCCTCCATCTTCACACTAATGGAGACTATTTTGCTAACAATGATGTTGACCTCATTTAGATTCTCATCAATGCATGAATTCTCCTTCATCCTCAAACTATAAATCTACTTCTTTAGGAAATCTTTGTTTGTTTCTAGCTTTGTCTAGTATATCTTGTTTAGTTTCTCCCATAAAGATTTTGTAGTATTCTCCTTAGCAACATTAAAGATCATAGAATATACAAGACATAAATGAATGGTATAAATAGCCTTTTTATCCATCTCGTTTCAGTCCTCATCTATCATACTGTTGGGCTTGCTTGAAAATCCCTTTAAGGCTAGAGATTGGTCATTCTACACCAAGAGATCCTCCACCTTCATCTTCCATAAGAATAAATTATTGCCATCAAACTTCTCAACTTCAAATCTAGTTACTCCACCTGTCATTGTTGTAGATCCTTCTTGCACATAACACCCTAACTCAACAAAAACCACTCACAAAGGAATTTTTCAAAAATCTTGGCTCTGATACTAGATGTTAGGAATCAATCCAAGAAGTGTGCCAAAAAATAAATGCAGAAATAATAACTATAAAATCAAAAACAAGAGTAACACATTACATAAAGAGTTTACATGGAAACCTTGCAAGATGAAAGGAAAAAGCATAGGGAAACTAGCATCTGTATCTTTATATTAACTTAAAAACCTGCAATAACACTTCCTCTTCAAGACACTTTGCTTCTTCCAATTCTCTTTTTCAAGCATACAAGATTTACAAGCTTACACTTAGCTAATTTTTACAAACTAGAAAAATTAATCAATCTCAAACTTCCACCACATTTAACATTCTATTAAATGTTTTAATTTAATATAAAATTACAATGAATGACTTGTTACTAAAGGAAATGAAGGAGAGAGAAGGAAAAAATTGCCACACCCATGTGGCACCACTATTCATCATGTGACCTTCCTCATGTGAGTCCAAAACATGAAGAGACTAGATGATGTCATCATCCACCTTTGCTCCAACAAAGACAAACTTGCTTCCCAAGCCAAACAATAAAAAATTCTTTACCTTTTGACTTAGTTAACTTGATTCCCAAGCCAACCACATGTGATATTTGAAATTGGCATCCCATTTCCTCTCTTCTCATTTTCAACAAAGCAAGATGCTTTGTGGGTCATGCCATGTCCCACTTGTGCCACCTCATATGTCTAGTCACCTAGGTCCCACCATGGGCCTACCACTTGAGCCCCATTTTGGGCCCCACCTATGGGTCCCACTACCATGTTACCTAAGAATAGTAAAAGTGAATAGTGTTATATGAATAGTAACTATGAATAGTGACTTCACACACTAAAATTTATGTATTCTACAAAGAAAGGAAAATTTGACTTAACCTCAAAATTGGTACAATCACCATACTCTTATATTTAGTTCAATTCCACTAATGTGTAAAATGTTCCATTTAGACAATATTATTGTAACACACATTAACACCATCGATACCATACTAAGGTTGGTTCCTTGTCTGAACTATTGATAATTTTGTGGTTGCATTCTTAATTCATGTATGCTTCCACAACCATTGTCTACATATATGCAAGTGGTATATGTCGAACATTGAAATGGTGCTAATCGATAGTTTCTTACTCTCCTCTCTACTAGCCAACACACTTAATCAATCATAAATTTTAGTAAAGAGAGTCCATAAACATTACACATATTCATGAAAAGAATTAGCTACAAAATAATTTGTTGTATTCTACAAAAGGGGGAAAATCCAACTTGACCTCAAAATGGGTACAATCACCATAGCCTTATATTCATTTTAGTTACATAACATGCCAAATGTTTTACTCAAACTATATTTCTATAACACACATTAACATCATCAATACCATACTAAGGGTGGTTCCTTCTCTATAATATTGAGCATGTTACAATTGCATTCCTTATTTGTGTACACCTCCATAACTATTTTCTATATCTATGTAGGTGGCATACATCGAACATCAAGCCAATGCTAGTTGATAGTTTCTTTCTTTCCTCTCTACCAACCAACACACTTAATCAATCATATATTTTAGGAAATAGAGTCCATAAATATTCCACATCTTCTCACAATGGAGTAACTACAAAACAATTTGATGTAATCTATAAAAAAGTGGGAAAATATAACTTGACCTCAAAAGGGTACAATTACCATAGCCTTATATTTAATTCAATTCCACTAACATGCCAAATGTTCTATTCAGACTATAATACTATAAAACACATTAAAATCATTGATAGCCTACTAAGGGTAGTTCCTTCTTTGTATTCTTGATCATGTTACTCTTAGGGATTAGCTTTTACATTGTGGGTATTTACCGAAAGGTAAATAGTAATTGGTTAGATAGTATTTGGTAATAGTTAGTTATCAAAATATTATTGTATAAAAATATTATTATAATAAATTATTATATTATATTGTTGAGATATATTCTTATAAGTTATAACAATATATCATATATAGGTTTACATAATCATAGGGATGAGAAAATGATGGATAAATTGTAGGAATCATATTCCTATATATTTGTAATGTGATCCCATATGAAATAATATAGAAAAATATTATTATCAGTGTTTAAAATAATTGTCTGTGTTCAGCTTGATTATTCTAGAATATTATTTTCATGATTTAAATCTCTATGATAAGATCCTCCAAATCTTAATAGTGGTATTAGAGGGGGAAGCTCCTTAGATGGATTAATGACTTATTTGTAGGGGCTGCCATAATATTTATCATTACCCCTCTAATGTTCTCTAAATAAATTGAAGACAGGTTATTTTGAATCTTTATTATCTAGATTTACAGACTACTATACATTCAATCTTTAATGTGTAGATACATCAGACATCATTCTAAAAATTCATCATAATCTTCTCTTGGCAATAAAAGCCACTCAAAAATTTTAATCAGTCTCAGCATTGATTTCAAAGCTTTACATCGACCCAGATCTATCAGTGCAAAATTTGTGTAGTAGATGATTCATTGAGTGGTGATTCACTCATGTGGCCTTGACCATGGAAGACGGTAATATCTAGATGATGGATGTCTCTACTTCAATATAAGAATTATAGTGTCATTACTATGAAGTGCATTGGCAAACCAAATTTGATGGCATGTATTTAAAGTTTTGTAAATTACCCTCTAAAATCCTTCCCACATGATGTCCAATAATCCACTTCACTATTAAATGATTGGATCAATATATCATTTATGCAATCCATAGATATAATCAAGTCTAAAATAAAATTAATAACTTCTCAATTATGGAACATATGTCATGTAAGTGTTCTTTCAAATGCTTGCAACCATTGTCTCAATTGGTACAAGTTGTCTTCCACTATCTATCGAATATTTTATTTGAAATAATAAGTCTGAGTAAAGGTCAAGATGTTTTTATATTTTATTATAGTTTTTTACTATTATTTTATTATAATTATCCAAACCATAAAGTCAAAACAAAAATAATGAGTCACTTTATTTTAGTTATGTCTTACTTTGGTTCAAATACTAGATCAATAATTAAAACTATCATTGAGTCCAAATATGTATGTCATAAAATATTAGATCAAATGTTTTTTATCAAAATATTTTTGAGTAATTATTAAGCATGTTTGAAAATATTTAGAATTTCAAAAGTCTTTATAAATTATGTGATGAGTCGTAAGCTCAAAGTTGTCACGTCAATAATGGAGTCATATTTTATAGTTGAGTCACTTTTAAAATTGTCAAAAATCAAAATTGTACATGGATGCATTATCAAGGTAACCGATGTCCATTTTTAAAAAGATATGTCAAGAGTGTGGGCGGGGGGATAAATTCTCTTCACTAATCTAGCTATTTGAGCTATATACTAGAGTAAGGAGGAAACATAGGCTAGAGGTTCTAGAGCCTCTTATTACTCACCAATGATAGGGCCCCATAATGTTTTGGTAACATTTTAAGTGGTGTGTTTTTATAGTTTCCACTATGTCTTTTAAAAATAAGAATAGAAGAATATGCCTGTTCAAGATTTGTAATTTGTGTGAAAATTCCAAACATAATTCCTTGATGTTAAACTATTGTAAAAGGACAAAAAGCACCAATGTAAGTCAATTCATAGATCTTGAAAGGGTTTGTGGTAGAGATCTAGAAAACCATAGGAGGTGAACTATTGATGTGTTCCTATTCATGTCAAGGTTTGTGATAAACCTGTAAAACCATGGGAAGAGATCCTTTCTTTGGATCAAGTTCATGAGCCAAATAAGGCATGCTATAATGGGTGAGCTTACTTTAGATAAGAGTGTGAATGTTTTTGCACCATGTAAAAACTATGGGGGGAATGTTAGGGATTAGGTTTTACATTGTAGGTATTTACCGTAAGGTAAATAGTAATTGGTTAGTTAGTATTTGGTAATAGTTAGTTATCAAAATATTATTGTATAATAATATTGTGATAATAGATTAGTATTTATATTGTTATAATTTAAAAAATATATCGTATATAGGTTTGCATAATAATAGGGATGAGCAAATGATGGATAATTATAGGAATCATATTCCTATATATTTTTAATGTGATACCATATGAAATAATATAGTAGAATATTATTATCAGTGTTTAAAATAATTGTCTATGTTCAACTCAATTATTTTTGAATATTATTTGCATGATTTAAATATCTATGATAAGATCCTCCATATATTAACAATTATAATTGCATTTTTCAATTGTGTATGCCTCCACAACCATTCTCTACATCTATATAGGTGGTATATGTCAAACATTGAGCTGACGCTAGTCGATAGTTTCATGATCTCCTCTCTACCAACCAACACATTTAATCAATCATCCATTTTAGTAAAGAGAGTCCATAAACATTCAAAATATTTACACAACAAAGTAGCTACAAAATAATTTGATGGATTCTAAAAAGGGGGAAAATATGACTTGACCTTAATATGGGTAGAATTGACATAGCCTTATATTCAATTCAATTTCACTAATGTGTAGAATGTTCTATTCAAAATATATTTATATAACACACATTAACAGAATTGATACCCTAATAAGGGTGGTTCCTTCTCCATAGTATTGAGAATGTTACAGTTACATTCTTCATTCATGTATTTCTCCACAACCGTTCTCTACATCTATGTAGGTGATATACATCAAACATTGAGTTGACACTAGTTGATAATTTTTTTCTCTCCTCTCTACCAACCAACACACTTAATAAATCATAAATTTCAGTAAAAATATTTCACAAACATTACAAATATTTGTGTAATAGAGTAACTATAAAATAATTTGATGTATTTTATAAAAAGGGGCAAAGTTTGAATTGACCTCAAAATGGATACAATCACGTAGCCTTATATTTAGTTCAATTCCATGTGTAGAATGTTCTATTTGGACTATACTACTATAACACACATTAAAATAATTGATATATTACTAATGGTGGTTCCTTCTTCTTAGTATTGAGCATGTTTTAGTTGTATTCTTCATTCATGTACACCTTCATAATCATTTTCTACATCTATGTAATGGGTATACGTTGAACATCAAGCTGATGCTAGTCAATAGTTTAATGATCTCCTCTTTACTATCAAACACACTTAATAAATCATACATTTTATTAAAGAGAGTCCATGAACATTCCAAATATTCTTGCAATAGAGTAACTACAAAGTTTTTTTATGTATTCTACAAAAAGGGGGAAAATCTAACTTGACCTCAAAATGGGTACAATAATCAGTTTTATATTCAGTTAAATTAAACTAATGTGCAAAATGTTATATTCATATTATAATGATGTAATAAACATTAAAATTTTCAATACCCTCCTAAGTGTGGTTCCATTTCCATAGTCTTCAACATGCTACCAATTCATTCTTCATTCATGTACAACCTAACAACCATTTACTACATCTATATAGTTCATATACCTATAACAACTGATGATGGTTGATACTATGTACTATGGGTGTAATTTTCATAATTATATAACCATTCCTTACTTAAAAGGACACATGGTTTTGAAGTGTAATTTGAAATTCATATGTTGTTTCTTGTACCCAAAACATGTTCGATGGGACGTAACATAGATGACAAAGTCTTTCAATGAGAGATGCAAGAAATGAGACTATGATTGTGTTGTCATGTCTCTTCATTTTTTGTATTAATAATAATTACACCAATTATTATATGTTGTTTTGATGATATTGTGCTTATCTTATGATTATGTATTGATGACTTAATACTATAATGTTGTGTTCATGAATAACTGAGATACATTGTAATTTTGTACCAATGACTACATGTTATATTAAGAATCACATTTTTAGTACCTTAAATATATTTCAATGTACAAAAATGTAATGCATAAAAAATGGTTAAATAAAACATTATCCTTCTATGTAGGAAAAAATGGCAAAAAGGTGGGAATGAATTATGCATCTCCCTTTGCAGAAGCCAAAACTGGGTCCATTTGATTACAACTATCTCAAGTGGGATAATTTTCCTAACATCAGCAAGGATAACATGTGGGTGACTGGGTTAATGGTAACAAGGTTGATGAATTCATGAAAGGATAATCAATAAGGGAGTTATTCCCTAAAAAATTTCATCTTTCACATTGTAAGAACAACTCACCTGTTCCTGATAGGCATTGCAAGATCAATGCCACACTCGAATATGTAATGAAAGTGACCTAAATTTTTTGAGACATGGTGGGTTTCCATGTATATGCTCATATGTTTCATTTTTATTTCATTTTTCTAGGGGTTTTTTAATTTCCATGATGTTTTATATGTATGACAAATCCATGTAGATATTAGTGTCCATATGGGTTAAAAGATTTTTGGGAAATTGATGCCATGCCAAAATATAAGTTTGTACTATTCAAGGTAGGAAAGGGTAGATGGTCTAGCTAAAAACATATAAGGTGTGGATGTCAATGTCATTTTAGTCCATGCCATATGGTCTCTAGACTTGACCACATGTTGGTCAGGTACAATCAATCAGAACACATAGACATAGATTGTAAAATTTATCATGCCTAATAACATGAAAAATTTAAAAGAAAAAAAATAATTTTACACTCCTTACATCATCCCACAACTAAATAAATGGGTTCACAAGCTATTATTGTTGGGAATGTCTACTGATGCTATCCATCTTAAACATTGTGAGATGGTGCATGAATTTTTTTTATTGTTTAAGGTCAAATCATAACGAGGTGATTTATTAAGCAAGGATGACATATAAAATAGAGAATGTTAGATCAAAGAGTAAAAATATGTATACAATATTGATAATGCAAAAAGCATCTAGGAGTGGGCACTAGTAAATCACGATAAGTGGTTTGTATACCTAGGATACAATGGGGGAGAGATTGATGGGGATGGAAAAATCCCCTTCGTACTGGGCATCCAAGTCTTGTAATATTTGGAATGGTTATTAAGATTTGGGAAGCATCACATCTTGGTAATGGATTCAATATTTGACACAAATGCAATGAAGGTGTGTTCTGAATATTTGTAACAAAAGTTAACATTGTAGATAATTTATAACATGCAAGCTAATTTTGCTTCTTTTCTTTTCTACAGTTCTATTTGTACACATTGTTGATGTTTGTAATGTCATTATGTCATGGTTTTGTACTACCAACATCAACTATTGGATATGAAATATTTAATAGAGAGTGAATTTGAATGACATTGAAAGGACAATTAGTACCTTCATGGTAGATGATGTCGGTGCAAAGATAAAATATATCACATGCATTTCTATTTTATTTTCATGCATAAGAATTTTTGGATTTATATCATAACATAAAATAGTACCACCATATATGTGGTGAAGTCTTATAAAACTATTGGGCCATGCTGCAAAAATTTCAATTGTGATGTCTACTTGTGTACTTGGTATGTTCAACGTTCGTGGCTAAATAATTTGATAGCAAAGGTGAGAGATGACAAGGTGAGATGCACAATGTTTAGTGAGTTGGGTTTCATAATTAATGGCTACACCAATGAGGACATGGATACTAGGGAGTCAAGAAAGTTTGTAGATAGGTATTGATCCACTCGATCCAACTTTGTCAAATATTAGGAACAACATTGGCTTGATAGGGTTGGAATGTGGTCAAGATGCTATCACACACTTTTTCATGTTGGGAAAGAAATAAATGCATCCATGGAATCTAACCATTCACATTTTAAAATTCATTTATTTATAATAATATGGAATTAAACACATCAAAGGGTAAATTGGCTAGTTCACTAGCTTACCATAATAGCTTACAAATATTACTAGTGACTACAAATTTGCAAAGATAGTGGATTCCATAGGAACTTCAGAGTATATAAACATTAAAATATTTCATGGGTGAGGTATTTGGAGATCCTAGTCTATCATGTCACCTTTGATAATGATGATGCTTGTAAAATAAGGGTTTAGAGTATGAAACACGAGTCATTGCATTATTGCATCTATACTTCTAGACCATCCATGTCCATATGTAGTTGCTCATTTTTAGTCCAAGGCTACACCTATGACATGTGATAAAGGTTGACCTGATGCAAAGTAGGACAGGAGATGTAATTTTTAAGGCTATATGGTATGGTGCTATGAATCACATCAATGATAATGACACAATATACAATGTAAGGTGGCCTCTAGCTTGTAATTTTTATCTTGACAGTTTTTAGATGAATGTAAATAATGTAAAACATCTCTACTATGTAGGCCATACACATATGACTTGTAATTAATAATGAGGTGGAAGAGGGTGAATATGTTGAACCATTGAATACTAAAATATAAGTTGTATTAGGTATGGATATGTAAAGCTCAAATGCTATAGTCTAAGGTGTGATGGTAAATTGGGCAAATGACACTAAAAACCCATCAAGTGACCCTCAAAATATAAGACACATATCTACCCATACTCATATGTTTTTATATTTTATCATTAGTTATAACATGATGCATTTCATTATATGAACATAACTTGCCTGGTGATTAAGTTAATGGTGTCAAATCACTCATATGTAAAGCATGAGAGATTTTCAAGAGATGTGTCACAACAGGTCAGACTATTGAAACACTAACATTATTCAAAATTAGTTTGAAATATATTTACAATAAGGTACATATAAGGGCATTATCAGACACACAATCGATGGTCCATACATTCCAATAAATTCATGATGGCCATTAAACAATCAGTTCATAGATAAAGAAACTTCATAGAAAATATGAATAGAAGAAGATGAGACACCATGTCATAGAAGAATGCTATTTTTTCTCACCCTCCTCATAAGAATAAAAAATTAGAAGTATGGAATTATTATTTGAATAGGGAAGATAAATGAGATAGGGATAAAAATAATGCTGAGGATGCAACTTGTTAGCCTCCCTTTGTATGTTTGATTGATAATACAAGTGGTGCATAAAGATGTACATTGAATATAGGCCACTCTCATTATATCATGTCATGTAATTGTATCTATGTATGATTTCACCTCCTATTTTGTGATAGGAATTTTAATCTTACCCTCAATTGTCATCTTCCCATTGGCCTGATAAAAAAATGTTACCTTTGTTATGTTTTTTTGTTCACTATTATCTACATTTATTGTTTATATCTATTTTTTATGAATTATGTCACCTTTAGCATACCTTTGTGATATTTAATAATTCATTAAATTTTAAGAATAGGTTCATATTATGTGTGTTATGTTTTTAATATATTTTATAAAGTGATACTGAGTACTATTTATGGCCTTTATTATTCATTTTTTATGAATTAGCGACACTAAATTATTATACAAAGTTTGTGCATTCAAATTATTAATCATTATTATTTAGTGTGTGTTATACTATTTTATTTAGTGAGATACAAAATTATCATCTAATACTAAATATGTATTGATATCAATGTCTACCTCCATTACCTAACATCTGATGATATGAAGTCCCATACTACATTCATTGTCTTCTTGATGCTTGTTTTCAATGTGACTTAAATCATTTGATCAGTCTCATTTTTTGTTTAAATGAAAATAATTTATAATAAAATTTTCAAGGTTCCTTTAAGGTCTACTTCAAATTCTTACACTATAGGCCTACAATCATTATTTTCAAATAGGTTTGTCAAATCTCCTTTTACTAAGTCTATCTTTATCATATCTTGTCTCTAGTCTTATCCTCTTAGTATTCGTATTACAAGACTAATGATATTTTAAATATTTCACATACTCCACTTAGTCTTGTACTTAAGGCTTATACATTAATGAGAAATATATTGTGATGCAGGATTATCAATTAACACATGTCAATTTTGTACATAGTGGTCTATAAAAGTCAAAAGAGTTGTGTTATGAAGGTCTAGATTCATAGCATGATTCAATAATCATTGTAAAAGGTATTAACAAGTCTTATAATGTATAAAGAGTAATATTTTGGTCATAAATAGGTGTTCAAGAAGTTAGAATCTTGATATTAGTAGGTAATGACAATCTATAATTTCATTGTTTCCATCCTAGTTTTGTAAAGCCCATATCCATGCTTATATTAACCTTTACTTGTTTTAGTCACCCAATCAATCTAAAATCACCTTATTAATGGAAAATTATTTCTATAATAATAATCTATTATAATCCTTCTAAAATTTATGATTCTTAGCTGCTTATTATATATCTACAAGTACTTTGATACTTGTAATTAGGTCTGCCCACAAACACTCTCTTAACTAGGTCTATTTACACTCTATTAGTCTTATTTCAATAACTTATCTATAAGCCTTTATATATGAGTATTTAATCTATTTAGATTAATTATCTAGTACCAATAACACTCTTCTTAATCTCTTTATGTCCTTTTTACTATTACAGTTGAGATTCCTCTACTCATAGGTCTGAACTAATATATTAGGCTTTTCTTAGCTTAGGACCCTTTTAATTATATATTAAGAATACTATCCTTATTGAGACTTGATACCTAAAATTATAAATTTATAATGTATAATTATATACCCATATAAATCTCCCAAATTATTCAAGATATTTCTTTTAGATCCTATACACCTTTAATACTCTAACCTTCACTTTTAGTGCATGCATTTACAGTTTTGTCATAAGAATGATTTAGGATTGATTGTTCCATATGGTTAGGGTTAATCCTCTTGTGACTACCTTAAATAATATTCCATACCTTATTTATTTCAATATGAATATTGATGTTACTATGAAACCAATCAAGGCATTTACTTCACCTTGATATCTCGATTCTAGTATTGGACCCTATTTTCAAACTAGACCTAATTGACCCTCCAATAGGTCAAAACTCAAACCAATCTTAATTATAATTTTCAACTTATTTATTTAGATTTATTATATAAACACAAAGGTGATATGAATACTATTACAATATTTAAAACCCATTATCTAAGAAAATATTACAAAATCCCTTGATTACTTTTTTAACCCCATATGCATACACACAAAATTTACTATAGTCAAATATAAACCTTTATTAAATCCATATGGACACATATAAATTATTGAATCATATCATAAAATTTATTTCACTTATTTTAATGCAATTTTATAGAATTTCACTTGTTAGATTTGAAGATATGAGCCTTTTAATGAAACTACGTTTTTAACATGCATAAAGGATTTGAGAGCTTAAAATGATGAGCCATAGATTTTCTACACTTTTTGAAAGAATAAAAACTTTTATTAGAAGCTCGTGAACATTATAAAACCTATCTAATACCTATTTTATGATCATACACATCTTTTTATGTATTTTCACAACTTTGAATTCAACTGTAGATGACCATGTTTTTGTTTTATAACCTGAGAGACTATGATTAGGTTATTTGATCATTTTTATCTCTATTAACTTGAGAATCATTCACTGAGTGATTTTAATATGATTAAATCTTACCTTTAAAGTGTATATTTGTCCTAGATTAAATGGGAACATGTCCATCTCCTCCCATTAGACATTTTTCTTTATAACCCTCTGTAAGCGTAATGTCCAATCATGTTCTAAAGACCTTCAATGCACACATATGATTATATGAATTTAAGAAACATGTAATCAAACATCAATAATACACCATAATATATTTTACACCAAATATATACCTTATTTTATTGATCAAACATTAACATACCTATGCATACCTAAACAAACCTTGATTTCTACATCATAGACCTCTATCTTTAGACCAAACCTTAATTATCTCTTATGTAGACATATATATAAAACTTCTCACAATCTATCCTATTCATTATTCATTTATTTATCCATTTATCCTCTTTCTATATTAGATTATAGGCTTATTTATCTCAACTAATTACAAATATAGTCCATTAGGTTGTGAGAAGACCTAGTCTTCCTCAACAATCCTTATTACATGCAAATCTTACCTATTCCAATGTAGCATTATTAGTTTATAAACATATAATGAAGTGTTTTTCACCTTTACATAGGTAAATATACCTTTAAAACATATTATTTAACTTTTAAGGTTATTACATAGGTCCACATCCTTGAAATTTTACTCATAAGGCTTATAGGCCTCCACAAGATGACTTCAAACTAGCTTAATTAACCAATCATATAAAAATATATATTATGCCACTAATTTTCGTGCATCAATACTCCTAGATGTTTTTAAGCTTTTCCATAAAAACCCTCTATTTAAATATTCAAATAATGTTATAAGGATTTCAAGCCCTTGTAGATAGTTGTAAAGGTATAAACTCTCTTCAAAGGGTCTTAAGAGGTTAGTAGTATGATATGAATCTCATGTTAATGTAATTACACCTTAGCAAAGTGTTTACAAGCTAATGGTTCGATGAAATAAGGCTAATTTGAGTAAATGATATATAATATAATTCGTAGAGAAGAATATATCCTTCTTTTTATCAAGAAGTTAGGTTTGTACTTAGACCCTATAATGAAGGAGAGATTATAAAATCTATTTGACGTGTACAAATAAGATAAAAGAGGAGTTGAAGGTCATAATAGAAGAGTTGAGGAAAAGAAAAAATCTCTGCAGTCCTAAAATAAGAAAAAATCTCTGCAGTCCTAAAATAATTGTTCTAATTTTGATTAAGGAAATTTAAATATCATACCCGTAGATTATCAATTCCATTAAATAACTCAACTGGGGTAGGATAGTTAACATCCCTAAATATTCATATTTTGGCCCACATGTTATTATATCAATAAAAATATGCTTAAGTCTTTTTTTTCTTTTGTTTAGGGGGAAGTAAGTATAGTGTCATTTACGAGCAAAAAAATCTAATGTATAAGTAAATGACCTAATATTAATATGTAGGTTGTATTATCCAAGAAATTTTTTATAATATTATTCATAATGATTATTATGTATAATAAAAATGAAGGTTGGATTTATATAAGAGGTCATTGATATGTACAAGACTAGAAGAACAAGACCACCTATTAATTTAAAGAGTTATCTTTAGTGGTAATCAACAGACTAAGCTTATAATAATGTATAAGAGATGATGAATTTAATACATATTATGAGAAGAACATAACCATAATTTGAGAAATATGTACTATTGGGAAATATATCTTTCATTGATTAATATAGTTAGATAAAACATAATAGTTTCACAAGTGATGAGCAACAAGTATCCATTCTCAAGTTATTTTCTCATTTTTTCAATTATACTCCACCATAGGTATATAATCAACAATAATAGAGAAATAAACATATTATAACATGTTATACTCATCATTTTAAAATAATACTTATAAGAATATCCATTCTAGATTCATTTCACATAGATATAACATTCATTCTATAACTCATTAATCTAAATATTAGTGGATACTTCAAAAACCAATAACATGTTATCCATGAAACAACATAATTAGCACACGAAAAGGAAATGATTATCACATGGAAAGGTTTAGCCTTTTTTTTATGACATTAGAGTTATAATCTAACTTCTACTATTTTATAACAAGATGAATGATAGTGTTGTTGAATATATATATATATATATATATATATATATATATATATATATATATATATATATATATATATATATATATATCACATGGAAAGGTTTAGCCTTTTTTTTATGACATTAGAGTTATAATCTAACTTCTACTATTTTATAACAAGATGAATGATAGTGTTATTGAATATATATATATATATATATATATATATATATATATATATATATATATATATATATATATATATATATATATATATATATATATATATATGATGAAATGTAATTTTGTGGTTAATCAATATCATAAATCATTTGAAATGTATGTAACCATGTTGTTTTACAAATGAATAAATATAATTCATCCAAGTTTGAGTTGATTTAGTGATCAGATTAAATCTTTGTTACTGAGCCCACTTTATGCCATATTTTTCTATGTATGCACAGTCTTAACAGTCATTTGAATCAAGTGTACATCAATGCATATATTGAATTTGAGGATTGAAATAGTGACACATGTGCATCTTGATGTGTATGATAAACATGTTTCATATAAAAATGATATAAAAAAATTATCATCATGTATCCTATAATTTTGGAGGTGTATAATAATATGCATAGATAAATACCAATAACAAGAATCTTCTCAAAGAAATCTACTACTTTTAATAGGGCTATCACTTTCAATCTTGACAAACATAAGTTTCAACATTACCCTACTTTATTGAAATTAATCATACATAAAAACCTATAATATACAATAAGAGGATGATATCGAGTTTATTGACACTTTTTGACATAATTTTAAGCACCAGTATATCACTAAATGATCAAAACTCAACTCAGTTCTAACTCTATTTTAGGACTATGTATAAACCATTTAGGTTTATTCCTCACTTTTTTTATTGACAAATCTTGATGTATAATATAATTTAAAGGATATATAAAATATAAAATGATAGATTTAGATAATATACACAAAATAAACCAAGTTTACAATAGGTGTCTAAAGAGATTAGATTTAAATCTTCTTATTTTATTTTTATTTTAGGCTTTTAGGTCTATAGGCCTAATTTAGAGCTCAAGTAGGTAAAAATTAAAAAAATAGATATTTTAACATTTATAAACTAGATATATAATTTTATTATAACATATAAAACATTATCTAAGCCTTATCTTAGTTTTTGGGACTCAAAACAAAGAAAAAATACCTTATCTCTTGATACAAGTTTTTCAAAACAAACATCTACAGATGAACAAAAACTTAGTTGTATATAGCTGAAGTTTTAGAGTATACTATGACCTAAAAACAATTTTTATATGTCATAAATGTTATATTATAACTTATCATGAAATTTTATATTATTTGACATAATATTTAACATTTATGACCATTTTTGTGACCAAACTGCAAATTAGGGTTATACAGAAAACTAGTAGGCTGAGAGATTCAAAGTGTATGTTCATAGAGATATTTGGGGGTTTTAAAAATATAAACCCTCTATATTGGTCTTATGGAACACATAAAAAACTTACAATAGTAAAAAAGAGTCCATACATCAACTTTCACATGCAAAAACACCTCTGTAACTGACTATAATGGTAAAACATAAAATTATGAGGTTTTCAAGGGTTTAGATGAATTTTGAAGCTTGAAAATAATGTAAAATGGATTTAAATATATGATAATTGATAAAATACAATTTAAAAAATGTGATGTAACTAAAATTTCTTTATTTTCTAAGGAAAAACAACATTCCAAATACCTACACAGTCCTTTTCTTGAAAATAGACCTACAACATTTTCTTCTAACTCTACAAACTAATGTCTTTTGTATTTTTATGCTTGTACCTACCATTTTACATCTCCCTAGAGTTAGAAGTGATTTTTATCACTTCATTGAAATATAAACTAAGATTTTAAATTAACTAAATTTGTTTTAGATTATCCTTTACTTGTTGTAACTCAATATAGCAAATTGATCTCATAGGATTATCAAGTAGTTCTATTAGCTTTTTATGAAACTTTAGATGATTATGACCTCAAAAAGGTCTAGAACATCCATATATATGTATTAAAATACATAAAGGACCTATAGGACTCTTAAAAAATTATAAAATAATACAATTTACTCCCAAATACACATATACATATCTAATAATTTAGATTTATAGTTTTGGAGGGACCTACTCCAAAACCCCTTAAATGACCTAAGACAAGTTACAAATGCCCTAATACATCAACCTCCTGATAATATTAAGAACAATTAAAATATATTATTTTCATTCTTATAAGATACACCTAAATCAAATACTTTCCAAATACTTTATAGACATTGCTCATGAAGTTCTAAATTATTTTGTCAGGTCAAAGTTGAGATATGAGACTTTTTGTTTCAACAACCTTGTCATAGGGTTTACATGGTTTATACAGGACCTAAGAGATGGAATGTGATTGTTTATAAACACTATGAACCTTATTATCAATATAATACTTTAAACACAATCCTAATAACTTCCCTCAACTTCTCCCATTTCACAATCAACCTCATGCAAACTTTCATATGTATATTAATGACCTCAAATGTAAGGAAATAGGGTATTTTTAAGGTTATGAGTATAAAGGATTCAATCCAAGTATTAAATCACTCTAAATTTTATTGAAACCCTATAAATGTAAGAATGATAAGATTACAATTATTCAAAAAATAATATACCTTTATTCTAGCAGACTATCAACATAATTGTATTTTAAGTCTTAGTATTGAACTACTCTTATCATTGTTGCATAATAGGATTATAAAAAACTAAAAAATAAAATTTATTTAGATATAACATTTCCAAGTACATGACATAAATATTGTTCTCCCATGACAAATAATTTTCCCTTTATAGCAAGTACTTGCATTATTTTATGAATATCTTTATTGTAAGCACTGATAAAACTACAATATCTTCAACTATAGGTATTTGAAAGTCTTAAAAATACCTTTAAAACTTAACACTCACCATATTTCACCTATATATAAAGTTTCATGGATTTTTCATGCTTAATATTGAAGATATGGACTTTTCATAACTGATATTTTTTTTAAATCATCGCTAAATGTTGTTTTTAATTGTGTGGCAGGTGTGTCCAAAGAGTGTGAAAAAAGGGTAAATTTGAATAAATTATAGAAGAGTTATAAAATAACATATGGAAGAAGATGTTAGTATTGGATGAACTAACTTATGCACAATATTGTATGAGCCATAACTCATATATGATGGATAGTGCCATTAATTTGAGGGGGCTCAGATACATTGTAGATTTTGTCCAGCTCAACAGTTTGAGATTGTCTAAAGTTATTTTGAATCACAATAGAGCATTTCATTATTAATACATTCGCATGCTTTGTTATGAGTTATTTACACTAATATAAAGGCATAATTGTGACTTATTATAGTGGTCCTTTGAATGACCAAACTACGATGTAGTTTTTCTAGATGTTTGGAATACTCCTAGCACCATCCCAACATACATAAGGCCATTCCTAGATAAAAAAATTACCAAAGAAGTTATCAAATAATCCTAATATGTATGTACACATAGATCAAGTTTGGAATATTTTCATCAGTGCCAAGCTCCCATTTAAAGTGCATTATAAACATTTCAACATTATAAGTAACCATCTTGAGTTAGGGAAGCTTTGTCTAGCACATCCATTTGTAAAGTTATGGAAGAGGTACACAATTTCCCATGCCATAGATTTTTCACTATTATGACTAGGCTAAATAATTTCATGAATGGATCCTCTTTACTTATTCATGCATGCTGAAGGCATTAACAACAATTGCAAGTGATAGTGTCAATTTAGACATTGAATAATGGACTTAATGTTTGGTGAAAAAAAATATCAAAAGACCTAACATGTTACTAAAGTGCTTAAAATAATTATATTTAACTTAATATGGATGAAGATGATTACTCTCATAGTGATTATGATGATTTCAATATTTTATACAATAAATAGTCACTCTTTATTGATGAATTTACAAATATGTAATTTGGACGTCATAAACACTCACCTTTACTGATGACTTCATCAATATTTATGATTCAATTTTTTAAATTTTACACATGTAATTTTCTATAGATAATGCATCAGAATCATATTTTTTGATAGTTTTGTGTTCATGTATTTTATATAATGAGTAGTCACTCTTTATTTATGACTCCATTAGTTTTTATGATCTAGTTTCTTGTTTATTGCACGTGTGACTTGTTATAGCTAATGCATTGGAATCATATTTTTTTGATAGTTTGGTGTTCATGTAAGTTTTAGTGTTGAAGGAACATGACTTGTATTTTCTTATTCACTAACCTTATTTGAGGGTTTATTTCCAATCAATATTTTTAAAGGTCTAAAAATTATCCATACTTTTAACTAGGTCTATAAGTACTTCCTATGTAGTCTATATTAACCCTTTACTTGAATATTACCACTTTGAGATTGGTATTCCAATACCAATGAGATCATAATCTATATGATAAGGGTTTTCTCTATTTTTAGGATTCTCTCAACTCCTTTAATGAATGACCCTTTTTATACTCACCATGGATGAACATAAGGTCTATTGAATTTACATACTAAGTCTATGTACTCGTTCTAAGACTCACATACCTCTTTAAGAACATATTAGATATAACACCCTCTTTAAGAACTTATTTCTTACTATTATAAAGTGTGGACCACATTACTGATTTACCTTTGTTCAGACTTCCTTTTGAAGACATTGTTTTACCAATTTGATATCAATTAACAAAATGTACTTTCCACTAGGTCTTGTACCCAAGTATATGAGAAATAGATGAAAATATCAGATTCAATAAGATTAATAATATTATTATTAGGATATTTTTACCCCTTATCATACCGTATCACTTTCTTAGGGTTTAAGCCTCCATTTAAAACTTTAAACCTTAATGGATCTATGCACCTATACCTCTCTTATCACATAGTCCTTAAGATTAAGTTCCTTTGAATATTTAAAGGCTTGAACTCTTTACCAAATCAATTTAACTATGTTTTTCCAACTTCACATAACATTACATAACATATGAAGAATTGTAGATAGGTTATTCATCTTGAAACTTTTTAAGATTCTATTTGTTCATACACAAACACATAATAAGTTACACATTCATCAATATCTCACCAATGACAATGTATTAGGTCTTCAAATATTCTTATTAGTATTTTGCATACTGTTTACAATGTTCATAGTCTATCTAAATTAACAAGAAACTAATCTTCATTTCATTGGTTTCTTAAAAGAGTGATATAAGCACAATTCTATCTTCTTAGGTCTACACAAGCATATTGTGATATCCCTAAATGAACTTGTCTCAAATTAAACACCAATACATTGGATTACCTTTCCAAAGTGTTTTAAAATGAATATGTAATAACACCAACCTTTCACCTGCCATTAAGTCCAATAAAAATTCAAAACTAATGAATCTTCTCTTGCCAACGTCCTCTTTGGTGGACGCCTAGAACACAACAAAACATAGTCCTATATATAGGTCCTTAAATGATCTTAAAAGTCATAACTATTTTTTATTAATTAGTATAAAGGCCTAAACAAAAAAAATTGTGGATTTTAACTTGTAAGGAATTTCATGGAGTTTAATAGTTGGATAACCTCTCTTACATCTCTTTACAACTATTTTTTACAAATGAAAGGTTTTGAAAAGTTCTAAAATGCTAAAAATAACTTATTAAACATGAATATCATACATTATTACCAAAAACACAAACTTGAGAGGTCAAAAATGTAATGTTCATAGATTTTAATGACTTTCAGGGAATTTTAATATTTGGGTTAGCTTCTCTGAAAGTCCTTCCTACTATTTCACATAACCTTGAAGTCTCATACATTCAATAACTCACATAAAAATGAATATATTTATTAGAATATTATTTATAAACCCTATTGGTGGACCTTAATAGACTTGAATGGATTACTAAAACATCAAATCAAAACATAATATCTTCAAAAAAACTTGCATGTTCAAGAGATTGAAAACTAATAGGTATTTTCAAATAAAACATTATTTATTCATTACATATGCAATAGTTTAAAAACATACCTTTGAAACTCCATAAAAAACACCTACAGATCTCATTTACAGACATGTCCAAATTTTCCTAAGCTCTTGTCTATACCTATTCATTTTTCCTATCTTTGTTTATTTATACCTCCTTTATGTAATTAGGCTTATCCAAGTCTACAAGATTCTAATCTTAGTGTGTTTGTTCATCGTTATTAACAACTATCCAAGAATCTTGTAACAACATATTATTTTTAACTTTCCAATGTATAAGATCCTTATAGTGAGATCCCTTGATGAAATTAAATTATCCACAAGGTGAAATATATTTAAATCAAGGTAATAACTCCTTAGGATCATACCAATGCTCCATATTTTTCATATAACATGTTTAAGACACACAATAGAATAAAAATTGTAGACCATGTTTGACACACAAGACACCATGTTGGACATAAAAACACATAATATAATAGAATCCACCATGTTCAACCCATAAACATGAAATAAAATATGTTCCACCATGTTCCATATAGAATACAGTGAACATAAAGCATACATAAAATACACCACAATTTTCAACAAAGATATAACATATGTATTGGGTGAACAAAAAGAAACAAGTTATATTATACACATGTATCTACTAGTATTTCATGTGTATACACTTGTAATTTAGTAATATGTTAATATTAAACACTATTAAAAAGTAGTAGTGAATGTCTCAATTAGTTTACAACTATTATGAGAACCATACATAGCATAGCACTCATAATAGTCAGTGCACATAACTAGTTGGCATTGTTTTTGTCCAGAATGTTAGGATTACTACCGATCACCCTATGAACTTGAGAAAAAAACATCTCCTATGCTGCATTAAAAATAATATATGTAAATAATTACCTTGTGATTTATCTACATGGCCTTCGCATTCATATCCCTAAAGTCACCAAGTAATTCTATGTAGGAATTGGTAGCCTCTAAGTTTAGACATTTCTATTGAAGTTCCATATTATCCTCACTCAATCCAAAAATGGTGGTGTGAAACTCGAAAACCACTCTATTATTTTCAATAACCATTGTTTCCAACTTTTGAACAATTCTCCTTGCACTTTGTAGAAGCTCAATCAACAACCAATTTTCTATGATCATAGATTTGTTTTCTAAAAACACTTGCAACAACTTCAAACAAATATGATATTCAGGTGAAAAGGCACCCTCACATCTCAATATTTTAATAACTTCATCAAATTTGTCTAGAATTTTGGTGCATGAATTTTTATCTTCACTTCCTGGAAGCTTTGAAAATACATACAACTTTTTCAAAATGGAGATTCGATCAAAATACACAACCAAGGTATGAGTAAAAGTATATATAGACAAATAAGAAAGCATGCAATATAATTTTTAGTTAATGAACATTATTAAAACATTGAATGTTTCATAATTAATTATAATGTTAGGGACTAATCTTATAAGTTAAAATATAGCAGGTTACTCAAAATATACAAACATCAAGAACCAAGACATAAATTTAGGAAACCTCACCTTTATCATGCATGCTATGATCATTCAAAGTGTTGCATTCATAAAAATTCATCTTCCTCTTCTACAAACCATAATCATCAGTCATTTGGTGGAGGGTAGTTCACGATGCCTAAAACAATAAATATATGAAATGAAAAAAGTGTTGGGATGAGGTACAAATCATGCTAAACTTGATATATTGTATTGCATCCCACCATGGTTACTTTACAACATACATTAATTTAATGCAAACATGCAAATTTAAATAGTAAATTTTACAATATCAAATGAAAGAATTAGGTAAACATGTGAGCATCAAACATGATTTGTAAACATGAAATAAAAATCATACATATAAACATGATTTCATGAGAAAATATAAACATCAGTGCAATAATTATCCATGCATTGTTAAAACATCACTAAAAGCAATAATAACTAGCATAACAATACTAAAACCAATCATCAATGGAATATTTATTTTAAAACATAATCCATGAGTAAAATAGTTGTATAAAAATGTCATGTCCAAATAATAAGTTTAATATCATGTCACATCATGCATATCACAAAATTATGTATATGTAAATAATCATGTCTAGGGTAGTAGCTTTATCCATGTTCATGGCATGACCATGAAACTTATTCTAAACAAGGTACAAATGGAAGTCAACTCATAGTACATGAAATTATATGCATATGTCATCCTCCCATAAAAACACATGCATTTGAATGTATCATTGTTAAAAACTTTGGTAGATATAAAGAATAATATAGAAAGGTAAAGATTAAACTCTCTAGCTTTCTTAATAAAATGTGGAGAATGTATACACATAATATTTTCAAACTTTTATTGATTATTGACACTTTGTATCTTACAAAAAGTTTTTGAGGCTCAATCTCTCTAAGTGCATGACTTAAGGGGTGCACCAAGAAAGGGGTGGGTAGACCATTAATGCATCATAATATTGTTGTCCTTTTTACTACCTGCCATCTACACACTTATCTCTTAAAACCATTAACCTAAGCTTATTATTCTTAGTCTTACCTATTTTACTCTTTTCCTCTTTCTATCCCTCTTTTTCTTGTCTTAACTCCCTTTTGGTTAGTCAGCTGTATTATGTCAACTAGGTTGACCCAGTATAGTTTAGGGGTATTTTTCACCTTATTAGCTTGTTATCCTTTCAACTAACCTAGCTTAAACCTAGAGAATTATCCCCAAAAACACATTGGGTCAACTGGGTTGACCCTATATAATTGATATTTTTGGGAGGATTTAGGGCAAGATCCACACACACACACACAAGTTCATTTCCCCCCATTTCATAAGAAAATAATTAAGAGTGAAGAAGTGTGAACAAACATATACTTATTGACCATTCAACTTAAGAAATAAATCTTAGGGTTCCATACTTTCTTTGGAGATACGGATCTTATCTTGTGGAGAAGTCTTTTGGATGCTTGTATAGGTTATGTAGCCTAGAGCTGATTTATCTTCGTTATCCTTACATACCACAAAAATCTCTTGTAAAACACCTTTTCCAATGGAGAGATTGAGGCTCAATGGGTTCATCTTCAAAGGTAAGTATTCCTGAATTTATTTCTCCTTTGTAAGAGTAGATAGATAATGCATTTATATTCTTCTCCCATGTATTATGATTTTGTATACATTGATGTGAGTATATGTCTTCTAATACATGTTTAGTTTAGTTATTTATTTTATTATTTCTAACTCCCACTTTGTGCCACAAGCTTTGGCATGTACTAGATTAGATTTACTTTCTTATTATCAGAATAAGTGAATGCTTTAAACCTTAAGATTCCATTAGGGTTATTGTATGATTATGTTAGACATTAGGCTTTATAACCCTTCATAACATGATATTGTGTGAAAAGTGATCCCCTAATCGGGTCTAGTGGATCCCCATATTGATCATGCTCCTACTTAACAAGTGTATCCCAATTGGAAGTGTAGGTTTGCTCTATCTTCTTCAAGCCAGTATTGATTTATAGACATAATGCATTTCTAATTACATACATTCTAGTGAAACTAATGTGAAACTAACCCTTGTAAGATTTATTTCACCTTTTTTCATTCTTTTAATCATTATTTTTATCATACTAGGTCGACTCTATTGATCTAAATTTCTAACTTATATGCACAAGTTTTTAGGAATATGCAATTAGATCGAGCTAGTATAGGTTTTCAGCCTTTCAAACACCTTGTTTAGTCTACTAGGTTGACCCAAATGAACCTGTACATTTTCATCACTCTGTAACGAGTTCCTACACAACTTGATTGATCCTGTTGACCTAGTTTATAGGTTTCTCAAGCATACTTCAAGGTTCTTCATCAACAATATTATTTCATTGCATTTTTGATCCACAAGGTTCCTTTCTACCTCTCTATTTCTTTATTTTCTATCTTTCCTTTCATATTTTTTAGTCTTTAAAACTACCCTTGCACAATCAACTAGATCAACACTGTTGACCTAGTTTTATGTTCTGTGTGCTATCTAAAATAACTAGATTGACCCTGCTAACCCTATACATTTTTAGAATTTACTTCTGTAGTACAAGTTTGACCCTATTCTATATTTTATGCATATAGTTTCAACATTGTAGCTTGTTTCAAAGTTATAATTAACCTCATATCGGTTAGTAATTAGTTCACACTTTCTTTTCCTATTGCTTGCATCTTTAGAATAGTTCACATAGTCTAATGAGGGGTTTTTAAATGAATCACTTAATTTCACTATTTATATTTTATGTAGACATGAATAAATCACAAAAACATAAACAAGCACTTTAACATTTTGTCTACCAAAGGCCAACTTACTTGGATTTCATTGCCAAGGGGGAAGCTAACTTGATGTTTTAGTCAAGTATAAAGTGTGGTTAATGATATATTCTAGATAAGCACCTAAAACCCTTATTGTTTTGGTGTGTGAAGTGACGGGGTAGGACCCAATACCAATCCTATATCATTGCCACTACAATCCCTTTCAGCCCAAACTACCTGAAACCATCCTTAGATTTCTATCTAGATCCTTGCTTATTGCCAACTTTAAATCACATTAAAAATCATATCTTAATAATCTAATAAACATTTAGGTTGATTAATTAGTTAGCTCTTTAACTTTTAAGTTGATTTCTCACTCTTTTCTCAATTGTGTGCACAAATACTTACATTATCCAGTGTTAGTGCAAGCTTTTGTTTTATATGCTTCAATTGGATTGGCCAATGTTAATCCAATTGATTTTTTGTTTCCTTTTAGTATTTAGTACTTTTCATTACTTGCAAAAATTATCTTGTTTCATTTTCACAATCTATTTTTTTAGGCTTCTTGAAATTCCTATCTATTGTATTGGATTGACTCAGTCGACCCAATAGCTTTTATGCCTTTTATACACTGTATTGGAATGGCTTAGATGACCCTATATAGTCTTACAGTCCCTATTTTTGTGCTAGGTCAACCCAATTGACCCTGTACTATTTTAGTAACCTCTTTGTCCTTTGATTTCTCATCTCTCTTATTTTCCCTTTATCATGGAATTTCTATTCGATTATGACACTAACTTACAGTCAACAAAAATGATGAAATTCACCAATCCTAATAGGGTCTCCCATAGATAAAGTAGGGATCCTCTTTTGGATGCTAGTAATGTTCATATTGACACTCACACAATGAACTATGGGACCCCTCCTCATATGTTTTCACAACATAATCCTCTATTATCATTAGAAGACCAACCTAAGTTAGAGTATGCTCCTGAAATGCTTTTCTTTGTTTTTAAATTTCCTTAACATAGAGGAAAGGATACTTCTACCATTTATAACCACATGATTAGTTATTAAACTGAAGAGCCTCATTGACCTAATCCTACATTCAACACTAGATTTGGGGGTACCACTTTCTTGAATTCTCAGCCTCTTCCTTCAATTTTGACTCTTTATGCCATGACATATTCATCTCTAACCTCTTTTACCTCCATACCTAGTATCTCAACTAACATGGTAAGTTCTACATGTAGTGGGCCTCTAATAAGATATACTATTCTTAATCCTTATACTAATTCATTGTTTGCTACCCAAGGCAATCATGCTTCCAGTGCTTTTTCTTCTCAACCATTCACTAGTCCATATTTTGGTACACAAATTTTTTTTACCACTAATGCCTCACATTCTCATAATTCATCTCAAGCTCATATCAACACTAATAGTGGTACCAAGACACTAATATCCAAAAAAAATGCCAATTCTAATGCTTCTAATATCAATCAAACACATCAGCTTTTATTGAAAACTCTTAGTCTAATGAATACCTTTCAAACTCATAACACAAATCAAATTATGAGAATGCAAAACCACCTTCTTAATATTCAATCTCCCTTTCAACCAATGGCTTAGGGCAGACATAACCTAAATGTTACTCCTCCCCCTCTTTGATATTCTCAAGGCAATCTCATTCCTCAACCTCCTTTAGTCAATAAAATCATCAAGCATCTACAAAATGAGCCTCTCACTACTCAAATTGCTAACATTTATATAGGAGGTATAACACCTACAATTTATTATAATGGGTCAAATTACCTACCCTTCACCTCAAAATATTTGGAAATATTTACAAGGATTGGGTTAAATTGAACACCTTTGCCGCTACCAAGATCCTAGCCAAAACTCTCATTAGTGATGCCTTGGATTGGTACAATCAACTTAGAGCTCATTACATTTCTAGTTTGGAGGACTTAATAAATGATTTAGTTCAAGAACTCCAAGCTAATGATCTTCCTGAAAGAAATTTGATGCACTTCATTAATTACAAACAACATGAGAATGAAACTACCCAAGATTTTGTTAAGATATGGGAAACTTTTTCAAACAAATGTGAACATAACATGGTGGATGACAATATTTTTCATCTCTTTACAAATGCTCTCTTTCCTTAACTACAATATTGGGTCCACACTGTTTCTCCATGCACTTTAGAGGAGGCTATTGACCAAGCTAAACTTCAATATTTCCTAATGCATCAATTCAAGCCACCGCAACCTTTTACAGGTCCTCATCTCTTACTCAAAAACAAAAATCACAATATCACCAATGATGGTGTTACCAATTATTTTGACACCATTCATAATGTTCAAGCTGTCATTCCTAATCCTTCTTCAGAACTGGCTCCTTCTTCTCAATAGTATATCAATCCTCATTTTTCTTCACCAATTAACATCAATGTTCACAAATATCTATCCTTAATTGAATTGATTAAATGTCTACCTAGGCCTCTTCCATGAGAGATTGATCCTACTCATCCTATGAAATTTTGGTATGATCCTAACAAGTTTTGTTGGTTTCACACTAGTTATGGTCACTCTCATGAGACTTGTAGACAACTTCGTACTTAGCCATGGATTTTATTCTTAGACATCATTTTGATCATGATTCCATTATCTGTAAGCATAAAAAATCCTAATATATTAATTTTAAGGACTATAAATCACATGACAATTCTCAAGCCTTGAATCAAGCTAATGTTCATTTAGCTATCTATAAATATCCTTTACCTAATCATCAACTGACTCAAGATCACCAAGACAAGCCCACCCCTTACACCAACAATGTTGAAAGTCTTGTTGAATCAACTTATGAAGAGAATGTGGTTATCATGACTAATATGTGAAGGGTGGTGGATTTCATTGATTCCCAAACTATCTACACTCCTTCACATAAGACATATTGTGTTATCTAGGATTCTTCTCCAACTCATTTAAATGAGTTGGGGAAAGATGACCTTATTACTTTTGATGATCCAACTTATGATTCTACCTTGGATAACACATCCCATACTATTTATACCACTCTTCAATCATCTTCCAATAATAATGATAACCAAGCTTCTACTAACACTTATTCTTCCAATTCTGAAAATCAACTTAAACCAACCACTTATTCATCTTCACATGATTTACAACCTTGTTCTAAACATCCTCCTTCTTCTTACCAACAAAAATTTCAATGTACTTCAAATACTCCTTTTGAGGATCTCCTTAACCATTATATACCTATATCTAACAACTTTCTTATGGGATATGATGAGTGGGATCCCATTGTAGAGCTCACTAATATCCCATCCCAAATCCCATTTCTTGAGCTTATGAGGACTTCCCAATGTCATAAAAAAACCTCATACAAATATTATTTGAGATGAATTTCCCTCATCCTCCCCTAGTAGGATAAGAGGAAACTTTATCTAGCTATGAAGATAGTATTTTATAACAATGTGAAGATATGTCTGTCAATGTTCATGAACTATAAACACTTCTCTTTATTTAAAATTTCCCATAGCTTATATGATTCTTGATGAGATTCTACTTTGTGTAGATGATCCTCCTATATTTATTATCATCCAAATAGGTGATATTAAGTCAAGCATGCATTGATTGATGAGGTTTCCAACACGTGTTATTTCTATCAATTTAATTAAAACTCTTAGGTATTTAGAATGCAATCTCAAGTCTAAATGTAGCACCTACCAAGGATATAATAGAAGGTAAATGCCTCCTCTAGGTTGTGTATGGCTACCACTACCATCCCAATTGTCACCATCCATATGATGGTGATGATAATTAATTTACCCCTTTCTTATAACATCTTTTTTGATAGGTTGTAGACTCACTGCATGAGAGCTATAACTTCTTCTCCCTACCAATGCATTAAATTCGCTCACAATGGAGCCATTTATAGGATTTATGGTGACACTAACCCTTGAAATTTTTAACAATTACAAGATCATGGTGTCTTCAATATTCCTACTCTTGATACTTTTCCAAGTGTTCCATTTCATGAGTATTAACACCTCAAATTTCCCGTTAACTCTACTTGTAGTTATAATGGGCATCCTAAGCTCATTGGTAACATTCTTCCCAACCTCTTAGACTCTACTAATGATGAGCCCAATGAGATTAACTAAAAAATCAAAATTTTTGATCTTTCACATCACCTCATCTCAAAGTTTCTTGCTTCCTTACAATCTTGTTCTCATCAAATTCCTTATGATGACATTCCTATAGTCTTGACCAAGACTAGGCATTCTATTCACCATGCTTCATCAGATGACAAGGTCATCCCTACCTATGTCATTGATATTCATACCTCATATTATGATGATGGTTATTCCTTGTATGATCTTTTATTAGGTAGTCTTGTACAATCCGATGATGTTGAGATTATCTATTATTGTTCTTTACTTGAGTATTTTCATGATGCTAAGATTTTCCATTATCGTTCTCCTCATTTTTTTCACTTATAGTTCCTCATTTTTGTATTTTTATCCTTTATCATTGGGTAGAGATGGAACTAACACCTCCAATTTTTGAGGAGCCATGTATGACTATGCTCATGGATCATGCTATGATTGAGCCTTACCACTTTGCTAGGTACCCTGATCCTCATAACTAGTTTACCCCTGAGGTTAGTGTAACTCTCCTTAGACCTTATGTAGATCTAGCTCCTCTCTCAGTAGAGCCTACTATAGTTGAGCCTCTTCTTGATCTTTCTATTTTTGATCTTATTTTTGCTCCTATTATTACTGAGCCTACCCCTATTTTTGATGATTTTGCTCCTTTTGTTGAGCCTACTTCTATTCCTCCCTCATCATCACCCTCCCTTAGTGATGGTTTGCTTTCCTTTCCTAATATGGATCCTCTACCCACCAAATGGGCTGAAGAGTGATCTCTAACTTATTCCACTCCTATTTTACCTCTTTTTATAAGTGATTATACTAAAACCACTCATAAGAATATATGTTACTTCAATGGGATAGATAATCATTTTTCCACCCATTGTCATAATTTGTGATAATATATTGATATCTTGAATCCTTCTTCCCCATCATCTGACAAAGCCATAGCTCCCCTAGAAGTACTTCCCAAATATATACCCATGTATGGCAAGGTATTTTATCTATGGCATCTATATGAGACCCATCATACCAATCATTGTCACATCCTACAACAACATCTTAAGGATCACCTTATATCCATTCCCAAACCTTCTACCACTCCTACCACAAGTCATTATTGAAAGTAGGATCCTCCTTCTTCTCCCATGGCTCAACCTTTAGAGGTTCCATCACCTCTTGTGGTTCCTTCACCATCTTCTATGCCTCCACCTATGATTCCTTCACCTGTGGACCTTCCTTCACCTATGGATTATTCTACACTAGTGATTCCTGCATCTCTAGTAGCTATTGATCCCACATATACTTCTACCATACTTTGCCTAATTTTCCTCAGCATGATCCATTGAGTATTCCTACGTTTTTAGTTGAGGATATCAAAAAAGAAGTATTCACCCAGTATTCATTGAAGATTGATGAAATTTTAGTAGTAGTGTGTTTCTAGCTTCCTAGAGACTTATCTGATGTATTAGATAATGTGTTTGGATAGATTTACCTATATTCATGAGCACATGCATGGTACTTTCACATTTATATATTTGATTGGACATGTGTTCCAATATTATTTTTATTTGCTATATCATTTGACACTGTGTCAAATTTTTGCTTATCTTATATCATGATTTATTACTTATTTTACTATATATTGATTACCTTATCATTTATATTCGCATATGTTTGTCTTTCTTTCTCATTACTTTCTTTTCTTTCTTTCCTTAGAGTGTTTCTCAAAACTCTCTTTTTTGTATCTTTATTATTGTTTTGCTTTCTTATCCCTCTTTTTCATAGATAATTTATCATGGTGATTTGGTTATACAAACCCTATTCCCTTTGGTTATTATCCCCCTTTATCATGTGATCAGTTAGCAAAAAATCTATCTCATTATTATTTCCTTTTATCAGTCCACTTTAGATCTCCTTTTTTCCTTCTTCCTTTTTTAGAAAACTAAGCATATACATAGTTGAGACTTGAGATCACATGGTAGTTCATTGTCAAGCCTAAGTGTCCTAGCCATTTTTTGTCTTTGGTTACTTGGCTTCCTTTAGCCTTAACCTACAGCTCATTCATATGTATCACTATCTCTCTCATGATTGGTCATTCTAAATCTGTATGGAGGAGGAATCTTAAAAAGCCTTCAAAATAAAGTTAAAATCCAAATAATTTAAATAAAAGGCAATGATATTAAAAGGAAATTATATTCTTAAAAGTCTAATCACACTAAATGATGTGATTCAAAGCACATCTACTTCTTATAGGCAAAGCTCAAACTACATAGTTGGCCTCACGGTAAAGCCAAGGTCCTTTAGGCTATAGTAGGACAATAGATTAGAAGAGAAGAATAAAAAAAATCTTTTAGTGCTACCTACTTTCTCATGTAAGTACCTAATATTCATAATAGATCAATGGCTCTATAAGGGGTCCTAAATAATGGGGAACGCGTCGTGGGAAGGTAGGTCCATTTTATTTTCCTTGTACCAATATACCTTCATGAGTCAATCTTAGTAACATGCCTATTTTCCTACAAATCTTTGTGTTTATAGTGAATATGTTTCCTTTGCACATAGATGACCACTAGTCACTTAGTGTCTTCTCATGTCCTTAGTATGCCTCTTGCCTCCCAATGTATTTTCATAATATGCCTAAGTCTTGATTTTTACACTCTTTTCTTCACTCCTTATATCCCTCATATTTCCTCTTAATAAATATTGTTTTGTCCACTGATCACTCCCCTTGGGACTTCATTTGTGAGTTGTTTTGTAAGACCATAGATAGGACGTGACCATCCTCACAAATTACCATATTTTCCTTCCTATTACCCACATCTTTTATTACCTAATTTTTCCTATTTATTCCACCGTGGTGGTGTTCTCTTTGTCGAGTTGTAGTGTATGACCATGGATAGGACCCAACCCTCCTCACAAAATTTTCTAATACCCAAGTCACCATCCAAATTACATGTGTCAAATTTGAGATAGGATTAGATCAATTATGAAGTTACACATCATTTTACATGATTTTGATCCTAATTTGATATGTTTCATTCTTACTTCATTTCTCTTTTGTCTTTTTATCTTCCTATTTTTTTAGTGTGTGTAAGATTTCAACCATTTCTTGAATTTTTCATACTTCCTAGCTTGAATTAGTATGACCAATTTAAGACCAATCTTTTGCAATTTTGTTTTTATTTCATACTTCCCAACATGATTTAGTATGATTAATTGACTTAATTTAATTTATTTTTATTACCATTTGTGCCCTTTTACATACCTTCCATTTTATTACATTGTTTGTCATACTTCCCAATGCAATATTAGTATGATTTTACTTGTTTTAATTTGGTGCAAAAATATTTCACATCGGTTTAAAAATAAATTCCTTTTTTACCATCTTGTTTTACCATTTATTGGTTCTTTATACTTAGTCATTTCTTGTTCTTACACATTTCCCATCTTGAAATAGTGTGTAGTACATTTTATTGATTGATTATATTTTTCCTAGTCCCTTTTTGCTTATTTCTTTTTAACCATGCATGTGTTTCTCATAATTATAGAAAAGAAACCACATCTCATATATTTCCTATAACATATACAACAAATATAAATACATGTGCTAGAAAGAAATATATCCAAAGCATCCACAACAACAACCATAATAAACAACAAACCTAAACAATAATGACAACATACATGACCAACAACAATATGTCAAAATGATCCATATATATATATATATATATCATGAGTTTAATACAACATATGAAACCATAAACAATGCTCTATCTCTATGGTTGAGCTCTATCTTGTCTCTCTCATGGCCTAGTCATGCTGCCTATTAAGGCCTCAATTTGACTCTTTCAAATATTATTCTATAAGGAGGCCATCCAAGATCTCAACCCCTCTACCTATTCTTATAGGTGAGCTACCCACACCTATAACACTGCTAGCTAGGTCTAAATCTCTATCATATGTGCTACTATGGCTAGATGCACAACTCTCTAATTTTCTAGGGCCTACCATAACTATAGATCCCCTAAACCCATAGTTTATGGTGGATGCATCCTCTTCTCTCTCTACACCTATATCTACCTCACTACCTCTCTAGCCAATCTAAACTAACTCACTTGAGCTCGGGTAGATAGTACACTTGGATCCTCTAGTGTCATAGGGTTGTATGGATGAAGAGTCTCATCCAAGATGTCATGGATTGATCCCATCACTAGGGACCCCCATCTCTTCTCTACGTCTTCAGCTGCATCTACAAAATCACACTAGATGGATATTAAATCATTATTATATCTCAAAATATCTATCTGCCTCTCTTTCCAAATAAAAACTTAAAGAAAAAATTTAACCATATTTTCTTACCTATTTGTGTTTTGGCTACTATGGTCTCACCATCTGAATGACCACCTAACATAAGCTCCCCATTTGCATGACCTCCTAACACCTCCTCTATAGGTTGTAACCTCAACTCAAACCTAGATATCATGGATCATGTTAGCCTGAGCCTACATCTAAGCGGTCTCTCTGTCATCTCCTCTAGGTTACCTATGGGGTCATCTAAGATGGTAATAGTCTCCACTCTCTCCTGCTCCTCCTACCTCTATTAATGTTGTGTTCTTAGTGGCTATTGATCATCTCACTATGGAGCTAGTAGTGGTACATCTAGTATCTCTACCTCTACATCCCTATCCTCTTACTCAGCTCCTTATCATGATCAACCAGTGCATGGTTTCTCTTGATGTGGCCTTAGTGTCAACCTCACTATTTATGGTTGCAACCTTCTCTTCTCCCATGGATCCCTCACATACTAAGCCCATTGCTTAGGAATCAATATCGGTGTTATTGGATGAGGTAGGCCCATCTACCCTAACACCCATGCCATTGGATATGGCTCTCTCCATAAAAAGTAGTGTCCAACAAACTATATCCTCACTGTTGCAGTATAACTATGTCTTAGCTCACCCATGTACCTACTATGTGCTCTTATGGCTTTCACACAATGTACATCTCACTAATTGTAACACTGACATATGGGGCATGACCCATGCTACTTGGTCATCTCTCCATATTTGTACCCAATGTGACCTATGATCGACCACATGGGGAAACCCAACTAACTAATACATGGGAAACCTCTCATATATCCAAGCTATCAATAATATGAATAGTACCATGGTGCTCTGCCCTCTAGCCAAAATATCATACATACCATTTACCATATAGATCTAGATGATAGATCCTAGGTCATATAGAACTTGTTCCTCTAAGATCATCCTACTTAAGGCTACCACGAATATTGGTACCTTGCCATCTAACTTGTAACATAGCACCTACTATGTCATAAGGCCTGTCATAACCATTTAGATGTCTTTAATATGTGATGCATAAACATCAAACATATTAAAACTCTTACTTGGTAATATCATCTCCGAGCCTATATCCCATATGGCTAAGGCTCTCCTCTCCTTTAAGCTATTTGACATCTCTATGGTCACCTACTCTCCTACTATAGATAGCCTTAGGATGGCATGGACATCATTTATAATGATATCCACCTCTATTATATCCCCTTCCACATCCCATCTAAAGGTGTTAGTCAATAATTCTTAGTAACTGAGAAACATGACTAATAGATCAACACTTAGTGGGATTTAACACATATCAATTACCCCACCTAGACATATAGATCCTAGTCTAACCTTATCCCCATATGATAACCTATCTAAAAAGTCTGTAACCATGTTATGTCCACAAGTCTCCAAAATCTCTACTATTCTTGCACCCAAGAAATAACAAAGGATGCATTAGTTCCTCTATGTCATGTATAGTCACAATACATTCTTTTTACATTTTTAAATAAAATTCAATCCTAAAATTACTTTATTTTAGTCATTTTCACCTAATTTTATCCTTATTAGTCCTTATTAAATTTACATGGTCATTTCAAGCCATTTTATCCCTCTTTCAACCTTTTGCACACTTTTTTGTATCATTCTAGCTCTTTAGTCAAACTAGTTTGACCAAATTTTTTCCTATCTTTTCACCTAGTTTACTCAAAAATATAAATCAACCCCCTTATCTTCCACTCACTAGTGCTAAGTTTCCATTCTAGACCTTTTGGACTTCCTAGAAACTCTGAACTAGGCCTTTAGCTTATAAAACGTACAGGGTTGACCCATACCTACTAGGTCGGCACTATGAATTCGGATCATTCCTAACCCACTAGGTTGACTGGGTTGACCTAGTGCTTTCTACCTATCGACCCCTTGCATTTTATTGAAAAAGTGTTATTTTATTACTTTATTCCTAAATACTCTAAACCCATTTTTCATATTCTTACTTTTTACCCTTAGAATCTAATTTTATTCCATTTTGACATCTAACAATACTTAAAATCAAATTTTACTAAAAACACACTTAATTCAATATAAATTTCAAAAACTAGTTTGAGATTCTTAGTTGCATACTTGTAGTGCACCTACTACCACCTCTGGAGCCTCTCCTTATTTAGCATGTTGTCTTCTTGCCATCCTAGCTTGTTGTATCTCCAGAGCTCTCTTTTCTCTCCTTTCACAAATCAAAATAATGAATGAATTATCTTTTACTCTATTTACTAACACTTTTACAAACTTAAAATCTTTCAATTACTGTCTCAGAGATTTCTTATTTTTCCTATATCATTTTTTTACTCATCCATTTTGTAAATCATAAAATGCATTATATTCCTGCTGGCGTAGAGATTCTTTTTGATTACCATATGCTTATTTGCCATTTTTTTATTTTTTAGCTATTTTTTGCACTAACTTCTATAGGTTATTCTAGTGTTCTCTACATTGGACACCTTCACATCTCTTGCAGTCTACTTCTTTATCTATGACACTAAGGTAAATTAAAGGTATGTGTTTTTTAATTCATTCCTTTCATTTATCTTATTTTCTACTTAATGTAATTTACTTAGAATCAGTTTTGTGTGTTATCATGTTCTATCTTGAAGCAACATCTCATGTTGCACTTACATGACACATGATGAGATTCGAGTGGGGCATATGTATACACATAATATTTTCAAAATTTTATTGATTACCGACACTTTTTATCTTACAAGAACCTATCGAGTCTTAATCTCTATGAGTGTATCCCTTAAGGGGTACACTAAAAATGCGATGGGTAGACCATCGATGCTTCGTAAGATTGTTGTCCCTTTTTCCACTTGCCATCTACACACTTGTCTCCTAAAACCATTATCCCTAAGCTTATTATTCTTAGTCCTACCTATTCCAATATTTTCCTCTTTCTATCCTTCCTTTTCTTGTCTTAAATCCCTTTTGGTTAGTTGGCTATACTAGGTTGACTGGGTTGATCCAATACAATTTATGGGTATTTTTCATTTTATTATCTTTTTAGCCTTTTGGCCGACCTAACTCAGACCTAGTGAATTATCCCGAAAAACACATTGGGTTGAATGGGTAGACCTTATAAAACCAATGTTTTCAAGAGTATTAGGGCAAGATCCACCTATATATACAAGTTCATTTCTCACCATTTCATAAGAGAAGAATTAAGAGCAAAGAAGTGTGAACGAACATCTAATTATTGATTATTCTAATTGAAAAATAAATCTTAGGGTTCCATACTTTATTCAGAGATATAGATCTTATCTTATGGAGAAGTATTTTAGATGCTTAGAAAGGCTGTGTATCCTAGAGCTGATTTATCTTCATTATCCTTACATACCATAACAATCTCTTGCGAAGCACCTTGGCCAAGGGATAGATTGAGGCTCAGTGGGTTCATCTTCAAAGGTAAGTATTCCTAACTTTATTTATCCTTTGTAAGAGCAAATAGATAAGGAATTTGTATTCTTATCCCATGTATTAGGATTTTATATACATTGATGTGAGTATATGTCTTCTAATCCATATTTAGTTTAGCTATTTGTTTTATTATTTCTAACCCCCACTTTATGCCACAAGATTTGGTGTGCACTAGATTAGATTTAATTTCTTGTTATTAAAATAAGTGAATTTTTTAAACCTTAAGACTCCATTAGGGTTGTTATGTGAATGTGTTAGACTATAAGATTTAGAACCCTTCATAAAATGATATGTTATGACAAGTGATCCCTTAATGGGGTCTAACAGATCCCCATATTGGTCATGCTCTTACTTAACAAGTGTATCCCAATTGAAAGTGCGGGTATGCTCTATCTTCTTTGAGCCAAGATTGAATTATATATACAATGCATTTTTGATTGAAAATAGAGAACATACCTTGAATAACATGCCCATTATGCCTTGGATGTCATCGTACCATGTCCATCTAATTCTTGAATTAAATTACAAGAAAAAACAAAAACAAAATATATAATGATGGGGTTCAATAAAACAAAAAATGAACAAATAAAAGGGCATGTAATAATCAATGACTATGATATCTATTCTAATCATTTACAAATTCATTACTAGATATAACATAAACCATGGGGTCTCCTCATTCATTTGTGGCCTTCCTCTACACATGATCAACAAGGAATATCATATCAACATTGGTGGAAATTAGAAGTATAGTAATCCTTTTTTATGGTCATAGTAATTGAGTTTACTTAGACAAAACATCTCTTCATGATCAACTTTTTCTTAGGTTCCACTATTAGATCCTTTTACCTTTCCATTGTAGAAACTCTCTCAAAGGAACATGATCATCATTGGTACAACCTATCTGTAGGGCATGTCTTTGTAACCTAGGTGGTGAGTGGCCAACAAATATGCAAATTGAAAAAATATAAATGACCTTAAATTTTGCTTCATAAAAAACAATCAATAAATTTCATCTTACCTACATCCATAGTTGCTTATACATCTCTCTCTCTCTCTCTCTCTCTCTCTCTCTCTCTCTCTCTCTCTCTCTCTCTCTCTCTCTCTCTCTCTCTCTCTCTCTCTCTCTCTCTCTCTCTCTCTCTCTCCACTTGTCGACTATAATTTCTTCAACATATGTAAGCTTACCTTCTCCATTCCTACTTTTCTATGGAATCATTGATAGCCATCAAGGTTATCTCACTAAGAATACCCATGATAGATACATTTTGCCTTACCATTCATGATCTTTATATCCTATCTCTCTTATTGAGGACATGTTTTTTCAAGAGTCATACTATTGGCCTACATTTTATTTATCTTTTAGTGATTGATTTACCCCTTACTTTCCTTTTTTCACTATTGGGACACTCTGGGGGACTCATTGTAACTAGTTGTTGATAATGAATCTAAAGACAATGAGTGTTAAGTCTTTCTAGTGATGAGAATGGATGACCACCATCACCATGGAATATGTTATATGGACACAATAATAAATAGTCTACATATTGCTGAGATATACCCATGTCCAAATTTTTGTATTCTATGAAAAACTATGAAACACCAAAAAAGCCATCTTAAAATAGAAGCATAAATGACCAAAGTAATGAAAAGGTCCCCAAATGTACTAAAATGTTCTTACAGGTTTTAGTTCATCCTCCTCCAAATCAAATTATGATGTATTTAGAAGCCAATCACTATCATTACCATCAACCAAATCATCATCAACCTTATTAGATGCCACCTATTCCTGTTATAATGCCCAACATATATAAGTTAATCCATACAAGTACAATGAAATGAAAATGCAAGTCTATAATGAAGGAAAAAAATGTAAGTATGCCAAATAATAACATTTGTGTGGATGAAGTTGCTATAAATGTCATTATGAACCTCATAACTTGGCCTCTCTATGGCCTCTCTAACTTAAAATATTGAAAAAGAAAATAGAAAACCATAAGGAATTGTTGAAATTGGTATATTTTAGACTACTATTTCAATGCAACTAGAAGCATCTATGAAAAATACAAAATAAAAAAATTGATTACTGTCAATGGTTATCATACATATACAAAGACTGGGACATGTGGACAATGATGATCACCATCCTTGCCATGTCTCTACTCTACATGTCCCACTACAATATTTAACATGGAAAAATAAATCACAACATTTACAAAATGTTAGAATTTATTGATTACAATACAAATGTGAAAAGTATATTAAATTTTGTATGGACAAAACTACAAGAATCATGATAAGTACATGTGATGTCCCCTCATCCACATTGATATTCCCCATGTCTACATATGTATAGGGAAAACACTCAAATTCCCACAAAGTTTGCCTTACTAGAAATTGGTGGCCATGAAGTGGATGTCCTAATGTGGTGCCAAATGCAGCCCCAAAATCATTATTTAAAACCATCTTTTTATCTCCAATGTGTCCACTAAAAGGGCCAAACTCAGGGCATGCCCATAACAATAAGTGGATGCTAATATATTTTTCCTAAGATGATCAATGTAGGAACCAGTTAGCTTTAACAAAGAATATGTAAACTAAAAAATTAACATAGAGGGTAATAGATAAAATTACATACCATCTATTTTGCTTCTATGTAGATCTCTTGTATAAATTTGTTTCCTTCAAGATCATCCATCATAACTTACATGAATCAATGTTCAAAGTTGTTTGTTTCCAACATACAAAAATGTTCATACTAGTTGTTTAGTCTTATGGTTTATAACATTTAAGGTTTTCTACAAACCCCACAAATAAATCAAGAAAGAGGCCGCAAGAACATTAAAATTCACTAAGTTTAAGTGGCACTCATGAACTGTGCACCACCTAACTTATGGGAAAAATATGTGGGGATTATAAATGGAATATTTTAAGCCATGACCTCTTGTGCATTATTCATAACAAATCCATAATATTGAATACCATGCGCAGATGAAATATTCATAGAAGTGTACATCACTGCATTATTCTAGTCCCTTTTATCTATCATGTAGATATCAAGTTTAAATATTATATAGTGTTGATTTGTAAAAAAAAATTGTAAAGACAATTGGAGGTTACAATTGTTACAAATAAAACAAATCATTGGTTAGATATCGACCTACATGTTTGATTGGTTTTTAATTCTCTAATTATGTGCATAAATTCCACCCACCCACCTTACATGGAGTCATAATATTTATATATATGGTGTATATTTCCAATGTACAATGTTTATAGTTATAGGAGATAAAAAACATTTCACATTATCATTATGTGTGCTTCAATATAGGATTGAACTAGTTTCTAAATGTTAATTACTAAATGTTCTTTCATTCATTCAATCATATCACTCTAGATAGTCTTTAAAGAGTGTAATGTATATGTATGCAACTTTGTGTCAGTGGTGAAGAATGATTGGTTACCTTTCTTTACCACCTCATGCATCTAATATTTAATCTCTATAATGGGAAGATATTGTGAATATCCATATTTCTATTGAACTTGAAAATGAAAAAGATGTGGAGTGATGACCAACACTTGAGTAAATGATTACCTTGATTTAGTTTAGCTAACTATATTTTAGGTGTATTTTTAGAAAGAGCCATGGACTCATAAATTGGGGTGAGTGTAATTTCTAAATTGGGAGATAGAAAGGGAGGTACATGACCTAGTTTATGGGAAATAATTCTTAGTATTATAAATGGAGTATTTCTAGCCATGAACTTTTGTAAATTATTCATAACTAAATCCTAGGATTGAACAACATTCATAGATGAATTAATCAAAGAAGTGGAGATTACTATAGTATTTATATTCCCTTTATCTAACCTTTTGATTATGAGTTTATTTATTTTATGGGGTTGAGTTTAGGCAATAAATTCTAAGGACACCTAGAGCTAACTACTTCAAAAAAGAAAAATAATTCATTACTTGAAGAGCATGAGGCATGTTCAATTAATTTTAATCCTCTAATGATGTGTAAAAATTCAAATCTTCCACCTCGTAAGAGCTCAGAATCATTTAATATATTATGTGTCTTTCAAATGTTTAAAGCCTACAATTATAGTAAATAACATACATTTCATGTTTACATTGTTTTCCTTATGTTCTTGTTCATTGTGTTGCATTATTTTTCTATTTGGTGGAAATACTCTCTCTAGTCATTTATAAATTAATTCAACAACAATCAATTCACTTTAATTTTGGTTTGTATTTATACTTCTGCATCACTATAAGATATCATTTTTTAAATGATGTGCTCTTCCCTAAATTTTTTTGAGTTTTGGATCATTAGAACTCCCTAAACTATTATCCTGATCCTTAATGAACAAGTTAAGGGAAGATAATCTATCTATTGGCATGGGTATATTGATCAATGAATAATTGGTAGCATGTGTGCCCTTTTGGCTCCCTTCTTACATAAATTTAATAAGAATAATATTCTATGGCAAACAATAAGAAAGGTGTCCTTTCAATAAAAATAGATGAAGGTGTCCTTTTAACTAATTCATTGACGTATTCAGTCAATGAACTAATGATTTTATAGTGATACATGGACACATTGTCTATGAAATTTTATACAATTAACCACAATAAATCCCAAGGTATTTTAATCTTTTAGGGTTTTACTAATGTAAATCTTAAGTTTTATTAAAGGGATAACTTGTCTAATCAGTGAAATAATATGAAATAAATAAACATTGATTTATTACAAAATTTGACTTGATTTGACTTTCTAAAAATAGTGATAATTATGTGCAAATAGAGACTTATCTAGAAAAAACTTTTTGTATAATATCTAAGTGTTAAAAATTGGGTTACAGATAGGTTTAAGTGTCATCTATAAGATCTCTGAGTTAGATCTTCCCCTAGATAGTAGTACCCCACTTGGACAATTGCACCATGTGGATCTAGTGTCCTAAAAATGGCACTAGTGTCCTTTTTATAGGACAATTCCTAAATTCTAGGTGCATTTGTGCCAATGTTTTTAAATTCTATTCCTATGCATATAAAATTTGAAACTTTTTATTGTGCTTGTAAAAACTAATTTATGTTTGAAACCCTAATCCTGCTAAAGAGTGGTAGGTGAGATTTCAAAGGCAAATGGGATGCCAATAAACTTAAACATCTCTCCCCATTCAATCCTTTCTAATTAAAATTTTCAAGTTTCTTTAACATTGGCATCATGTGAGTTTTGGATAACATTGAGTTTTCCTTCATGGGATGTTCAACCTATAAGTTTCCAAAAGTATTTCAATGCAAGAAAAACCTATGTAAAAGGAGGCCTAATTCTCAATGAGAGTAATAAAATAATCATCCACAAAATTACCATTGTTAAATTTAATTTTCCTATTCGAGAGACCTATCCCCTTAATGAGACCTTGTTCATCACTATGAGATAAGAGATAACCAAAGGCCCCAATGGCAAGAACATATAGGAAAGGAACAAGAGGGCATTGTTATTTTATCAAGTGAAAGAGACTAAAATGCTCAAACTATTTCCCATCAGCCAAGTTAAAGCCTCAATAAAAATGGTTTGAGTAGCATAAATGAAGAAAAAATCTCAAACCTAAGGCTTTGAGTATGAAAAAATGAACAATTGTTTAATACAGTCATAAGGCTTCTCAAAATACAAACCAAGAAACAAAACTTGTTTTCTAGAGGCATGAACCCATTCCATTCCTTCCCAAACCATAATAATATTATCAAGGATATAGTGATTCTTCATGAACAACATTTTTCTCTAGTCTAACAATGGCAAGGGGAAGAGAACATATGGGAAAGTGAGGGCTTTGGCTAGGATTTTATTCAACACATTCTAAACATTCAAGAGCCTCCAAATGTTAATCAACCTAAGATCTTTAGAATTATGAATTAATTTTATATTAACTTTTTTATAGTGTCTCTTAAGGAATTAGTTTTAAGAGTTTTGTTTGACACCAAAAACAAGTTTTGACCCACCAAATGCCAAGTGGATTTGTAGAATTCACAAGGAGAACCTTATAAGATAGGGGGTTTTATCATTGTCCATATACATAAGGGTTGGATGCAAGTCATCTATGGAAATATGCGCATCCTAGAGAGATTTAATAATTGTTGGGTTAGGTTTGTAGGGAATCACATCCATAAACTTTTGAATATCCTAAACATTCTTTTGAGAATTTTCCTTGGTTTGGAACACCAATTTATAGTGGTCCAAAAAGGTATCTAAAATATCTATGAGATTATTAAATTGGGTGTTAGTGGTTCTCTCTAGAATGTTTGGCACTCCAAAAATTATGTAGAGGGTCCATCTTCAACCTTGAGTCAATGAAGTTTGGCACAAATTTGAGATGCCTTAGCTACATGCATTTCCACAAGCTCAAGTTTTTGTCTTTGAGAAGAACATCACTAGACTGCAATTGAAGATCAAATGGGTTGAACATGAAAACTAATTGATAAATTAAGTGGTGAATGCGACGTCTTTGAATTCCACATAAGGATCCAACTTGAAGGATATGAGGGTTGATGCACCAAATTACATAATTTGGCTATGAGTCATATAATGCCTTCACAATAAAGAAATGATGTGTTCATTGAAAACTAGGTAAAAGGAATTTTTTGTACCCCATCATGCCAAACTAGATGGAAATGAATATGATAATATATGAAAATGGCATACTTTAGGTGAATGTTTATGACATGACCACTGTTGACTTGAAGTTGAAAAATGTTGTTTGAAAAGTATGACCTGATCTTGCCATTTCAAAACATTGTTAGACCCAACATGGAAATTTGACCACATGAACCACAAAATTTTACCATCAAACAAAAACCTATACTAAGGGTTTGATAACTTTTAATCTTTATTGGAAAAATTAGGCCTCATGTTTACACCATAACATCGACATTTTTGTTGGAAATATTGTCATTGATGTCAAAGGTTTAGTATTATTGGTGATAAAGGCCCCATTGCATTTAATGTTGTTGGTAATAAATATATCTTGGCTAATATGAATTAATATGTATTTAATATTAACGAATATATTTTTGGTTGCATATGAGACAAAAGAAGGGCCCATGGAGAAGTCGAAGAGCCACGGGGTAAAGACAAAAGAAGGATGGGACGTATTTTCCCATGAAGAGTCATCTTGGGGAATACCAAGAGTCACCAAGTGAAGACAAAAGAGTAAGGGTGAATTTATCATGAAGGGACACTTTGAGGAATACGAAAAGTCACCAAAGATAAGGACAAAAATGAGAAGGATGTTTTTGGTCATGAAGGGTCACCACATGACTTTTCAAATGCTTGGATATGAAGGGTCATCCAAGATTGGTGCCATTTTCCACGAGGATTGAAAGGTCACAAAGGGGGAAGGCCAAAGGTCATTTGGAAAGCTATAAATAAAGGCTTGAGTAGCCATTTGTAATGTGGAAGTGAGAGGTTGATTTGATATTTTAATATCTAGCTTAGAAGAGCAATTGTGAGAGATGAATATGATTTGTATTTGTTATATCTAGCTTAGAAGAGCAAAGGTGAGAGAGAGGAAGGAGATGTTGTATTGATCTATCATTTGTTGAGATAGCAACATTGAGAGATAGGTGTGTGGTATACACAAAGGGGTTGGTGTTCCTGTGGGTTGGTGCTCACAAATTGTTGTTGGGTTGGTGCTCATGAATTATTGCTGGGTTGGTGCTTGACAAAGGGGTTGGTGCTCTTGTGGGTTGGTGCTCATGAATAGGTGTTGGGTTGGTGCTTGGCAAAGGGGTTTGAAGCTCCTGTGGGTTGGTGCTCATGAATTGTAGATGAGGTTTGTACTTGGCAAAGGGGTATGGTGCTCCTGTGGGTTTGTTCTCACAAATATATTTGATATTGATTCTCTATGATTTTTCCCACATTGGGTTTCCACGTTATATCTGGTGTCTCTCTCTTTGTGATGTTTATTGTTTGATTTTTATTGCATATCTTGAATGTTTGATTAAGTGGAATTTGATAAAGGGAAAGTTTTATAAGATATATAATATATTGATTCACCCCCCTTAGTATATTCCATGCTTAACAATTGGTATCAGAGCAGGTTCCTTTTTGAAAAGTTTCATAGCTTGAAGGTAGATCGAGAAAGCACGATGGCTAGGTCACAGGAAGGATTTTCTACAAATAAGGCACCTTTGTTTGATGGGAGGAATTATGCTTTCTAGATCATGAGAATGAAGGTTTATTTGATGGCCCTTGGATTCAACATATGGAAATCAGTGGTGGAGGAATATGAAGAGCCACAGACATCTACAATTACTCTAGTAGAAAAGAAGGCAAGTGAATGTAATGCTAAAGCTTTAAATGTTATTTTATGTGGTTTATGTGAATCTAAATTTGTTAAAGTTATGCAATGTAAATCTATGCATGAAACTTGGGTAAAACTTGAGAATATTTACAAAGGTGATGGAAAGGTTCAGCAAGCTAAGCTGCAGACTTTTAGAAGGCAGTTTGAAAGTTTGAAGATGGAAGAAGAAGAAGATTTAGAAAGTTATCTCTTGTGAGTTGATCAGACAGTAAATCAGATTCAAGGTCTTGGAGAAACATTGGAAGAGTCAATGATGGTGCAAAAGTTTTTGAGATCTCTACCAATGAGATATGATGTAAAGGTTTCGGCAATCGAGGAGATGAAGAATTTAGCCAAGCTAAAGATGGATGAGCTTCATGGTATTCTCATGGTATATGAGATGCAAACAGAACAAGATAAACCCTCAAAGAGAGAAGTAGCTTTCAAGACATCAAAGAAGGAGAAAGCTAAGATTCAAGAATTAAGTGATAGTTCCAGTGATGATGAAGATGACAACGAAGCACTTTTCATTCGCAGGCCAAAAAGAGGAACAGGTAAATATCAAGGAAATTTACCTTTTAAATGTTTTAATTGTGGAAAGATTGGAAATTTTTCAGCTAGATGCCCAGATAAGGTTAATGATGAAAAAGAAGAAAAGCCTACATATAAGAAGAATTTCAAAAGCAAATCTAAGAAGGAATTCAAGAAGAAGAGCCTGTATTCTAAGGATCCTAGCTCAGTTAAAGATAGTGGAGTCAGTGATTTAGAAGAAGAAGAGATTCTATTCATGGCCATACATGATGATGATCAAGAAGAAGAAGAGGAGGAAGCTGAAGTAGATATGGAAGAACTCAATTATGCCCTAGAAGAGTTAGAAGCTGTTCAGAAGAAGAATCAAAGGTTAAAGTGCCAAATCAAGAAATATGAATAAGAGTCAAAGGAAATGATTGAAGATCTACAAGCACACTTTGAAGAAGCCAAGAAGAATGAAGAAGATCTCAAAGCACAGTTGGAAATAGCAAGAAAATATTGTGAAAGGTATGTTATTGAAATTGCCTCTTTAAAAGAAGATATTCAAAAAGCAGTCAATGAAAAAGTAGTTAGTGATTCAAAATTTGAGGATAGCACTAACATAATGAATAAGATATTGGAAATTCAAAAAGCATATTCAGATAAGACAGGGATGGAATTTGAAAATAAAAAGAGCTATGCTGAAGCTCTTACAAAGAGGAAACAAAAAGGGGAGAAGATAAAAATACAGAGAACATTCCAAACAGAAAAGGCTGGAGAGAACAAAGCTACAAAAGGATCTCAGGTCAGAGATATACAGACAGGTCTTATTTTTATGGCTATTTTTTTATTCTAATGGATATGGTCACAAGAAATTAGAATGTAGAAAAAGAGCTAATAATTTAAAAAATAAGGAGAAGAAAAGTCAAGTAGAGTCAAGCAGAAGCCACAACTCTTTTGCTCCTCTATCAAGCTTTGATGAAGAGACCATAGTATGCTACAAGTGAAACAATTTTAGACACATAGCTTGGTACTGTAGAAGCATGTTTGAGTCAGTCAAAAAGGATCAGAGTGTCAAAGATCCATTCATTAGGGAGAAGGTTCAGACATGTACATGGCAGAAGAAACAACATGAAGATTCTATGATGGTGCAGACAGCTCTGCATGTGGGAGGTAAAGATCAGCCATGGTTAACTGATAGTGGATGTTCGAGGCATATAACAAGTGATAAAATTAAGTTCATTACTCTAAAGAAGATCAATGGTGGTACAGTGAAATTTAGAGATAAAACCACTACCAAGATAGCCGGAAAAGGTACTTTGATTTTGGATTATGGTAGAACTAAGACTAAAAATGTTTTATATGTAAAAGGTCTTAAGCATAATCTGTTGAGTGTTAGTCAAATTTGTGATCAAGGATACACATTAAGGTTTCATGTTGAAGGTTGTGAGATTAGAAGAAAAGATTCAAATGAGTTGATTGCAGATGCTCAAAGGATAGGGAAAAATGTGTATGTATTGTCAGATATCTTCTCAAAAGCACGATCAAAGGATACATTCAAAGATTAGCGAGAGGAATTGGGAGTAATTTCTATTACTTCCTGCCATTGATGTTCAGCATCAAGTGAGGGGGAGCTAAGTGTTAGCTCTAGGTAGGCCCTTTACCATTGATGTCAAAAGAGGAGAATAACAAGTACAGGGATAGGTACAAAAAATATGTACAGGGAATATGTTTAGGTTGCTACAGTAAGGGGGAGTTATTGTATGTTTTCAGATGACAATATGTGCAGGTGACAGGATGTGGTAGTTTCAATATTGAGGTTGCCATCAATGACAAAGGGGGAGATTATTGGAAATATTGTCATTGATGTCAAAGGTTTAGTATTATTGGTGATAAAGGCCCCATTGCATATAATGCTTTTGGTAATAAATATATCTTGGATAATATGAGTTAATATTTATTTAATATTAATGAATATATTTTTGGTTGCATATGAGACAAAAGAAGGGCCCATGGAGAATTCGAAGAGCCATGGGGTAAAGACAAAAGAAGGATGGGACGTATTTTCCCATGAAGAGTCATCTTGGGGAATACCAAGAGTCACCAAGTGAAGACAAAAGAGTAAGGGTGAATTTCTCATGAAGGGACACTTTAAGGAATATGAAAAGTCACCAAAGATAAGGACAAAAGTGGGAAGGACATTTTGGTCATGAAGGGTCACCACATGACTTTTCAAATGCTTGGATATGAAGGGTCATCCAAGATTGGTGCCATTTTCCATGAGGATTGAAAGGTCACAAAGGGGGAAGGCCAAAGGTCATTTGGAAAGCTGTAAATAAAGGCTTGAGTAGCCATTTGTAATGTGGAAGTGAGAGGTTAATTTGATATTGTAATATCTAGCTTAGAAGAGCAATTGTGAGAGATGAATATGATTTATATTTGTTATATCTAGCTTAGAAGAGCAAAGGTGAGAGAGAGGAAGGAGGTGTTGTATTCATCTATCATTTGTTGAGATAACAACATTGAGAGATAGGTGTGTGGGATACACAAAGGGGTTGGTGCTCCTGTGGGTTGGTGCTCACGAATTTTTGCTAGGTTGGTGCTTGGCAAAGGGATTGGTGCTCCTGTGGGTTGGTGCTCATGAATTATTGTTGGGTTGGTGCTTGACAAAGGGGTTGGTGCTCCTATGGGTTGGTGCTCACGAATAGGTGTTGGGTTCGTGCTCGGCAAAGGGGTTTAAAGCTCTTGTGGGTTGGTGCTCATGAGTTGTAGCTGAGGTTTATACTTGGCAAAGGGGTATGGTGCTCCTGTGGGTTTGTTCTCATGAATATATTTGAGATTGATTCTCTGTGGCTTTTCCCACATTGGGTTTCCACATTATATCTGGTGTCTCTCTCTTGTGATGTTTATTGTTTGATTTTTATTGCATATCTTGAATGTTTGATTAAGTGGAATTTGATAAAGGGAAAGTTTTATAAGATATATAATATATTGATTCACCGCCGCCCCTCTCAGTATATTTTGTGCTTAACAATTTTTCCTTATTTATTATTGGGTGCTTCAACCATATTAAAGTCACCATAAATAAGCCATCTATTAAGGTAATTATTATCTACACTTTATTACCTTAATTTATAGCACTATATACCATTAATAGGTGCATAAATAATCACAAGGCCCAAATAATAACCCATGATATCAAACATGACCAACATGGACCAATGCATTAGTTTTGCCTCCAAAAAGTAATGGCATAATAAGTTTTATATAAAAAATATCTCAAATGCCATGAGTCTCTCTTCATGAGAAGTGGTTTATTATGACATTTTTGGCCAATTAAAATTTAAATAAACTTGTAGAATAAAATTAGAAAATTTAACTTCTAGAATAAAAATAACTTCAAAGGCTCCTTGGTGCTAACAAGCATATAAAATAGATAAATTTATAGAAGCCTTTTTAAGGCCAAGTGTATATGAGGAAATAATATTTATGTGGAGGAATTTTTTATGAATAACTCTCCGTTTTCATTCTTTAATTCATCTAGAGTGGAAAATTGATAACCAATAAGAGCCCATTGCTTTGGAAGTATGAAATTTCCAAGAAAAATGGATAATGTTTGCCTATGTTTTTCTGAATAGGAGAGTTGTCATGACCATGTAGTGTATTATGCCACCTCTTATTGGGTGAAGGATTCATTGAAACTATCATATATCTCATATATTTTTCTTGAAATGTTAAAATTTTTGGAGTATGGATCTCAAGGCTAATCATGGATGGAGAGGTGCTAGACTAAAATTGTCTATAATTGTTGCACCAATACACTCACCACTCCTACATTAGGGTTTTTTTGCATTGATTTGGGTTGTTTACCACCAACAAGTATAACCCTAATTTTTATTGGAATCTAAGGCAATTGAACTAGATAATTGATTGGGATTAGAGAAGGTCATGAGTGCGCAATAATGTAGCTTTTGGTAAGGAGATTGACATCAAAAGTAATTATTGGGTAAATGTGTAACCAATTGAATATCAAGATATGCTTAAGTCATTGGTGAGGTCCATCTCAACACAAATTCATTTCCTATGTTGACCCCAAAAAAAAAATTAGGCTTATGATAAATAAGATGATGATGTAAGGGTTTGACTATCTAGTCAAGAAACACACAAAATGGAATAGGTGGGCTTTGTAGCTCAGTCCACATAGTTATCTTGAGAGTAGCTTGCTCTAATAAAAAGATTGTTATACTAACAAGACAAAACCTTCAAGGTATTTTTCATAAACCAACATCAAGGATTATTAAGAATCTTTTGGATAGTCCAAGGATTAGTGAAGGAAAATAGAAAAAACCCATTGGTCATATTTTGGACCCTAAAAGTATTGATGCATACAAATTCCAAGCATACTTAATCCACAAGGTAAGGGATTGATTATAAGGGTTAAAACCAAATAATAATTAGTTTTACTATTATTTTTAGACCATAATAAAATAGAATCAATGATATCAAAATTTAAGAGCACATCTAGAGGATGAGATGTATTTTATAAATTATTACTTTATTGTAAATGATTAAAACAAACTTTTGAGCTCACTTTGGTACAATTCTCCCCATTATTTTACCCTATTATGATAGAATAATAAATTTTATAATGCAAATAAGTGTAAAACTAGATAGATATCAAATTTATAAATATGTACAATAATTAAAATTTCTAATTTTGGAAATTGACAAATATGGAAGATTGTTGTTTTTGGAATATACCTAGAATAAGTATACTTAGCTCAAATTGGGATATTTTTAGACTGTTTTATAATTCTAAAAGTAAAAATCAATATAATATGTGCTTGTAAATCCTTAGGATCAAAAATAGATTCTAAAACTATTCCTAGATAGGTTGACTCTATTTGTACTACAACATACATTGTCTGAGTCCATTGCCTGCAAACTTGTCCTAATTGATTGTGATTAGTGACTAACAAAAAATGATAGAAAAAATATTTTGAAAATGGTAGATCAAAATTAGGATCAAAGATTATTTACAGATAGGACCATTTTAGGCTAATAGTAGTGTAGTTTGATTGAGTCTATTGATTGTAAACATGTCCTGGTTGACAATGATGAAAATATGACAAGTGTACCCCCTATGCCTAAGTATGCTAAGTAAGTTGAAATATCATAATTTAGGTTATGCCACATTGAATTAGTTATTTACCTTATTTTGTATTTATAACCCTAAGGTAACTTTGAAATATTATAAACCTAAAAAAGAGGGGATTGCAATTGGCTAAGTTGACCTCAATCACCCCCTTGATCATTTACTGTTGTCTATGTATCAAATAAATCCAAGGAGAAAAATCAAGCCCACCTAGACTGATTTTTCAATTGTTCTCCTTGACTATGTGTATACAAATAAATATATGGCTTTGATACCTGATAATTATATCTCTTGACTTGATTTGATATTATTTAGACTTGACTCAAAGTTGTTCCTTGTAAATGATCTTGAATTTGGAAATAACAAGAAAGAATTTCTCTATGTCCAATAGTGTGTATGCTAGTAACCAAGTGATAGTAAGTGGGGATGATTAATATACTTTGATGTGTATTTATAGGAAAACTTTTTGATAATTTTATTTATCTAACCTTTCAAAAAACAAATGAAGACCTAAAATATTGATTTGAAATTTGGAAACTAACTGTTATTTAGCACATAATGTAACCACCCTAGGTGGATAGGATCATGAAAATGCTCCTATCCACCTAGACTAAAGATGTCCTGAAAGATCATTGAAAACTATATTGAGAAAGAGATAGTCTGAAGGTGATACTAAGCAATTTGATCATTTGACTTTGGAATTTGTGTAATAGTGATAGAAAACAAAGGCTCAAGCCTGCATATAGGTGAATGGATAAAAGGAATGGAAAATAAGAATTGTGTATTTAGTGCAAGTCGTGTGGTTCAAGATGTGTTAAGAATTAACATTGTTAAGTACTTATGAATAGATTTATGTGTCTACATCCCCCTCCGCCCCCCCCCCCCCCCCCCCCCCCCCCCCCCACTTTTATTTTAGTAATTAAATTGCTATAGTAAAGGAGAAAAAATTGAACGTAATTATGTATAACACACTTTGTATTTAAGAGGATACTCCAACTATGTAGGGCACACAAATTTAACAAAATTTCAATAGCACATGTATTTATTTGTCTATATTTTAAATTTGAAAAGCTAAAATTTGATCACTTTAAAAAATTAAAATGAGAGAAAGGATGAAATATAGCTATATGATGTGGAACTAGATTGTTTTGTAACTTATAAGTGATGATCGAGAACTATATCTCCTTGTTGAAGCGATTAGATAATTTGAACCAATGGTTAATTGAGAGTGATTATGTCCATATTTTAAATAAATAATCAAGTTGTTGAGTTGGAAATATGCATGCTTGGAACTTTCAAGAATGGGGAATAATACCCAACGTATTAATCCAAAAATGTGTAACCGTAGTGGGTTCACTAGAAGTTATGCCCAGGTCATTGAGTGTCATTGGACAAGAATGCACACCAACTGTAATAGAAGTTGGAACCATACAATAGGTTTTCTAGAAGTATTTTCAAGGCCATTGAGTGTTGCTAGACTCAAATGTATATTACCCATAACATATTGAATCACACTTTTATACACATATAGATTCTATTTTTGCATGATCAAAATAAAATTAAAAATATTCATGCTCCCATAATGACCATGTTATTTATAAATTTGAATTGAAATTAATATTTCACCTTTGAAATGTTAACTTTGAAGTTTGAAAATCTGCATGAACAAGTATCATGCCCTTTGAGCTTTGAAACTTTGAACTTATGTGTATATTATCATGAAAAAGCATCATGCTTCTTGAATCTATTTAAATTCATATAGAATACCATGCATCTATATGCTAAATTACAACCATAGTTGCAACCTGTAACTTTGATCTTGTAATAATTTTGAATATGTCCATACATATGCATTAAATTTTGTATAAATTTGTACTTTAATTACTTGAAAGGGTGAGTGCATATGCATGTCATATGCCCCCATGATACAATATTAATGTGCCAATGTTTTTATAATTTAAATTACTTTTAATCTTTCAAAACATGTACTTTATTATGAAATATGATTTTGCGTTATTTTGAATCTTTGAGAACCTATATTTTATTATAGAATATAATTTTGTATTACTTTGGATCATTGAAAATGTATATTTTGTATATTTGAACCCTTACTCTATCTTAAATATATTTTTTGTATATCCATGGAGGATTTGATCTCAAAGACAAGCCCACTTTAATTCCCCCCTCTTGAGATGGGAGATGTGTCCTGCATGCCACTCATTTCAAAAGAAGAGTTAATTGTATCATGTGATAAATATATAATCATTTAGAATTATTTCATCATGTAGAGAGTATGTTATCATAGAATATTTTATTTAATTTCCATTGAAGCATGTATGCAACATATAGAATGTGAGGCATACAAATGTCATGTCTAGATAGATTTAACAATGAAGCATGTAATATAGTAACCATAGCTAAAGTAGACTATGTAGTAAAATCTCAAGGTATGTATCATGACACCACTAATAAATCTCAACAAGCACAACATTTTCAAGACAATGCCATGCAATGACACATAATGTCATAGAATAAGGCCAAGGGCCATATATAATGGACTTTAATATGTTCCAACAAAGAAGGCCAAGGGCCACCCACAAAGAACATTAAAAATTTCTCAAATAAGGGACGTTAAAATGTCTAACAAAAAATAGGGGTGAGGGCCATAAGCAATGCAAAATTTCAAATGTCAAAAATACCAAGTAAAATATCATATAGATGTTCAAATAAGGGTTGACATCCACACACAATAAGCAAGAAATGTCTAGTTTATCATTTAATAAAGTAAACAACATCAAAGGAGCATAGAAAAAGTAAAAATTAGTCTATTCCATCCATATGTAACAATGTCATATTATAATAAATTAGCATATCCATGTAGCACAATTTAAAATATCATCACATAGAGAGGCACTTGTAAGATATGTATTTTGACATGGTTGAGAGGTCATAGAAATATATAACCTATTGTAATGTAAAATATGAGAAAATAACAAGACATTTGTAAGATATGTAGCTCAACATGGTTGAGATGTCATAGAAAGATATATTTCATAATGTAACCTATAGAATTAGATGCCCCTAGCATAGGTATTGTTAATAGGTAGAAGGGAATCCAGTATCTAATAATCCATGTATAATATGTCTTGCACCACACTCATAATTTTTGAAATGCATGTGTCTTTGAAATATAATGTTATATCTACCACAATATGTGATAAATAACATATGTAAATAATTAGGTGGGAGTTGTTTGAAATCAAGGTGCGGGCAGGAAACTATAGGAGCAAAATATGAGGGTGAAGAAGATGATCCAGATCCTGATTAGAATGGCTTAGACTAGGGCTAGGTTTGGATGTTCTTGATCTGGAGTTTGTTTTCATGGTATTTTTTGTGTCTTTGATAGATGAGGCCATGGTCATATTTATTTTCATTTGAGAGTTTGATTTGCTTCAACAACAAATGCTTCCTTGGGAAATATTAAAAAGTTGGGTACCATAGGGTTTCCCCTTTGTAACATTGGTTGATATTGGGGCCCTTTTTGGTAGATCATAGTTTTGTTGTAGGTTTCATTGACTATTGGTGATGCCCTTTGAGTGACTAGGGGTTCTCTTTAAGGAGCCCCTATTTATTCTAGTCTAGACACAATAGTAGTTTTGTATGTAGAGACTCTATGTTAGTGGGTGTCTCTATGGACCCTGAGGGCCAGATTTAAATTTGGATGGTATCTACTAACTAGAGGTAAATCTTTGCTTATGTCTTGCTTGACCTTTTAGGCCCTAGAAAGATAACCTAGGAGATGTGTTTATTGATTCACATTATGGATAACCTATCATGGAGAAGGGTTCAGATCTACATTAGTCTTTCCTAGAACAAGTGTTCAACTATATTGGAGTGTTGTGGTGGCCCTAACACCTTATGTGTTTGGGTCCTAGATGAGGTGCCTATTCAGTGTAGACTCACATTCCAAGGAGGCTCAAATGAGCTAGTGTAGTGTTGACCCACATAAAAGGGAGAGCCAAAAAGTTATACACTTTAGTGGAAAGTTGGAGAACTAGCCTTGCCAATCCTAGGGCATTAGAGATTCAAAATGGTGTTCCATGGAAGAAGTGTTTATTGTCTCTTTAGATCTACAGGGGATTTTACATGAATGGAACCACCATTATCATATTCTCTTGTTATTTTATTGACATTATGGGAACTAGATGGTGCTAATCCAAAAAACTTACAACCAACAATGATACCAGAGGATTCTGGGACATATCTAGTTTGAGTCTTTTGGATGAGTATGTGGAGGATAAAGGAAACCCATACCCATTTCATTCTATCTTACATGATCTTCATATGGGCATATTGGATTTTATGGATTTGGATTGATTTTACCCTATTTCAATTTGGTTTTTTGTTGCTTATTAGGGGATCCAACCTTGAATGCTTTTTGAAACCCCATGATCTTAAGATATGAATATTGATTGAGGGATCTAGTTTAGCCCTGATCAAAACCTTGTGTCTGCAACATATTAACAATGCTCTATTTTTTAAGGTTTGCATTATTAAGATGATGAGGGACCTATTGAATGTGGGATCTAATTTTGTGATGGTTTTATTCTTGGAGGCTAGAGGAATCTATGCCAAAACCTACTTTACATGGGTGGAGGTTAGATTAATCCACCCCATCTCTCTCTGGGTTTGGGTGGTTGTTAGAGAATCCCACTAAAATCAATGGTGGATGTTAGAGGATTTCACCTTTGGGAATTTGTGGATAATAAAGGATTCCACTCTAGTGTCTGAGTAGTAAACTTGTTCAGTCTATCTAGTTTTGGGGGTTTGGTTTAAAACCTCTCAATATATTTTGGTTCTAAAAGAGGAGGACCAACTCTATGTTATTGGTTTTTTTGGTTATCCATTGAATTTTATTTTTGTTGTTGTTGTGATTCAGCTCTTTAATTGCTTTATGATGTAGTTTGTTTCTATGTAATTCTTATTATTCTAAATTTAGGCTTGTTTGACCTTAGCTGCTTGATTCTTGTCCAAGGTATGGGTCCCTAGTCCAAAAAAATATTGATTTTTAACCTTAATAAAATCATATGTAAATAATTAAACTAGAAACTTTTAGCATGCTCAAACCCTAATTTTTTATTTTTTTAAAGTATTTTGATTATTTTTTTGTACTTTTGAAATATTAAATTTTTTGGTGTTCTTTTACATATTTGATTTTTTTTTGTTTTTTAAAATAATTGAGATAAACTAACCTATGATCCAATCAACATGAGGACCATATTTCATGCATGTATCATAGAATGGGATGGTGACTTTCCATGGGTGAAAAGTGCTACATGTAGATGAATTTAAATCTGAAAATGCATCAAGTGTTGAAGTTTAACCATCTTAATCACTACTCATAGAATATTTTTCAAGATGTATAGCTTGATAAGGTGTAGAACTTGGTGTATAATTTTGTATAGTATGATAAGTCTCATTTGATGTGTTCATTGTGGAACATGCTAACTATTTGAGGTACTACCTTAGGATGCATTGTAGAAGATTTCGATTTATTTAAACCTTGAGTAAATCTTTGATATGAATCTTATTGTTCAAGATGGTGTACCACTATACTTGGAATTGAATGTATATAAATATTTTATATAGGTATAGCAACTGAGTCTGCACTATGTTCTTGACTAAGTGTCATAACTATCTTTTTACTATACTCTTGAATAGGTGCCACAACCAATTGTGGTCACGGTGGGGTGGGAGAAGGAGGAGCTACCACTGACTGTAGAGGGTACTCATATTGAATGCCTTAAAATTTGGCCACTTGATTACAATGTATGTATTTGAGGCATTTGTGTACTATAGATGGTACTACACTAAGTTTTTGTATCCAAAGGATTCCAAGTAACATATTAAAGACCCTTGTGCTTTTCAATACTAGTGGAGTAGCCACTATTGTTGAGCCAACCTTAAGAGGTAACACTATAAATTTTATGATAACTTATGATGTATCTTATATATCTTGCTTTGTGTATCGAAGATTACAAATTGTCATTGTACATGCATTTTTCACTTGACCAATTGTCAATCATGATATTGTGTATAGGTTTTTCGTTGATGCAAGATCAAATAAAACGTGCATGTCTATCTGAATCATCATCATTGATTTCAATATCATTGAATGTGATCACATGATGTTTTTCTAATGTGCCTAGAAATGTAACAATATTTTTTCCTATTAGATGCTCATATGTCAAAGGAGGATGATGTACACATGATGTATACTTGAATTATTTGTATGTTTTGTAGTGCCATTATTTGGCAGTAGATTAAAAAAGATTTTAACATTTTCAATGTAATTTTATTGTGGTTTATCTTCTTATATGGATGTTCCTATCTCAATATATTATAATCGATAATATATTGTATCTTATGTCTTTACCTAAAACATTTGTTTGTAGAATTCCTAATACATATGTGGTAATCATAATATGCATTATTATCAAATCTTAAGGTTGGGGCTTGGTCAAATAAATATTGAATGATGGAGGTGTTGGAGAGTTTTCAATGATGTTATATTTATGTCATGTATGTTTCCTTGTGATTGGATGAAGTGCCTTGATACTCTATGTGACAATAACAAAGTGTGCAATGTGTTTGTCCTAGTATGCTTGAAGTATGATTGGTTGATCTTCTATTTTGGCATGGTTAGAGATGTTTAGGGATGAGTATGGTGATTTTAGGATGTGAAATAGGTCCCTAATATGTTTTATATTATTTTATTGATCATGTGCATAAGTGGATTTCATCTAGTTGATCATAGTTTTCATCTAGACACTTTGGGTCTAGTGACATAAAATCTGAGTAGGTTGTTTGATGATGTCACCATTACCACATGTAGATGAGTCTGTGGGAGTTGGTCATATGGTTGTGATCACATTAGTCCCTATTTGTTATGCACAAAATTTCAAGACATGTGATGAATCATGATCAAAGATATGAGGATGCAAAGTTGGCTACTCAGACAAAATTCACTAAGTTCCCATACTTAGCCAAATTTGCAAAAGGGTTCAAGTAAAGCTAAGTAAGAATGTTGATGAGATCATAATTTTCACACATGGAGTTTTCAAGGTAAATTTATCATATGGGTTTTTTTTTCATTTTTGTGCCTAGTTTCTATGTGTTAAATCTCAAGTCATGCACCTAAGCGCGTCAAAAGATATGTAAGTGTAAAGTTAGGCTCTCATGCATTTTTACCAGTGTTTTCCCATACTTAGCCAAATTTGCATGATTCAAGAAAGAGCCAAGTAATAATTTTGATGGTATCATATCTCACATGTGTTGATGTTTTAGTATAAGTTGATCATATGGGTTTGTTCACTTTTGAGCCTAGTTGATTTGCACTAAATTTTAGGACATGCGATGAAGCATGTCAAAAGTTATGCATGTTCAAAGTTGGCCTCTCAGGTAGGTTTTGACATAATTGGCTCTATGGTAGAGAAATTTTAGTGAGTAGAATAATGGCATTATATCTTTCATGCATAAAGGTTTCAGGAGCAATTTGATACATGGTTGGATTCCCCTATGAAAGGTGTTCATATGATGCAAATGTGAGGTCATGAGATTGATCAATGCAAAAGATATATTTATGTAACATAGGTATTCAAAAAATATTGGAATTGGTTCCCATACTTAGTCAAATTTACACTAGTTAAAGTTAGAGAAACATCGATGTTGCACATTGCTCCAAGAAGTCAGGAAACAATGAGATGAGGACAAGTGTTCATTGTTTAATGCTGAGAAGAGATAAAGATAAAGTTTATTCCAAGGATGAATGGTGAGTAGGTGATCATAAAAATAGAGATAAATGGTGTGCATTAAATTACATAGGTCAAAGTGATAGTTGTTTATCATCGCTAAAGACCTGACTGATCCACAAATATAGATAGAGTGCGTTGAGTCAAAGTTCCCAGATTGCATGAGATGAGGTCAAAGTGACTGAGGTTTAATGATTGAGAATTAGCACTTATGCATTAAATTTTGAAGAATATATAAAGTGAGAGATTGATCTAAAGCTGAGAAGACAAAAGATATAAGCAGTGTTTGAATTTTAACTATGACCATTTGCATTTGAATATTTGAATTTTGTAAAGAAAAAGACTATTGTCTAGTTTTTGTGCCATATCTTTCGATCTATGTATAATTTTCTCATGATATACAAATAAAATATGAAGAGGACTCCAAGACACATCTAAAAATATTTATTTTAATATCTATAAGTGTGTACAAACATAGTTAGGAAGGTTCAAAGTTGAATATGTGTTCGTGCATGGACTATAAGTGACCCGAGAAGATTGTTAAAGCTTATTTTGATATCTCTTGATGAATTAGATATTGGGGAGTGTTTTAGACTCCATGAGGAAATTTTTTTTGAATTTTTAAGGTTTGAACAATTGTATGTATTATGAACAAATTTTTTTTAATTCGACTGTGTATTCATTCATGGTGATTATGTGCATAGAATGTTGTTTAAGCAAATAAAGCTTAAGCAGAAGGGTTCTATGTTGGTTTTTGGAACTTAATGGGGACCTATAGATGATATGGAATGGGTCCATGCTTTTGAAAATAGTTTATATGTTCTTATTTTTATTGATGAAGTGTTAATGGGTGAATAGGTTTCCATGAGACCTATTAGAGCTACAAGGACCTTCTTAAAAGGTGTAGTTGCTTAAGGGTGACCCATAGATGTTATGGTTTACCTATGAAGATTTTATTGAGCTATGTATTGATGAGATAGTTTCATCAATGGTTAATTCATGCCTAATGTCTGACCAAGGTGTTGATTATCAAGTATGCTCTATAAATAGTGGAACCAAAGATGATGGTTTCTAGACTTTGTGGGAGAGACTTTGGAGAGATTAGAGAGAGGCTTGTGTGTGTGAATTATGGAGAGAATTATGGGTAGAGTGAATTGAGTATGAGTTGAAGAGAAGAATATATTGATAATTGTTGGTATGATCTACTGGTCATAATTTTGTTGGTAGAATAGTGCTCTTACAGATTGAGTGTGAGTGAAGGTTAAGAGTGATAATCAGAGGTCCATCATCAAGTGTATAATACATTAGTTAAAAGGTGGATGTGCTCATGGGTGTTGTGTTAGCTCAACATCTAAGGTGGTTGTATCTTCCTTGTAAGGCAAAACTTGTTAAAAGTTTGGTTGTTGAAGCTTAGTTAGATAGATGTAGTAGCACCTTATGGGATAGTAGTCTCACTAAATAGGTATTGTAGTTCCTTTATCAATTGCAAATAGTATAAATTAGATCTTTTTATTATAAGATAGTAGTTTGATTTTAGTTTTGAGTGGGTTTTCTCTTCCAAGAGGTTTCCCACATATGGCATGTGTTATGTGATTGATCTTGCATTGTCTCTCTGGCTCATTGATATGAATGTTGTGTATGATTCATGAATGCTTATGATGATTGATTAAGAGTTTGAAAGGATTGGAACTGAGTTTGAAAGGATTGGAACTAAATTTGAAATATCTAGGCTCACTAATTCACTAGCCCCCACCCTCTCAGTGATTGTACCTCTAACAATTGGATTAGAGTAGATCCTTTGGTAAAATCTTAATAGCTTGAAGGTGATCTATAGTACAATATGGGTAGTCATCAAGGATGTTTCTCTACTAAGAAAGCACCAATGTTTAATGAATCCAATTATGATTTTTGGATTGCAAGTATGAGGACATGCATTATGTCCCTAGGGTTTGATGTATGGAAATCTATTCTAGATGCTCCTATTACTCCTCCATCTAGTGCTACAGACAAGAAGTTGTTTGAGAACAATTCCAAGGTAATGAATGCTATCACTTATGGTATTTCAGAGATTGAATACACCAAGGTAATCCATTTTAAATATGTTAAATATATATGGGACAAAATGCAGATCATTTTTGAAGGAGATTCAAAGTTTAAGCTTGCTAAGTTGTAGACTCATAGAACGCAATTTGTAAGTCTCAAAATGAAGGAAGAAGATTCTATGGCATCTTTTTGTAGAGAGTTGATGAGATTGTGAACATCATTAGAGGTCTTGGAGAGAATCTTGAAGAGGATACTATAGTCCAAAAGGTATTAAGGTCTCTATCTCTCAATTTTGATCCTAAAGTATCTACTATAGAATAGAGTCATGATCTTACTTAGTTGAAGATGCATAAATTGCATGACACCCTTACGACATATGATATGAGAGTAAATGATGATATACCACCAAAAAAGGAAGCAACATTCAAGACAAAGATGAATCCTAAAAAGAAGTTTCAAGGTAAGAAATTCAAAAAGGATGACATATCTGATACTGATATTGATGAGGATGAAATAATTGCTTTGATTACTAGGAAGTTAAACACATGCTCAAGGAAGTATAATGGTAAACTACCTTTCAAATGTTTTAATTGTGGAGACATAAGAAATTTTTATCATAATTTCCCTCATTAGAATAAAAATAATGATGATGAAGAGCATGGTGAAGGTTGAGTTAAAGACAAGAAGACTTAAAGGAAGAAAGGATTTAGAAAGTATAACAAGAAGAAGTCCTTCAAAAAAACAAGAGTCTCTACACCAAAGAACATTGCAGCTCATCATATGAAAGTGAAGATAATGACTCATAATTTGATCATAAAGATGATGGTCCTACTGAAGATGAAGCTTTATTCATGGCTAAGGAAGGAAGTTTCTTACATCAAAAGGTGTCTACTTGGAGTGATTTAGATGATGACGAAGATGAGGTGGACTGTGAGACTATATTGATGAATGCTCTTGAAGAACTAAAGATTGAGAAGAAGATCAATAAAAAGATGAAATTTAAACTCAAGGACTATGAGGATAAATTTAGTGTGTTTGAGGAAAGATTGGTTAAAGACTCTAGGGAGCATGAAGGTGCTATCATGTTTCTTAGTTCTAAGTTAGAATCTATGTTTGAAACTCTAAGATCCAAAGAAGAAGAATAATCAAGGTATGATTTTGAGATTATGTCTTTGAAATATGAGTTAGATAAATATATAAGCAAGGTGAAATAATTTTTCAAGTTTGATAAAATTTCTAATTATTTGGATGATCTCCTAAAGAGTCAAAAGTCATCTAGTGATAGATCTAGATTAGGTTTTAATGAAGAGCCCAAAGTTGTTACTCAAGTTGACATGAATATCAATGAGATCAAGGTGGATCAATCTTTGAAGATAAATCATTAGATAAGGAATGAAGGCACTCATAGAATGAAGACAAAGTAGATCAGACAACCTAATGCCATGAGGTATGCAAGATTCAATGGTTATTTTTACACATGTTATCAATTTGGGCATAGAGATAGAGAATGCAAGAGACCTATTATAAATGAGTTTTCATGGGACTATGATAGGGTTCATCAGTCAAAATAAGTGAGTAAAATTAAGTGTTTCAATTGTCTTGTTGTGGGACACTTTGAAAATCATTGTCCACATAATGTTAGACAAGTTGAGTCCTCTTCAAAAATGGGAGGTTGTTTTATTTTTCATGACAAAGAACATATTTCAAGTTTTTATCCAAACATGATAATAAAAATTGTGTTTCCATCAAGGATTATGGTGTGTTAAAATTGTGAAAAAAGAGGTCACATTGCTAGATCCTACAAAAAAAGGCCATCAAGTCAAAATGAGTTCAATTAGGCTCCTAGAGTGTAAGGAAGAAGGCAAGTTAACATATGGAATCCAAAGGTGACAAGTTTGAGTCATGATGATACTGTAGGTCCAAGTAATCTATTTTCCATGGTGGAGAATGCTTCAAAAGTTGAAAAGTTCCAAGAGGTCTCATTGTCTACTCATGTTGAGAGTGAAGAGACCAAGCTCAAAGAGAAGAACAATGTGCTAGTTAAATCTAGTCCTAGGGTATGTATGGATACAAGTGAACATCCTACTATTATTGAGCATGTATCATGCAAATAACATTAATTGTCTATGCCTAGTGATGAGGTTCCAAACTGCAAGGTGGATTCTTAAGATGAAAAGGTATGTCATGAATCTATGTTGTCTCTATGTATTTCCAATTCAATCATAAAAGAAAAGGAGAATGTTGTAGCAGATGAGTAACTTGTTTATCCTAAGCCAAAGAAGAATAAAAATAAGAACTATAAGCATCAGATGACTAATGAAGAGGAGGAATATGAGGAGTTATGGGCAACTCCTGGTTTCACACCATGGTAGAGAATTGTGGTGTAGAGGATGTCTCTGACTATGCTTCTTAGGAGACATCTTTCTTATGGAGAAGCAAAATTTGGGCTCAATATCATAATTCCAATTTTTATAGAGACTTGTGTTGATCTTAGAAGGTCATTGGATAAGGGGGAGCAACAACTTCATGAGTTTTCTCCATTGGTTTGTGAAGGAGTTGTAGTATAGATTCAAAATGGGTGGTTCTAGGTGGCTTAAAGAGATTGATGAAAATTTCAAGAAGAGTTTGATGATTAGAAAGGTCTATACAATTCTTTGAGATGTTCTCTAGGTGCTTTTGTGTTTTGAAGGTATGTTTTTGACAAATTGAAGATTTTTTAGTGCTCTTAGTTTTCTCAGCTTTTGGCTTGAGGGAAAGCAGACCTAAAATGGGTTATAGTAATTCAAGGCTCCCAAATGTGTGAAGGATCAATTTTTGGTCTAGAAGTGTCTTATGGGTGTCTCCAAGTGTGCAATAAGTTTCAAAGATGTGCATTGACCAAAAGGAGGATTGTTGACTATATTTATTTTAAGATTTTAGGATTTTGGGCTATGCTAGAAAAGTGGTTTACCTTATGATTTGTGGTATGAGGATTATTAATATGCTTAATCATACAAATGGGCTGTCAAAACAATCTTTATAAAAAATTTAAGGTTTTTGGTTCTCAAGGTATTCAAGTTTTTGTTAATATAGAGGGCTAATTGGCTAATAGGTTTGTGAAGGAAGTATGTTGCAGAGGATGATCTAGGTGATGAAATTTTTTATAATTAAGGGTGAATATTATATTGTTCCATATATTAAGTTTCATTTCTTGAAGATGTGTCTATTGAAATTTGTCGGCTCTGCAAGTTCTAGGTAGGGCTACAAGGAGTCTAGATAGGCCCAATACAAAGATTTTTTGTTTTTGTTTAGTTTATAAAAAAGATCAAGGCATAAGTATTTCAAAATTATTTATCATTTTGGTTTAATACATGTTTCATATTTGGTGGGTGGAAAGAATTTGTATTAGTCCTTGAGATAGCTTGAGAAAGATGGCTAGTTAGCATATGTGGTGGTTCTTCGTAGTATGTGGAGATCTGAAGAAGCTTAGAAGATGAAATTTCTCAAAGTTATTAGGGGGAATACCTCTCATATGATTCTTGGTTATTTCCATCATATTCAAGTGGTTTTATGTGTTCTTTCTTCATTGGTTGCAGTGCTTGGTTGAAGAGAGTGTTGGCATGGAGCAAGAGGAAGTTTGTCAAGGCAAGCAGAGGTAGGATCAAGGTAACAGGGAGTTTGTATCAAATTTATAAGGTGTTCCTCTCCTATTTTTTTTATTTTCAATTCCTCAATATTATATTGTGCCCACTTAGTCATTGTGTCAAAAGGGAGAAAGTTTTTGTTGAGAGAGTGTTTGAAGAGAGAGAAGGAAGTGAGTTATTTATTGTTGGGTGTTGACATCAATGACAAAGAGGGAGATTGTTGGAGAGTTTTAAATTATTTTATAATAATGTCATGGAGGAATCCTAGTGAGTGGATGAAGTGCCTTGATATTCTATGAGACAATGACAAAGTGTGCAATGTGTTTGTCCTAGTATGCTTGAAGTATGATTGGTTGATATTCTATTTTGACATGGTTAGAGATGTTTAGGGATGAGTATGGTGATTTGAGGATGTGAAATAAGTACCTAAGATGTTTTATATTCTTTTATTGATTGTGTTTATAAGTTTATTTCATCTAGTTGATCACAGTTTTCATCTAGACACTTTGTGTCCATTGGCAAAAAATCTAAGTAGGCAGTTTGCTATTGTCACCATTGCCACATGTGGATGAGTCTAGGGGAGTTGGTCATATGGTTTTTATCACATTAGTCCCTATTTATTATGATCCATATTTCAAGTCATGTAATGAAGTGTGATCAAATATATGAGGATAAAAATTTGGCTACTTAGACAGAATTCACTAAGTTCCCATACTTAGCCAAATTTGCAAAAGGGTTCAAGCAAAGTTGAATAAACATGTTGATGAGGTTAGAATTCACACACATGGAGGTGTTAGCACAAAAATTATCATATGGGTTTGTTAATTTTTGTTCCTAGTTTATATGTACTAAATTTCATGTCATGCACCTAAGCGCATCAAAAGATATGTAAGTGCAAAGTTGGGCTCTCTAGTATTTTGACAATGTTTTCCCATACTCAGCCAAATTTATATGATGCAAGAAAGAGCCTAGTAAGAATTTTGAAGGTAGAATATCTTGCACATGTGGAAATTTTAGTAGAATGTGATTATATGGTTTTTTTTTAATTCTTGAGCCTAGTTGATTTGCAATAAATTTTAGGACATAGGATGAAGCATGTCAAAAGTTATGCATGTTCAAAGTTGGCCTCTCAAGCAAGTTTTAACATAATTGGATTTATGGTAAAGAAATATGAGTGAGAATATTAATGGAATTATATCTCACATGCATGAAGGTTTAAGGATAAATTTTATACATGTTTGTATTACCCTATGAAAGGTGTTAAAGTTTGAGCAACATTGACAGTGCGCATTGCTCCAAGAAGTCAGGAAGCAGTGAGATCAGGACAAGTTTTCATCATTTAAAACTGAGTAGAGATAAAGATCAAGTTTATTCCAAGGATGAATGTGTTAGGTTATGGAGCTAAAACCTTCACCCGAATGTAAACATGGGGGAGGTTGCTGAGTGTCACAGTCACCGACATCGACAGGCTAACCAACATCAGTCAGAGGTCAACAGAAAGCAACTAACATCAGTCAGGAGTTGGCCGACATCGGTCACCTCCAGACGGACAGGGACCAACGTCGGTCGCCTGTGCAGTTCTAAAACTACTTGTTGACAGACAGTTAGTTTGTTGAATTATTTGTTTGCATGTTAAAGACTAATTCGAGTCTTGAGCTGCTTGTCTCTTTATTGTATGCATGGGATCTATATAATAGACTCATGGGCTGTATTATAAAGTGTAGAACCAGAAGAGTTCTTCCATTGGTGGAATCACAGGGGTTCTTCCAGGTATGTAAGATCAAGTTTGATCTACAAGTTGTTACAAGATCAAGGAGGAGATCTACATGGGTAAGTATGTTAGGATGTGGAGCTAAAATCTTCAACTGGTGCAAACAGGGAGGAGGTTGCTGAGTTCCAGGGAGACCGACATCGCTAGAGTGTAGTGCACAAGGAAACTGATGATGGCAGGGTGGATAGGAAGGCAACCAACATCGACAGGATGTCAGTCGACGTCAGTCACCTCCAGGCAGACAGGGACCGATGTCGATCACTTGTGGCAGTTCCAGAACTGCTTGTTCCATGGATATTTAGTTCGTTGAATCGAGTGTTTGCATGTAAAGGCTATTTTTGGTCTTGAGTTGCATGTCTAATTATTATAATTAGGATAGTCTAATTATTGTATGCATGAGATCTATATAATAGACTCATAGGCTATAGTGTAAAAGTGTGCTAGAGAGTAAGAGAGCAGAAATAAGCTCCTTCTGAGAGAAGAGAGCCATGGTGTGTTCCTCCTAGTTACCAATAGGGGTACTGAGAGTGTATGATCAGAGAGAGTTGTAGGTTGTGCAAGTTCTTGGAAAAGATCCACCAGGGTACTGATTGAAGAATCATAAGGACTTGGTGAGGTAAGGATAAGGGTTCTTTAGGGGTGTAGAGAGACATCTACATGGTGAGTATGGTCTAGTTATTTGTAGGTAGGAGCAGAGAGCAGGAGATCTACTTAGAGTACAGTTGTGTACTTGGTGTACTGGCAACGTGTTACTGATTGGTTGGAGAGGTGAACATCAATTCTGTATTGGAGTTGATTGTTGGGACTGAGAGAGAGAGGGAAGAAGGTATTGAGGTGTGGCAAACCTTTGAGGTGAAAGAAGTGGCATCTTCTTTATTGTATATTCTTCTGTGTGATTATTAATACAATTGTGTATTGTCTCTCATATTCCTGTGTTGTTTCATATTTCTAGTTACTTATTGATTCTAGTTAAATTCTGTGTTTAGTTGCTAATACAAGAAGTAATCATATGTGCTCTATTGGTGGAGCAAGATCTTGACACGTGGTATCAGAGCATGTTTATTGTTCTAGGTTCCTGACAAGTGGTATCAGAGCCGTGGTTGTAGGTTTAAGAGCTGATACCATCAAGTGGTATCAGAGATTTTGGTTGGGTTGACTAACAGGTGGTTTCAGATCTAGTAGTGTTTTTGATTACAGGTCACTCACAGGGGTTTCAGATTGAGTGGGAGTATAGCAATGGCAAAAGAAAGTAAGCTACGAATGGAGAAACTTAATAGCATGAATGGTCTGATTGATGGAAAGAAAGAGTAGGGAAAAAGAGATTGTTGGTCGGTAGAAGATCAGCGTGTAGAAGCATATGTTACAAGTAATGTTGCACAGGATGTTCTGGATAAAGTAGAATCTTTGTTTACAGATTCTTTTGCCTCTTTCCATGCAGCCCGAAATAGAGCATCTTTTCATGGGCATGTCTTTGGAGACTTTGGAGAGATTTATTTAGGGGTTGGAGAGCCTTGTCAGATTATTGACAAAGGGGAAGTGAAGCTGAAATTGTAGACGGATGACACACAGTGGTTGAAGGAAGTCATGCAGGTACCAGTCTTGGAGATGAGTCTAATTTCTTCAAGAAATTTGGGTGATGAGAGATGCACTGTAACTCTCATAGTGGATACACTTGAATTAGATGGTGGTAAGAAAGTAGGTATCCTTTATCTATCTACTTATATTACTGATTCACCTTCTGTTGTAGAGATGTGGCTTCATAGGCTTGGTCACATATGTAGGAGGGGAATGCAAGTTCTTAAGTAGAAGATAGATGTTTTTGACAAGCTAAAGAACTGGAAAGCCTTGGTGTTCATGGAGGAGATGACGGACAGAGATCAGGTGAGGGAACTGAATTATTTTGAGCAGGGCTATGTTGATTTGAACTAGATTTTAATCCATGGAGAGCTCATGGGTAAAAAGTTATCACTCACAGGCGAACACAGGTACCGACGTTGGTCATACAGTAACCGATGTTGGTAGTAAAAAGATCGACGTCGATCATGAAGGAACCGATGTAGGTAGAAAGGATACCAGCGTTGGCCAGGGAAACAATGTCGATAGTCAGGGTTAGTGCAGAGAACCGATATCGGTCAGGAGCAGATTGAGAGATGGTCGAGATCGGTCACTGGAACGGATGGTGGGTGGACAGCAAGCTATCAACAAGTCTCAAATGCTCATATCGAGGTCAGAAAGGGTAAGTGAACCTCATATTCATTGTTCACCTTCTTTATATTGCTTACTAATGGTCAAGAACTAGGAAGATGGAAGAAGCAATGTAGGTAGAATCCAAAAATAGTGGGAGCTTGGCATGGATGAGGAATGAGTCCTTGGAAAAGAACCAAATAGGTATTTGTTGGTAGAGTTGTCAACTAGAAGTAAGCACTGAGAGACGGAATGGATTCCCAAGTTAAAGAAGAGAGTGGATGGACACATGAGATAGAAGGCCAAGGCATATGGTCTTGAAGAAGCTGCAGGACAGTGGTACAAGTTTTGATAGGTGGATGACTAAGCATGGCGTCAGTCAATGTCAGTGTAACTATTGTGGTTTTGTCTTACCAGGTGGATGATGAGTTGCGACATTATCCAATTACTGTATGTGAATGGTATACTAGTTATAGGTTCAGAGATACAGGGTTTTGCTGAGCGAAGGGTAAGGTTAGTTCAGAGGTATGTCAGGAATAATTTAGAGTAGCAAAATTCTTTGGCATAAGAGACATGGAGATTTTATCTCTAGTTAAATCTGATGTGAAGACGGTGTTGGCAGGGTTCATGTGCAGGATGCAAAATGGGAAAGCACACCAAGGGCTGGACAGTTCAAGCAGAGCTTGAACAAGTGTTTGAAATCACATGAGGTCTAGTGTAGACCTGAGTTTTCCCAAGCAGTGGGAGTTGTTAGAAAGTATGGAGCCAATTCGGGGAAGGAGTACTGGAGGGCAGTTCAGTGGGATCATCAACAGGGATTCTTGTTATGCAAGGTCAAGGTCTTCACTACATGGATATGTAGGTTCAAATATGGGAGGTTACTTGGATGACAGGTGTAGCATCACAGGATGTGTGGGGTTAGTCTTCAAGATTGATCTTGAAGAGGGATACAAGCTAGGGTAAAAATTAGATAGTGTATAGATACAGGTACAGTTGCAGCTATTTATCTCTAAGTGGGAGATTGTTAAGATGTGGAGCTAAAAGCTTCAACTAGTGCAAACAGGGAGGAGGTTGCTAAGTTCCAGGGAGACTGGTGTTGGTAGAGTGCAGTGCACAAGGAAACCGATGATGGTAGGGTGGACAGGAAGGCAACCGACATCAGTAGGATGTTGGCCAACGTCGGTCACCTCCAAGCAGACAGGGACCGACATTGGTCACCTTTGGCAGTTCCAAAATTGCTTGTTCCACGGACAGTTAGTTCGTTGAACCAAGTGTTTGCATGCAAAGGCTATGTTTGGTCTTGAGTTACGTGTCTAATTATTGTAATTAGGATAGTCTAATTATTGTATGCATGAGATCTATATAATAGACTCATAGGCTGTAGTGTAAAAGTGTGCTAGAGAGTAAGAGAGCAGAAATAAGCTCCTTCTGAGAGAAGAGAGCCATGGTGTGTTCCTCCTAGTTACCAATAGGGGTACTGAGAGTGTATGATCAGAGAGAGTTGTAGGTTATGCAAGTTCTTGGAGAAGATCCATCGGGGTACTGGTTGAAGAATCATAAGGACTTGGTGAGGCAAGGACAAGGGTTCTTCAGGGGTGTAGAGAGACATCTACATGGTGAGTATGGTCTAGTTATTTGCAGGTAGCAGCAGAGAGTAGGAGATCTACTTAAAGTACAATTGTGTACTTAGTGTACTGGCAACGTGTTACTGATTGGTTGGAGAGGTGAACATCAATTCTATATTGGAGTTGATTGTTGGGACTGAGAGAGAGAGGGAAGAAGGTCTTGAGGTGTGGTGAACCTTTGAGATGGAAGAAGAAGTGGCATCTTCTTTATTGTATATTCTTCTGTGTGATTATTAATACAATTATGTATTGTCTCTCATATTCTTGTGTTGTTTCATATTTCTAGTTACTTATTGATTCTGGTTAAATTCCATGTTTAGTTGCTAATACAAGAAGTAATCATATGTGCTCTATGGTGGAGCAAGATCCTGACATGTGGTATTAGAGCATGTTTATTGTTCTAGGTTCCTGACAAAGTAAGATCAGTTGATCTACAGGGGTGTGTGTGTGTGAGGTCAAAGGTAGATCTGTGGGGTAGCAAGATCAAAGGTGATAGCAACACATCAAGGAGCAAGATCAGGTGAGATCTACTTGGAGTACCAGTTCATACTCAATTGTACTGGCAGTATTGATACTGACAGGTTGAGGTGAACAATAGCTCTGTGTTAGCCATTTGTTGTGACCTGTATTGAGAGAAGATAACTCTTGAGGGAAGATTACTGGTATGCCCATAAAGTGGATGAAAGAGTGTGATCTCTTTATTGTAATTTCCTTCTGAAATGAGTTGAATACAATTGTGTGTTGCCTCTCATATTCTATGTTATTTCTGATTTCTAGTTACTCTTTGCTTCTGGTTAAATTCCATGTTAAGTTGCTAATACAAAGGTAATCAAGTGTGCTCTTAAATTTGACAAATTGTGTCAGAGCTTTGTGGAACCTAGGTCCTATCAATTGGTATCAGAGTGAGGTTGGAGGTTCTTAGAGAGAGGTTCACTAACACCTTGGTCACAGAGTGTGTTAAGTGTTTTTTTATTACAGGTCACTCTCAGGGGTTTTTGATTGAGTGGGAGTATAGCAATGGCAGAAGAAGGTAAGCTGAGAATGGAGAAATTTAGACATAGGCGTAGCACCACAGGGTGTGTGTTGGTTGGTCTTCAGGATTGATATTGAAGAGGGATACAAGCCAAGATACAAATTAGACAATGTACTGGTACAGGTATAGCTACAGCTATTTATCTCCAAGTGGGAGATTGTTAGGTTGTGGAGCTAAAAGCTTCACCCAGATGCAAACATGGGGGAGGTTTCTGAGTGTCACAGTCGCTGACATCATCAGGCCAACCGACGTCAGTCAAAGGTTGACAAAAAGCAACCAACATCGATCAGGAGTCGGCTAACATCGGTCACCTCCAGATGGACAAGGACCGACATCAGTCACCTGTGTGGTTCCAAAACTACTTGTTGATGGATAGTTAGTTTGTTAAACCAGTTATTTGCATGTTAAAGACTAATTCGATTCTTGAGCTGCTTGTCTAATTATTGTATGCATGAGATCTATATAATAGACTCATGGGTTGTATTTTAAAGTGTAGAACCAGAAGAGTTCTTCCATTGGTGGAATCATAGGGGTTCTTACAGGTATGTAAAATTAGGTTTGATCTGTAGGTTGTTGCAAGATCAGGGAGGAGATCTACATGGGTAAGTAAGATTAGTTGATCTGTAGGGGTGTGTGTGTGTGAGGTCAAAGGTAGATCTGTGGGGTAGCAAGATCAAAGGTGATAGCAACATGTCAAGGAGCAAGATCAAGTGAGATCTACTTGGATTACCAGTTTGTACTCAGTTGTACTGGCAGTATTGATACTGATTGGTTAGGTGAATAACAGCTCTATGTTAGCCATTTGTTGTGACCTGTATTGAGAGAAGATAACTCTTAAGGGAAGATTATTGGTATGCCCTCGAACTGGATGAAAGAGTGTGATCTCTTTATTGTAATTTCCTTCTGGAATGAGTTGAATACAATTGTGTGTTGCCTCTCATATTCTATGTTATTTCTGATTTCTAGTTACTCTTTGATTCTAGTTAAATTCCGTGTTAAGTTGCTAATACAAAGGTGATCAAGTGTGCTCTTAAATCTGACAAGTTGTGTCAGAGATTTGTGGAACCTAGGTCCTATCAGAATGGTGATAAGGGGATCAAAAAATATATCAATGGTGTGCATTAAATTCAAGAGGCCAAAGTGATAGATGTTTAGCATTGTTAAAGACCTAACTGATCATCAGAGATCGAAAAATCACATTGAATCAAAGTTTCCAGATTGAACGAGATCAGGTCAAAGTGACTAAGGTTTAATTATTGAGCATTGGAACCTATAATTAAATTTTATATAATATCAATGGTGAAATATTGATCTAAAGTTAAGAATACTTGAGATGTGAGCCTTGTGTTTAAATTTTAACTGTGACCATTTGTATTTGTGTCAGGGTGCGAAACACCGAAAGCACATAGTTGATTACCAAACCAAGCAACTTAATATGCAGAAATAAACCAGATTCAACAAGTAACTAGAATTCAGAATAACACAGAATATGAGAGACAATACACAACTTGTATTAATAACTCTTACAAAAAAGAATACAATAAAGAAGATGCCACTTCTTCTCCACCACCTCTTCAGAGGTTTCCCACACCTCAAGTGAACAGTAATTCTCTCCTCAAAGCTCTCTCTACTAGGTCCCAACACCCAACTCAAATACAGAGTTGTTGTTCACCTTACACCTGTGCTCCACGCACTCCACAAGTGCTCCACGCACTCCACAAGTACTCAAAGTACTTCAAGTAGATCTCCCATGAACCAGCAATAACTTGTTGTTCAACAGACCATACTTATGGAAGGAACTGCCATGCCTTCCTCTTAGCTCTCCATGTACTCCACGTACATCACAGTGAGTACACACACCGTACTCCAAGTAGATCTTGCCTGATTCTGCTCCCTATTGTGTTGCTGTCCTATCTGATTTCCAACCTACAGATCAATACTAGTTCTACACACCTGTGAACCTTGACCTTGCACACACACACACCTGCAGATCAATGATCTTACTTACCATGTAGATCTCTTATAAGGGCCATGCTCACCTGATGACCAAGATCATACATACCTGAAGAATCCAACTGACTCTCCAATTCAGCACCAACACAACTGGTACTGTGGCACTAGGAGGAACGCACCATTGCTCTACCTCACACACCGAAGGAGCTTATACTTATGCTCTCTTACTCCCTAGCACTAATTTACAATACAACCATGAGTCTATTATATAGAACTCATCCAAACAATAATTAGACATCTAATTATAATAATTAGATCCGCAGCTATGAGTCTAAAATTAACACTCATCATGCAAACACTTGGTTCATCAACCAACTGCCAGTAATAAACTCACAGTTGAACCACACAGGCGATCGACATCGGTCCCTGTCTGCTTGGAGGTGACCGACATTGGCCGATTCTTGACCGATGTCGGTTGCTTCTCTTTCCCTGTCCTACCGACGTTGGCTGATCAGACTGACACTGGTTGCTCTAACACTCAGCAACCTTCAGCAACCCCTCCAATGGCCTTCTCCGTGTCTGCATCAGTGAAGCTTTTAGCTCCACAACCCAACAATCTCCCACTTGGAGATAAATAGATGCACTGTACCTGTACCTATACTCTGTCTAATCTATTTCTTGGTTTGTATCCCTCTTCAAGCTCCCACTTGAAGACTAACCACCACACATCCCGTGGTGCACCACCTGTCATCCGAGTACCCTGCCACAGCCAAACCTACAAACACATGTAGTGAAGTCCTAACCCTGTATGTATACCTACTGCTGGTCCCTCTCAAAATATCTGAGAACCCACTTCCCTGAATTGGCTCCTAACTCTCTAACAGCTCCCACTGCATGGGAATACTCAGGTCTATACCAGACCTCATGTGATTTTGGACACTGTACCTATCTAGCCCTTAGTGTGCTTCGGCTCTGCATCCTACATAATGAACCTCACCAACACTTGATTCACATCAGCACCCACTGGAGACAAAATCAACCTGTGATCTCCATGCCTCCCATGTCAAAGAATTTTGCTACTCCAAACTCCTCCTGACATGCCACTGAACTAATCTTACCCTTAGCTCAGCAAAACCCTATATGTACAAACCCTGCTAGCAAATATACCATCCACATACAGCAACAGAATAATGTCATGACTCATCATCCACCTGGTAAGACAAACCACAGTAGTTACCCTGACATTGACTAAAGCCATGCTTCATCCTCCACCTGTCAAAACCTGTACCACTGTCCTGCAGCTTCCTCAAGACCATATGCTTGGTCTTCCGTCTCACGTATCCATTCTCTCTATTCTTCAACTAAGGTATCCATTCGTCTCTATGATTTCGCATCGGCTGGCAACCCTACCAAAACTCTCGTTTGGTTCTACATATCCCTACCATGCTCTCACCTGTTTCCTGGATCCTTCCTGCTCTATAATCAATGAGTATAAAAAAGAGGAACAATGAATTTGAGGGCCTACTTACATCTTCAGTCCTCCGTATGGGTGTTTGAGACTCCTTGACAGCATGTTATCCACCCAAAATCCGTTACAGTGATCGACCTCGGTCACTCCACAGTCTGCATCCGACCGACGTCGGTTCCCATGCGTCTGTCCCTGACTACCAACCTGCTAACATCGGTGTCCCTATTTCTGACATCGGTCTTACTACTACCGACGTCAATTTTTCTGACCGACGTCGGTCTTACCCTGCTCGACATCACCAGCTTTGGTCTGCACATGACCGACATTGGCACCTGTCTGTTCGACGCTGGTTCCTCCTGACCGATGCCGGTATCTGTGTTCACCTGTGAGTGATGACTTTTTACCCGCGAGCTTCTTTGAATCAATCTCCATGTCCAAAATGCCCTGCTCAAAAGTATCCAGCACCATCCACTGGTTTCTGTCTGCCATCTCCTCCAAGAACACCAAGGCTTTCTAGTTCTTAAGCCTATCAAATATATCTATCTTCTGCTTAAGAACATGCATCTCCTTCCTGCTCATGTGACCAAGCCTACGAAGCCACGTCTCTGTAACAGAAGAAGAATCAGTAATATAAATAAGTAGATAAAGGGTACCTATTTTCTTACCACCAGCTAATTCAAGTGTATCCACTGTGAGAGTTCTTGTGCATCTCTCATCACCCAATCTTTCTGAATAAATTAGCCATATCTCCAAACCTGGGACCTGCATGACCTTCATCAGCACCTGTGTGTTGGCCACCTGCAATTTCAGCTTCACTTCACCTTTGCCGATCCTGTGGCAAGGCTCACCAGCTCCTCTACCTGGGGCTGCATGGAAAGAGGCAACCGAATCTTTTAACCAAGATTCAACTTTATCCAAGAAACCTCCCAGAGCATCCTGTGCCATATCACCTGCAACATCTGCTTCTTCAGTTTCTTCATGCTGATCTTCCATAGACCAACATTATTCTTTTACCTGCTCTTTCTTTCCATAGGACCTTAAGTAACCATCTGTGCTTTTCAACTCCTCCATTCTTAGCTTACTTTCATCTGTCATTGCTCTGCTCCCACTCAATCAGAAACCCCTGAGAGTGCCATGTAACCAAACACAAAACCTGCTCCCTGCAACCTTAGCTCTGATACCACTTGTCAGGGTGCAAAACACCGAAAGCACACAGTTGATTACCAAACCAAGCAACTTAATATGCGGAAATAAACCAGATTCAACAAGTAACTAGAATTTAGAATAACACAAAATATGAGAGACAATACACAACTTGTATTAATAACTCTTACAGAAAAGAATACAATAAAGAAGATGCCACTTCTTCTCCACCACCTCTTCAGAGGTTTCCCACACCTCAAGTGAACAGTAATTCTCTCCTCAAAGCTCTCTCTACTAGGTCCCAACACCCAACTCAAATACAGAGTTGTTGTTCACCTTACACCTGTGCTCCACGCACTCCACAAGTGCTCCACGCACTCCACAAGTACTCAAAGTACTTCAAGTAGATCTCCCATGAACCTACAACAATCTGCTATTCAACAGACCATACTTATGGAAGGAACTGCCATGCCTTCCTCTTAGCTCTCCATGTACTCCACGTACATCACAGTGAGTACACACACCGTACTCTAAGTAGATCCTGCCTGATTCTACTCCTTGTTGTGTTGTTTTCCTATCTGATCTCCAACCTACAGATCAATACTGGTTCTGCACACCTATGAACCTTGACCTTGCACACACACACACCTGCAGATCAATGATCTTACTTACCATGTAGATCTCCTATAAGGGCCATGCTCACCTGATGACCAAGATCATACATACCTGAAGAATCCAGTTGACTCTCCAATCCAGCACCAACACAACTGGTACTGTGGCATTAGGAGGAATGCACCATTGCTCTACCTCACACACCGAAGGAGCTTATAATTATGCTCTCTTACTCCCTAGCACTAATTTACAATACAACCATGAGTCTATTATATAGAACTCATCCAAACAATAATTAGACATCTAATTACAATAATTAGATCCGCATCTATGAGTCTAAAATTAGCACTCATCATGCAAACACTTGGTTCGTCAACCAACTGCCCGTAATAAACTCGCAGTTGAACCACACAGGCGACCGATGTCGGTCCCTGTCTGCCTGGAGGTGACTGACGTCGGCCGATTCCTGACCGACGTCAGTTGCTTCTCTTTCCCTGTCCTACCGATGTCGGCTGATCAGACCGACGCCGGTTGCTCTAACACTCAGCAACCTTCAGCAACCCCTCCAATGGCCTTCTCCGTGTCTGCATCAGTGAAGCTTTTAGCTCCACAACCCAACAATTTGAATATTTGAATTTTGTAAAGGAAAAGACCAGTGTTTAGTTTTTGTGCCATATATTTAAATCTATGTAGAATTTTCTCATGATGTAAAAAGAAAACATGAATAGGTATCAAAGGCACAACTAAAAATATTTATTTGAAGATCTAGAAGTGTCTACAGACATAGTTATGAAGGCTCAAAGTTGATTATGTGTTCATGCATGGACTGTAAGTGTCCCAAGAAGATTGCTCGAGCTTATTTTGATATTGTTTTGATATATATTGATTAATTGGATATTGGGGAGTATTTTATAATCCATGAGGATGATTTGTATTCATTTTTAAGGTTTTACCAATCATATGTAGTATGAACAAAGGTTTATAAGTTGACTGTGTATTCATTCATGGTGACTATGTGCATAGAATGTTGTTTACGTGAATTATGCTTAATAATAAGGGTTATATGTTGGTTTTTGGAACTTAAAGGGTACATATAGATCATATATAATGGTTACATTATTTTGATAATATGCTCTATGTTCTTATTTTGTTTGATGAAGTGCTAATGGATGAATAGGTCTCCATGAGACCTATAAGAGCTACAAGGGCCTTATTAAAAGGCGTAGTTTCTTAAGGGTGACCCATAGATGATATGGATGACCTATGAATATTGTATTGAGATATGTCTTGATGAGATAGTTTCCTTAAGGGTAACTAAGGTGTTGATTATCAAGTATGCTCTATAAATAGTGGAACCAAAGATGATGGTTTCTAGACTTTATGGGAGAGACTTTAGAGAGATTGGAGAGAGGCTTGTGTGTGTGAATTATGGAGTGAAGGATGGGTAGAGTTCCCTAAGGATGAATTTAATATTATAATATATTTAGGATTATTTGTATGACCTATTGGTCATAATTTTATTGGTAGAATAGTGCTCTTGCAAATTGAGTGTGAGCGAAGGTGAAGAGTGATAATCAGAGGTCCATCATCAGGTGTAGAAGACATTAGTTCAAATGTGGATGTATTCAAAAAACAATTTGTGGAAAATTATCATCTAAGGTGGTTTCATCATCCTTGTAAGGTGAAACTTTCTAAAAGTCTAGTTGTTTTTATAGCTTAGCTAGACAAGTGTGGAAGCACCTTGTGGGATAGTAATCTCATTAAATAGGGATTGTAGTTCCTTTATCAATTATAGCTATTCTAAATTGAAACTTTTTATTATAGGATTTTATTCAAATTGTAGGTTCCAATGGGTTTTCTCCCCCAATAGTGTTTCCCACATATGTCATGTGTTATGTGATTGATCTTGCATTGTCTCTCTTGGTCATTGATATGAATGTTGTGTATGCTTCATCAATTCTTATGATGATTGATTAATAGTTTGAAAGGACTATAAATGAAGTTGAAATATATAGACTCACTTATTCACCCCCTCCCTCTTAGTGATTGTACACATAATAGGAGGTAGAGATATTCCATTGAAATCAAGTATTTTTTTGTAATAAAACAAAAGGAGATTGTGGTAACCTTGTAAATTATATCTTTGCTGGTTGTGAAACTGCATTGATTGTTATTTTTTCTTTGTTGTTGATTTCATTATATTTGACCTTGAAATTTAGCTTTCTTTAAAAGTTTATATTTGAATTAGATGATGCATTTGGTGCATACTTCAGCTTGTTTGAAACTATGAGCTTGACTTCTCTTTCATTAATTATATGACATAACTTATCAAAAAAATGAAGCTATTGAACATGAATGATTCACAAAGTGGTGCTAGTAAATTTTGTGTGAATATATCTTATCATTAATTGTCTTCCATAGAATTTCTCATTTTAGTTGGCATAGTTTTGTATTGAATAATATATTCATTTATTATGTCATTTAGCCCTTTCTTGAGTTTAGCAATTTTTGCATAAGATATATTTTCACCAATGTTGATAGAAAAATGTGCTAAAAATGATCTACCAAAGGGTTTAATTATCTATTTGATTGGATTAGAATATTATAGAACTATACTAAAACATAGTTTTTGAGGCTTCTTGGAAATATTTTGGTTAGTAATTTGTCATTGTAAGCATAGTCTAATCATGCGGCATGGAATGATCAAAAACATTTCTCAATATCACCTTTACCTTTATATAATGGTAGCTTAGAAACTACAAACCTACTGATAACTAGTAATAGGCTATCTTAAATTCCAAAAGATTGTGAATAAAAGAATGAGAGTCCATTTAATGACTAATTCTATATACACCTCGCTCTAATTACAACACTTTAGCATTTAAGGATATGACAATTTGTTCAAGAGAATGTGAAAAAGGGGAGGTTGGTGGTGGACCATGTGAAGTAATTAAGGGAGGTGTGTATGATGCTCTTATATAAATAGGCATGTGAATCTTTTGGAATCCTTATGATGCCCCCATACCTAGGGATGTTGGCACATATGTAACTATAGGTGTTATGAATAAAATAAATAGGAATAATTAAAAAATTGGAAGTTGGAGGATTAACAACTTTTAAAAGAACCTATTGGTGTTTTGCTTGAGATGAGCAATATTTGCTTGATGCACAGTATTAGATGCTAAGATTAATTGGACAACTTTATCCACTTGTGGTACATTATCAAAGCCCTTGAGAAAAATTGGACAACTCTTGGACTTGCTCAAGGTCTATTCCATTGAGTTCATTGGGATCAATTATATTGGAGCTTTCATGTTTATCTTTATTATCACATGTAGTTTCATTATTCTTAGTGTTATGTTTATTAATAACATCATCTTCAATGTGAACATAATTTTGAAGAGTTACATTATCATATTGATCAAAAGTGTCTATGTTATCCATTTTATAAGAGATCAAAGTAATTTGAATATGCTCTATAGAAATTCCACTTAATCTAGCACTACACCTTAGAGGAGTAAATGAGAGAACCTTCTTGAGTGGCATGTAAAAGTGTAAAATAAAAAGGAAAATAGGTGTAACTAGATAGGGTTTGTTTACTTTCTAGGCTCTTAGATATACTGATCTCAATCATAAATAGTGAACATGGCCTAAGAGGCATTAACTATGACGGATTCTAATGTTCTGTAGCTACACTATCCCATCTTTAGGGTGTATTGAGAGTAACTTCTTGAGGATAATTATTTACCTATGCATTACAAAAACAAAAAGTCAATGTTTTTATATGATTGAAAAATCAAACCTTTGGCATTTATGATATACTATGAGGTACCTGGAAACTAAAATATGTATATAGTGTTGTATAATGGTTTTAGTATTGGGGAAGTACCCCTATCACCATGATGCATGCAAAACTGAAGACCAACTTGCCTAGATTGACATCTCCAATAAGTTTTAAAACTATCAGAACATAATTTCTAAGAAAGTAAGATAAAATGAAAAAGAAATTTGAAAACCAAATCAAAAAGAAAGATTTTATGTATAAAATCATAAATCAATCTAAAATCCTAGGATAAAAAAAAAACAATGCTTGAAAATGTATGGGTTCACCAATATATTTTACCTTGTTTTTAATAAAATAATAAATGATATAATATTAATAAGTGTAAAAATAGATAGATATTCAAATGCTAAATATGTACAATAATCAACAATTCTAATTTTAGAAATTGATAAATATAGAAATTTGTTATTTTTGTAAAATAATTAAAAGAAATATACCTAGCTCAAACCATGATCTTTGTTGACTGTTTCAGACATCTACAAGAAAAAAAAAAATATGTAATTGTGCATACCTAGGATTAGGAACAAATTCTAAAACTACTCCTAGAATGGTTTGACTTAGTTGGACTATAGTGTAGGCCATTTGAGTCTATTTTCCTAGTTGACTATGACTGGTGACTAATGTGGGAAGATAGATAAAATAGGATTTTGATAGTGGTAGATAATAATTAGGATCAAAGAGTAGGTTTGGATAGGATCATTGTAGGTGAATAGTAACATAGGTTTCTCAAGTCTGTTAACCCTGAACTTGTCCTAGTTGACTGTAATGATAATCTGACTATTGTGCCCCTACACCTGAGTCTACTGAGTAATTTGAAATATCATGATTTAGTTTGTGTCACATAAAAATTTTAATTTTTATTATTTTTAATTTGAAACCCTAAGGTCACTTTGAAAGCTTAAAAACTTGAAAAAAAAGAGAGGGGAGTGTAAGGCATTGAGCTGACCTCAATCACCCCCTTGATGATTGATTGTTTCTTATGTATCCAATACTCTAATGAGGGAAATCAAGCCCACATAGTTTTCCCACCTAGAGTGATTATGCAATTGTGCTCCTTGACTATGTATGAAACTATAAATATGGTTTTGACACTTGAAAATGATAGCTCTTGACTTGATTTGAGGTGTTTTTAGACTTAAATCATGGTTGATCCTTGTGAATAATATTTAATTTGGAAAGAATAGGACAATCTTGTTTAATGTACAATAGTGTGTATGCTAGCAACCAAGTGAAAACAACTAGGGATAATGAATGACCTTTGATTTGTATTTATAGGCACACATTTTGATAATATATTTTAGCCAACCTTATGAAACATGCAAAAAAACCACAAAGATTGATTTTAAATTTGGAAACAGGTCATTATTTAGCATAGGATGTAGTTTCTCTAGGTGGAGAAGAACATGACAATGCTCCTATCCACCTAACACTAACCTAGATTGAAATATCAAAGACAACTGTGTTAATAAATAAATTGTACAAGGTTGATCTTAAGTAGTTTGATCATTTGAATTTAGAAGTTATAAGTAATAATGACAAAAAACAAAGGGTCAAGTATGCATATAGGTAAATGACTTAGAGGAATGGAAAATAAGAGTCATGTATTTAGGTGTAAGTCATGTGATTCAAGATGTCTCAATAATTAGCATTGTCAATTACCTATGACCAAATTTATGTATCTACATCCACATTTTGTTACTATTATCATGTTAGGTTGGTAAGAGCCATGATAAAGTACTAAAACATCCAAAGGGTGGGAGTAAATGCATTATTTTAAATCTAAATTAGCTTAAAATCTTACATAAAAATATGATGGTTGGACAAGACAAGATATAAAACAATAAATCATGTAGTCATTCATAAAACCCTAATAGACCAAAAAAAACTCCTAAACTTTGTTTTTTAATTATACAATGTTTCTTAGAAAACACTTCCTCATAAACATATTTTACACGTGTCTTATGATGGTCTACTTGAACCACTTTTTATTTCTTTTCCAACATTTTGATTTTGAACCATGGTTTTTAAATAGTATTTAAAAGTGAATATTTTAAACTATCTCAATTGTGTTACTTTGTGTGCTAAGTGGAGTTTTCATGTTATTGAATGTCCAGAATCTTGGAAATCCCTACTCAACATTGCATTGCCACAGGGTCTCCTTATGGTAAGACTAGTTGGAAAATTATTGGGTTTCTATAGAGAGAAAAATAGACCTAATAAACTAAAATAAGAGAAGCAATATTAAGATAATCCTTAATCTTACAGAATAAGAAAAATGAAATACACAAAAGATTACATAGTACATATAATTTCACCTAGAAAAACCATTTTGGGTAAAAACCCAACACAGTTACTCCTTTATTGTATCAACTCAACCATTTACAATATATTAATGTACTACCAAGTTTTTCCCCCTACTATATGTGCAAGTATATGTAGGAACACCATTAGGTATCCGTCAAAGTGGTATTACAATACCATGGTACCAAAACTATGGACTCTATAAAACATGGGCTAAGACCACCTAAATACATTCCAATGTAATCTAGTAGAGTATAAACCTTGGATAATATATAATAAATTTTTAAAAGTTTCATACTTTGTTCATCACATCTGCTCTTGTTAAAATTGATGGCTGGTAAAGCAATATTACAATACCATGGGTACCAAAACCATGGAATATATTAAAAAATGGGCTAAAACCACCCAAAAACATGCCAATATAGTCTAGTAGAGTATAAATCATGGAAAATATATAACAGATTTCCAAAAGTTTAATACTTTTCTCATCACATATGTTCATCATTTCGTGTCCAAAAGTATATGGAAAGCTTTTGAAATAGTTAAACTATTTCTTAAATGAATCAAGGATGATTTTAGATATGGTATTTTCTTTAAAAACCATAATTTATGGTGGTCCCCCATTATGACCAGAAATAGCTTCCTATTTGATGAAACTCTAGGTATTAAATCTCTTTGGTTGTTCAAGAATTGTATGTGAACTATGAGAGATCTTGACTCTTTCAAATATTAGATTCCTTGGCCCATTTTGTAGAAAAAATAAAAGTTTACAGCTTCTGATATGCCTTATATATGTGTTACACACTTGAGCTCATGCCAAATTTTATGTTACATAAACTTGGATCTCAACCACATGTTTCATGTGGAAAGATTGGTGATGGAACTATGATATTACTTTGAAGCACTACTCTCTAGGATGTTTATATCAGATTATAAGTCCCTTTTCCTTAGCTCTTGACAGGATAACTAGTGGGTGGATTTTGAACTCTTCTCCCTGAAAATGGCTTGCTTATCTTACTCAAATATGAGATTCTAAAAATGATCCCAAGCTCACCCATTGTCTTTAATGTTTAGTCCACAAGGGTCTTGTTCTATGGGAAAGGTTTAACAACATTAGAGTGCCTCATCCCAAGTTTTTTATGGACTCTAGACCCAAATCCTTAAAACTCTTATTTTGGACATGCCTTTGGGCCCATGACTCCTATAAATGGATACATCATTTCTTTTGGACTTTCTACCTAGAGCTCATCAACTAGAGGATGACTTTGTTTATAAATCCTTCTTAGTGGTTGTTATACATAACATCTATTTGGAAAAAAAATCAAAGTGTTAATTCTCTTTTAGGGTTTGAAATATAGGAATGCTATTATATTAAATAATGAGGCTCCTTCTCAATAATTTATATTAATGATAAAATTGATGTGTTCACATCTACATGTTTACAAATCCAAAAATAGGCCATGAAGATGGTATTAAAAATTGAGCATTTACTAGAGCTCGTTAACCACTATGGAAGTGCTCATAGGATCCCTCCAGATGTGTCATTACAAGATTCACCACCAGTGCTCAGATATAGGTGGACCATTGTGCATATCCTTTTCTCATTCCCTTTTTTTTAGCAGATGGGATGGAGTCCTCATCTATGTGGAAAAACTTCCATTGGGTCACTTTGTTGGACTTCTCCAATGTAGGGTGGTGACGAAACTACTATTGTACCTTTACCACATTATTGGGACATGATCATGCCTTTGGCTCCACTAGATAACTCTCAAGATGGTTTGGGTGGCTCCAAATCAACCATTAGGAGAGCCCTCTTCTTGGGTTGTTCTACCTCCTAAGGATGATCTACAACCACCTCCCTTCGGTGTTACATTATATGCTTGATGTTCACATTTATTATTATGTTTTTCTATTATATTATTTTAAAAATCTTGTTCTATAATTGTATTTAATTGAATTTAATTTTTTTACTATAATTTTTCCATATTTTTATTAGTGTTGGTATCAGGGCATAAATATAAACTACTTTTGAGATTAATTGATTGATTGATTTATTTTATTTATTTTTATTGGGGAGGAGGGTGAGATAGTGGCACCAATAAAAATAAATTATCTCTATTGTGGTCTTGTGTAAATATTTTTTAAACAAATGATGCAAAAATTTGGTGATGGTTATTTATTTATTTTTTTTTTTTTTGGAGGAGGGGGCAGGACGGGGCAAGGTGAGGCAGGGCAGGGGTGCCAATAAAAATAAGCTATCTCAATTGTGGGATTGCATAAATATATTTTAAACAAATTAGGGAAAAACACAAAAATTTGGTAATGGTGGCCTAACCTTCATTTTCCAACCCAAAACACAAATCAGTCAATCTGAGCCACCCTTTCGATTTTGAAAGAACCTTTTATTTCAAAAATCCCTAAAATAAAAATTAGGAACTTTGGTCATTGTGAATGCACTCATCAACTATCTCAACCATCCAAATGTGAAAAAATTGAGGATATAGATTTTATGCTTAAGGTCTTCATAATCCTACATAAATGTCTATGTAAACTAGGTATGTTGTGTAATGTCCCCAAATTTCTGTTAAAATGGTTTAATTAATTTAATTAATTAAGTTATCCAAAAATTAAGATTTCGTCAAAAGGATAAATTTAATTAATTAATTTAATTATTATGGAAATAAATAAAATAACATATTAAATAAAGTTGACTTCTTCTAGAAGTTTCCTGGGAGCCTTTAAAATAAGTTGAGGGTAAAGCATTTGGAATATCTTTTGTTGCTAAAAATATTCTGAGTATTGTGAAGCTTGAATCTGTGTTTCAGCTAAAATCTCTGAGGATGAAAACCTTTAGCAGATTGGAGAAGAGTTGGATGAAAACCCAACGCTTTTCAGGGGTGGATTCATGATAGAATTCAGATTGTGCTTATTGATCATATCTAGGGCTTCAGAGGTCATTCACTGGGTATATCAGGTGTTCAACATATGCAGAGGTTTCCAGGTATTTATTCATTAGATTTGATTTAAGATTTATATATATATATATATATATATATATATATATATATATATATATATATATATATATATATATATCTTCAGATCAGATGCTATACAAAACCTGCACAGATTGATACCAGGCTGTACCAGTAGATTTAAAAAAGTGAAGAAGGGCACAATTCACAGTTATAGGCCACAGGTATTACAGAGGCTGACATCGACAGATCAGTGACCGACATCGGTAGGTAGACTAACATCAGTCGATCAGTGACCAACATCGGCAGGCAGACAGTCACCGGTAGGCAGAGATCAGACACAAAAATTGATGATGGCAGTGTATCGACCGACATCGCCAGAATAATCGACATCGGTGATTGTGTATTTTTGGACACAGCAGCTTGAGCCGCACAGATCCAAGTTTTATTTGTAATTTGCTAGATTTCAAGACCATATTTGTATTATTTTATGATATCTAGACTGTATTTGTAATTGCATTCAGATTTATATCATTTTACTATTTTATCATTGAATATAGTAGTTCCATTTGACTGAATGCCTGCAAGTAGTTGAAGTCAGTTTTGAAAAGAATTTGCATCCAAATTTAGTTTGGGATATTTTAGTGGTGTCAGAGCCATGCATCTTGCTAGCCTGTAGGGGTAAATATATTTTATTTCTATGCATCCAAGAAGATTTGATATAACCCATAGATACTTTACACATAGTAGAGCTCAGTACGAGCGAGAGTTGGGTTTAGGACAGGAACCTATCATGACCGAAGAACAGGGGAATACCCATAGAAATCAGGATGAGGTAGAAAGAGAGATGATGAGGACCCTCATCACTACTCAGCCCAAAATTATTTAGGCTTTAGACCAATTACAAGATACCATGGACCGTTTAGAGGTGGATAGACACAGAGGTAGGAGGAATAGATCAGTTTCAGTGACAGGTAATCATCATACCCATCAGTCCAGTCAGCATAGTCACCATTCCCATTCTTCAGTGGGGAGTTCCCGTCATTCCTCTAGGCGAAATCATCATCATACACCTACTCCAAATAGACCATTATTGCCTCAGTTTGTACTGCATGAACAAATAGCACAGGTGGAGCCACCAGAGATTGGATTCCAGGAGTCCATTTTGGCAGCCACAATAGAGTGGAGAGCTTTACCCCCAGAGGTTAGGGAGGTTTTTCCTTTTCCCCAATATTGTGCACAGTGTAGAGACATAACCAAATTCAGGGGAGATCATGGTAATAGACCACCATAGCAACAACATAATCATGACCTCAATAGAGCTATGGGGAAGATTACATTGGCTCCATATAATGGCTCTGGAGACACTAGTGCAAGAGCTTGGGTCCACAAGCTGGACATATATCTTTCTTTGAGGCCCATGCCTGAGCATGAGGCCATTCAGTTTGTAGTGTTGATTTAGAGGGGATTGCATATGATTGGTGGCACCATGGATTGGTCACCCAGGATCACACCTTAGTTCACTCCTATGCTGAGTTCACTAAGCGACTCATTACACGGTTTGACCGTAAGGATACATAACTTTACTACAGGGAGTTGGCTCATCTTAGACAGAGTGGTCACGCAGAAGCTTATATTAATGAGTTTCAGCGTATTGTGGTTATGGTACCTGATATGCCATAGAGATAGAATGTGATGTTATTTATTGAGGGATTACAGGATAGACTTAAGGGACTGGTACGTGCTTTCTAACCAGCCAGTCTTAAGGATACCATTAATGTGACATTGAGACTAGATACTATTCCCACTTCTTATCAGGGTGATAAGAAAATAGCCATGGACTCTCAGCCTATACAGAAGGCCAACACACCACAAAATAAAGAAGGGTCATGCTCTATAAATCCTTGGATGAATCAGGAGACTAGGAATGACTTGAGGAGGAAAAAGTTATGTTTTTCCTACAAAGATCCATGGGAACCAGGACATCGTTGCATGGGTAAGGGAAAGGTTCATTTGATTGAGGTAACTTTTGAGTGTGGAGATGAGGAGGTTCTTGATACTGATATTGAGGATAACGTTGAGCAGGTTCAGACACAGTTGAAGTTAGACACCCCAGAGCCTTTGGCGTTAGCCAAAGTAATTATGGCTACCCTCTCCAGTTATCCTAACTTTAATGCCTTTCAGTTGAAAGGTACACTTAAGGGCAAGGGGGTCATGAGCTTGGTAGATACAGGTGCTACACATAACTTCATTAACCAAAAGTTAGTGGGAAGGCGTGGATTACTGTATGAGAAGTTTGGTGGTTTTGGAGTTAAGGTGGCAGATGGTGTAGTTTTGGGTTGTACCAAATAAATTTCACAGCTTAGTATTCAGATGGGGGATTACACTCTGATCGATGATTTTTATGTGTTTTCTTTAGAGGATTATGATGTGGTCTTGGGCATGCAGTGGTTATAGGGTATTGGACGTTACATTATTGATCACCACCATATGCAGTTAGAATTCCTTTCTGGGGGAAAGAAGATTATCTTGAGGGTAGCGCTAGATGGAGGACCTAAGGAGGTGTCATCTCGTAGGATGGAGTCTCATTTTATAGGTGATGAGGTAAATAATTCTATTTGTTGTAGGCCATTTTCCTTTCCAATTATGAGTCAGCATCCTTATGGGGATTGGGAGAGTTTGATAATCAGAGTAGCGCAGCGGCCTTTTTCTAAGTCTAAGGTATGTGATGGTGAGTTTGTTAATTACATATTGAGGATTATCACACTACTCTCTAGGAGAAATAAGGAGAATGTATTCATAGATATTTTGTAGCATAGTGTTTCAGATAGTAAAGTTTGCAGATTTCTAAGAATGATATGGGATCTTGGAAGTTGGTGTTGGGTATCAGGAGTGAATTTCTTGAGGACAAGCAATCTCCAGGAAGGGAGGACTGTAATGTCCCCAAATTTTTGTTAAAATGGTTTAATTAATTTAATTAATTAAGTTGTCCAAAAATTAAGATTTCTTCAAAAGGATAACTTTAATTAATTAATTTAATATTATGGAAATAAATAAAATAACATATTAAATAAAGTTGACTTCTTCTAGAAGTTTCCTGGGAGCCTTTAAAATAAGTTGAGGGCAAAGCATTTGGAATATCTTTTGTTGCTAAAAATATTCTGAGTATTGTGAAGCTTGAATCTGTGATTCAGCTAAAATCTCTGAGGATGCAAACCTTTAGCAGATTGGAGAAGAGTTGGATGAAAACCTAGTGCTTTTTAGGGGTGGATTCGTGATGGAATTCAGATTGTGCTTATTGATCAGATTTGGGGCTTCAGAGGTCATTCACTGGGTATATCAGGTGTTCAGCATATGCAGAGGTTTCTAGGTATTTATTCATTAGATTTGATTTAAGATTTATATATATATATATATATATATATATATATATATATATATATATATATATATATATATATATCTTCAGATCAGATGCTATATGAAACCCACATGAATCAGTACCAAGCCATACCAGCGGATTCAGAAAAGTGAAGAAGGGCACAGTTAGCAGTTACAGGCCACAGGGTATTACAGAGGCCGACATCAGCAGATTAGTGACCGACATCAGTAGGTGGACTGACATTGGTTGATTAGTGACTGACATCGGTAGGCAGACAATCACTGGCAGGTAGAGATCAGACACAACAATCGATGACGACAGTGTATTGACTGACGTCAATAGAATAACTGACGTCGATGACTGTGTTTTTTTAGACACAGCAGCCTGAGCCACATAGATCCAGGTTTTATTTGTGATTTGCTAGATTTCAAGACCATATTTGTATTATTTTATGATATCTAGACTGTATTTGTAATTGCATTTAGATTTATATCATTGTATTTTTTTATCATTGAATATGGTAGTTCCATTTGACTGAATGCCTGCAAGTAGTTGAAATCAGTTTTGAAAGGAATTTGCATCCAAATTTAGTTTGGGATATTTCATGTTGTGAATAAATCTTTATAGGTTTTGATTGCTTCTATGATTTGGAAAAATTTATATCTTTTCTTTTTATTCATATTCAAGGGTTTTGTATTTACTTGTCTCATATTTGAGTTTGTGAGACCTAATCATTATTTAAGTTGTAATATATATACATCTCTCCATTTTCTTGGTATTCTTTTCATTCTATTTCTATTTTAATTGAGTTTGTTGTGAAAGCCTATAATGAGGTTATTGTATTATGATATCATTTTAAATAAATCTATTTTTTGAACTTTCTTTTTCTTTTTAGGGAATATATTAATATCTTCATTATGACATGTCTTTATAACATAAGTGTATATCTAAGTGCTTGTGTTTTTAAAATTAAAATGAATCAATTGACATTAAAAAAGTTCTTCATCATATAACTAGCCATGTGGGCACCTCTACTTCGATGCTTGTCTATCCATTCATTTAGCTTGTCAATATATAACCCAAACATTATGGGCTTAACACCTATGTTACTCCTTGAGAATCATAATTATATCTTGATCTTAACCTTAACTTGATTATAAATTTTGTTGAATACTTACTTGTAATGTTTTGGGGCTAAGTTCATTCTACTTTGTTGGAAATATTGTCATTGATGTCAAAGGTCTAGCATTGGTGATAAATGCCCCATTTCATTTAATGGTGTTTTTAATATTCATATACTAGCTAATATGTGTTAATATTTATTGAATATTAACAAATATATTTTTTGTTGCATATAAGTCAAAAGAGGGCCAATAGAGAAGTCAAAGAGTCACAGGGTAAAGACAAAAGAGGAATGGGATGCATTTTCCCATGAAGAGTCATCTTGAGGAATTCCAAGAGTCACCATGTGAAGACAAAAGAGGGTATGGTGAAATTTTCCATGAAGAGTCACCTAAAGAAATTCAAAAGGTCACCAAGATAAAGACAAAAGAGTAAAAGATGCATTTGCTTATGATGGGTCACCATTTGACTTTTCAAATGCAAGGATACGAAGGGTCATGCAAGTTGGTGCCATCTTTCATGAGGATTGAAGGGTCACAAAGGGTGAATGCCAAAGGTCATTTGGAAATCTATAAATAAAGGCTTGAGAATCCATTTATAATATGCAAGAGAGTGCATGGTTTTGTAATTGTTTTATATAAGAAAAGATTAGAGAAAATAAGGAGATATTGTAGATTTCTATCATTTGTTGAGTAAGAAACATTGAGAGATAGTTGTGTTTTATACACAAGAGGGGTTGGTGCTCTTGTGGGTTGGTGCACATAAATCTTTGCAAGGGATTGGTGCTCATGTGGGTTGGTGCTCAGCAAAGGGGTTGGTGCTCCTACAAGTTGGTACTTGCAAACTTTGTAATTTGAGTTGGTGCTCATTCATATACTTGAGATTGTTCTTCATAGTTTCTCCCACTTTAGATTTTCATGCAAAAATATGGTGTCTCTCTTTCTCTCTTGTGTGGTGCATGTTATTGTTTCAATTTTATTACATATCTTGAATGTGTGATTAAGTGGATTAAAGAAAAGAAATCATATTAAGTAATATATATATATATATATATATATATATATATATATATATATATATATATATATATATATATATATATATATATATTGATTCACCCCCCTCTTGGTATATTTCATGCTTAACAATTGGCATCAGAGTAGGTTCATTTTGAAAAAGTTTTAAATCTTGAAGGTAGATTGAGGAAAGCACAATGGCTAGATCACATGAAGGTTTTTCCACAAATAAGGTACCTTTGTTTGATGGTACAAATTATGATTTTTGAAACATAAGGATGAGGACTTATTTGATGTCCCTTGGATTCAAAATTTAACAAGTAGTGGTGGAAGAATATGAAGAGCTACAGACACTTGTAACTACTCTGGTGAAAAATAAGACAAGTAAAAATAATTCTAAAGTTTTAAATGTTATTTTTTGTGGTTTATGTGAATCATAATTTGTTAAAGTTATGCAAAGTAAATCTGCTCATGAAACTTAGGTAAAGCTTGAGAATATTTACAAAGGTGATGGAAAGGTTCAACAAGCTAAGCTTCAGACTTTTAGAAGACAATTTGAAAGTTTGAAGATGGAAGAGGAAGAAAATATAGCAAGTTACCTTTTGTGGGCTGATCAAATAGTTAATCAGATTCAACGTCTTGGAGAAAAGTTAGAAGAATCAATCATGGTATAAAAGGTTTTGAGATCTCTACCATTGATATATGATGCAAAAGTTTTGGCAATTGAAGAGATGAAGAATTTAGCCAAGCTAAAGATGGATGAGTTACATGGTATTCTTATGGCATATGAGATGTGGATCGAAAAAGAGAAACCTTCAAAGAGAGAAGCTACTTTCAAGACATCAAAGAAAGAGAAGGCTAAGATTCAAGAATCAAGTGACAGTTCTAGCAATGATGAAGATGACAACAGATTTTTATTCATTCATAATCCAAAAAAGGGCACAGGTAAATATCAAGGAAAATTACCTTTTAAATGTTTTAATTGTGGAAAGACTAGACATTTTATAGCTAAGTGCCCAAATAAGGGTAATGGTGACAATGAAGAAGGAAAGTCTACATACAAGAAGAATTTCAAAGGGAAATTTAAGAAGAGATTCAAGAAGAAAAGTTTGTATTATAAAGATCCTATCTTAATCGAAGATAGTGGAGTCAATGATTCAGAAGAAGAGATTCTATTCATGGCCATACATGAAAATGCCTTCACAAGCAAAAGTATAGATGATCAAGAAGAAGAATAAGATGAAGCCAAAGTGAATCTAGAAGGAGAAATCATTTGTGCCTTAGAAGAGTTAAAATCTCTTGACAAGAAGAATCAAATAATAAAGCTCTAGATCAAGAAAAATGAAAAGGAGTCAAAGGAAACAATTGAAGATCTAAAAGCACACTTTGAAGAAGCCAAGAAGAATAAAAAATATCTAACGACATAGTTGCAAAAAGTAAGTGAAGAATGTGAAAGGTATGTTATTGAAATTGCTTCTTTAAAATCAGATCTTGAGAAAACAAATAAAGCAATCAATGATAGAGTAGTCAATGATTAGAAATTTAAGAATAATGCTAATATGTTGAATAAGATATGAGAAAGTCAAAGATCAATGTTAGATAAGATAGGTATCAAATTTGAAAAAGAGAATGGGGAGGCCACTAATTTCACAAATAAGGTTAACATAGAAAAAGGAAAGAGATATGTTGAAACTCTTACAATAGAGAAAATAAAAAGGGAAGAAGTTAAGAATACAGAGGACATATCAAATAAAGAAGGTTGGAAGGAACAAAGCTATAAAAGGAAATCAGGTGAGAGATACACAAACAAGTCCTATTTTTATGGTTACTATTTTTATTATAATGGATATGGTCATAATAAAATAGAATGTTGAAAAATGGCTAACAATTTTAAAAATAAGGAGAAGAAAACTCATGCAGAGTCAAGCAGAAGCCACAACTCTTTTGCTCCTCTATCAAGATTTAATGAAGAGGCCATAATATGTTACAAGTATAACAAATTTGGACACATAGCCTGGTACTATAGAAGCATATTTGAGTCAGTCAATAAGGACTAGAGTTTCAAGGTTCCATTCATCAAGAAGAAAGTTTAGATAGGTTCATGGCAAAAGAAACAACCTAAAAATTCTAGGTTGGTATAGACGGCTTTGTATGTAAGAAATGAAGAAAATCCATGGTTCATTGATAGTGGATGTTTGAGGCACATGATAGGAGACAAGAGAAATTTCATAACCTTGAAGAAGATCAATGGTGGCCCAGCAAAATTTAGAGATAATACTACTACCAAAATTGTCTAAAAAGTTACACTAAGTTTGGATAATGGTAGAACTAAAAATGAAAATGTTTTGTATGTAGAAGGTCTTAAGCATAATTTTTTGAGTGTAAGTCAAATGTGTGATCAGGGGCACACACTAAAGTTTTATGTAGAAGGTTGTGAAATTAGGAGAAAATATTCAGATGTGTTGGTTGCATATACTTAGAGAACAAGAAATAATTTGTATATGTTATCAGACATCAAAGGTCAAAGATGTTTGAGTCAGATTGAATAAAGTTGGCTATGGCATAGGAGAATGGGACATATAAATTTTGATAATATTATCAACATCAGCAAGAAGCAAGCAGTCAAAAATCTTCTAAAGATTACAAAGCCATCCAACACGCTTTGTAAACCTTGTCAGTATGGGAAGCAGGCTAGAAGGCAGTTCAAAATAGAAGAATACTTAACCACTTAGATGTTAAAGCTTGTTTACACTGATTTATGTGGACCTATGAGAACTCAAAGTACTCAAGGTGAAAAATATTTCATGTTGCTTATTGATAATTTTTCATGTATGACTTGGGTAATGTTTTTAAATAAAAAATCATAAATTTTTAGACATTTTAAAGCATTCAAAGCATTAGATGAGAATGAAACTAGTTAAAGATTAAGTGCCTATGATCAGATTGAGGAGGAGAATTCATGTCAAATTAGTTTATTGAGTTTTATGAATACCATGGAATGAAGAGACATTATTTAGTAGCCAAAACTCCATAGCAAAATGGAGTAGTTGAACGAAGAAATAGAATAGTTTAGGACATGGCAAAGACAATGCTAAATGAATCCATGATACCAGATAAATATTGGAGAGAGGTAGTTGGTATAGTAGTGCATATTTAGAATAGAGCATTATTAAGAGTCAACAGTGATAAGACTCCTTATGAGTTATGGAAAGACAAACCAGCTACAGTTGATTATTTCAGAGTTTTTGCCAACAAATGCTTCATAAAGAGAATTGATGAAAAAATGGGTAAGTTTAAATCTAGAGTAGATGAAGGTATATTTCTTGGTTATTATTTCAAAATTAAAGCTTATAAATGGTGTAACAACATAACCAAGAAAATAGTTGAAAGTGCAAGTGTTAGGATAGAAGAAGATGGAGCACAAAGAATCAGTGATCTAATAGACATTCCTGAAATCATTGAAGAGGAAGATTTTGAAGAATCAAATGAAGATGAGAATAAGAAGAAAAGTACACCAAAACCCCATCCAAATATGTCTAGATTAATCATAATGAAAGTGACATCATCAAGGACATAAATGAAGTAATTCACACCAAAAGAATGATGGTAAGTGAATCTAAGCAAGTTAATTTCTCTTTATTATCCAAAATTTAGCCTAGAACTTTTTCAGAAGCTAGACATGATAAGCATTGGGTTAGGGCAATACATGAATAATTAAATCAGATAGAAAAGAATGATAATTGAGAATTAGTGCCTAGAACAAAAGATCACAATGTGATAGAAAAAAATGGGTTTATAGAAATAATTTGAATGAAAATGGAGAAGTAACCAAGAATAAAGAAAGATTAGTATGTAAAAGATATGCTCAGATTAAGGGAATAGATTTTGAAGAAAATTTTGCACCAATAGAAAGGCTAGAGACTATTAGAATGTTTCTTGCATATGCAGTGTTTAAAATTTTCAAAGTGTTTTAGATGGATGTCAAATCTACCTTCCTAAATGGGAATATAGAAGAAGAGGTCTACATTAAGCATTCTAAGGGATTTGTTCTCTCAAATAATAGTAGCCATGTATGCATATTGAAGAAAGAACTGTATGGATTGAAATAAGCTCCTAGAGCTTGGTATGTAAGACTTGATAAGTACTTATAGGATCAAGGTTTCAAGAGAGGATTTGCTGACAGTAATCTCTACATCAAAATAGAAGGTGAGCATTAATTGATTGTTCTAGTATATGTTGATGACATCATTTTTGGAGGAAACATTGAAAATATGACGAAAGAATTTTTTGATATGTAAAAAGAATTTGAGATGTCTATGCTTGGAGAATTGTCATTTTTCTTTGAATCGCAAATATTTCAATTAGATAAAGGAATTTTCAAATCTCAAAATAAATATGCCAAGGAAATATTGAATAAATTTGGTTTTGAGGATTGTGCACTAGGTGGCACACTAATAAGTACAAGAAATAAGGTGAACAAGGATGAAGATTCACCTATAGTAGATCAATCTTTGTATATATCTATGATTGGTAGTTTTTTATATTTGACAGCATCAAGGCCAAACATCATGCATGTAGTAGGTATGGTTGTAAGATATCAATCAGCTCCAAAATATGGTCATGTTTAGTTGATGAAGATAATATTTAGATATATCAAGGGGACATTGGATTATAGATTGTGGTATCCCACAGGCAGAGATTTCACTTTGGTTGCTTATATAGATTCAGTTTGGGTAGGTTGCTTAGATGATAGAAAGAGTATAAGTGGAAGAGTTTTCTTCCTCAGTGATAGCTTAGTATCATGGCTACGCAAAAAATAGAATTTAGTATCACTTTCTATAGCTGAAGCAAAATATATTGTAGTGGTATTATGTTGTACTCAAGTGCTTTGGATGAAGCAAACTTTGGAAGATATCAAGGTAAAATATGATGAACCTATTTCTATTTTTTGTGACAACATAAGTGCTATTAATATTTCAAAAAATCTAGTGATGCATTCAATAACAAAACATATTCCCCTCAGATATCACTTCTTGAGAGAGCAAGTTGCAGATCAATAGGTTAAGATGGAATATATTAGTACTATAGAGTAGATTGTAGATATTTTTACAAAGGCACTACCAAAAAACACATTTGAGTATATGTGGGAGAAGTTGGGAGTAATTTATTTTACTTCTCTCCATTGAAGATCAACATCAGTTAGGGGGAGGTAAGTGTTAGCTCTAGGATAGGCCCTTTGTTATTGATGTCAAAGGAAGAGAAGAATAAGTATAGGTATAGGTACATGTGAAAAAATAGGTATAGGGAATGGGTACAGGTTGCTACAGTAAGGGGGAGTTAATATATGTTTTTTAGATGGTAGTATGTGTAGGTTGACATGTGTATTATAAGTTTCAAGATGTGGCAGTTTCAGTTTTAAGTTGTTGTCAATAACAAAGGGGGAGATTGTTGGAAATATTGTCATTGATCTCAAAGGTCTATCATTGATGATAAAGTTCCCATTGCATTTAATGGTTTTTTTAATATTCATATCTTTTCTAATGTGTCTTAATATTTATTTAATATTAACAAATATATTTTTGGTTGCATATAAGTCAAAAGATAGCCCATGGAGGAGTCAAAGAGTCATGGGGTAAAGACAAAATAGGAATGGGATGCATTTTTCCATGAAGAGTCATCTTGAGGAATTCCAAGAGTCAACATGTGAAGACAAAAGAGGGTATGGTGCATTTTTCCATGAAGAGTCACCTTAAGGAATTTGAAAGGTCACCAATATAAAGACAAAAGAGGAAATGATGCATTTGCTTATGAAGGGTCACCATGTGACTTTTCAAATGCAAGGATATGAAGGGTCATGGAAGTTTGGTGCCATTTTCCATGAGGATTGAAGGGTCACAAAGGGTGAATGCCAAATGTCATTTGGAAAGCTATAAATAAAGGCTTGAGAAGCCATTTTAAATATGCAAGAGAGTGCATGGTTTTGTAATTTTTTTATATAAGAAAAGAGGAGAGAAAAGTAGGATATGTTGTAGAGTTCTATCATATGTTGAGTAAGCAACATTGAGAGATAGTTGTGTTTTATACACAAGATGGGTTGGTGGTCCTGTGGGTTGGTGCACACAAATCTTTACAAGGGGTTGGTGCTCCTACAAGTTGGTTCTTGTGAACTTTTTAATTTGAGTTGGTGCTCATTCATATAATTGAGATTGATCTCTGTGGTTTTTCCCACTTTTTAATTTGAGTTGGTGCTCATTCATATAATTGAGATTGATCTCTGTGGTTTTTCCCACTTTGGTTTTTCACACAAAAATACTCTCTCTCTCTCTCTCTCTCTCTCTCTCTCTCTCTCTCTCTCTCTCTCTCTCTCTCTCTCTCTCTCTCTCTCTCTCTCTCTCTCTCTCTCTCTCTCATGTGGTGCATGTTATTGTTTTAGTTTTATTGTATATCTTGAATGTGTGATTAAGTGGATTAAAGAAAAGAAATAAAATTAAGTAAAAGATATATAATATGTTAATTCACCCCGCTCTTAGTGTATTTCATGCTTAACATACTCCATAATTTACACCTGAAGTAATTTTTTAAAACTAACTTTTGTTTTTGGTGCATTTAGAAGGAGAAAATTTGCTTTTGTAGGGTTTGTTTATGCCTTGAATTGAAAGCCATTATCTTTTCATTGTTGGACCTCACTGGTCCCTGCTAGATATTATCATTTATTGATATTCAATGGATTCACCCCTTGGGTGATTATTTAATGGCCTCCCCACTTACCCATCTAGATGTTGAAGTCATGATGGTTGAAAGAGGAGCACTCAACAAACAAATGATTGAGCAAATTTGTCTTGAAGTTTATCATGAGGTAAGGATTTTCCTCCTGATGTTGTTCTTTCTCAACATGATTTTGATTTTACTTGTCAATGGCTAGAATAGTTCTACCTAATAGGCTAATTTTTTGGTTGCATTCTTTTTGAAAGCATGCTCAAGTCTTGGGTCTAATCCACCTAGGCATCCCATGGTATTAAGATAGAAAGCATCCAGAACATAACCAAAGGCTTTTTTTGTTAAAATTTGTCAACCCCATCCATGGAGGTATCATATTAAACAAGTCATACACTTGGTATGTCTAAAACTCCCTCCTAGTGTTAACCCCTTGGAATAGAGACTTTAAAAGAGTTACAGCCAGGATCACCAAATCAATAAATGCACATGATGGAGTGATCTCATGAGTCAAGAAAGTGCACATCACAATGAAGCTACTACTAAATGAAATCAAGCATAGAATAATATTTCAAAAGCAATAAGAGCAAATAAAATACTATATATCATGTTGAATGAATAATACAAAGGGAGAGAGGTGTATATATAGGTTAGAGAGGGAAAGATATCATACATTACAATGAATGTGGTAATAATCTTCCCAAGTAACCCAAATGACCTCTAGAGCCCCAAGCAAGCTAATACAACCATGTAGCCAAAACCTAGTGGGAAAAAAGCCAACACCAACACCCCCCTATAAGTAGAGCTTAGGTAGGTGATGATAAAAAAAATGGGTCCCAACAACAAGGCTTGATGAGGTACCCAAGTACAATTCAATCTCTCATAAAGTAAAGAAAAGGAGAAAACCATATGAAAAAATCCCCCCAAAAAGAGAAAAAATTAGAAGAGGAGACTAAAAGACCCCCATAAGAAGATGTTGAAATAATCAGCACTCCAAATACATCATGATGATCCCAAATATCCTAAAAACATGAAGTAAGTGTGCCTCCACATAGAAGAAAGAGAATGTGAATGCATATTTTTTCATGGTGAATGTTGTAGTAGTTCCATCTGAAACAAATATTGTCTCTTCCTTTTGGAAGAAAGAAACCCTAAGCTATCAAACTACTGAATTCTGACTCAAGTGGAATGTGGATAGGAATCATGAGGTAGATATCTATAAAATGTTTAAATGTCTCCCTACTAATGCTCTAATGTGCCAAATTTTGATTAGATATAATAGGACTAACTATATAATATGGCAATGAAGAAGCATACAATGAAAGAGAGAGAACAACCAGAGAAGAAGATAAACATGGAAAATTCATAGAAAGATTGTCCATGAGAAGAGGAGAGCAAGGCTCAACAACCATCAAAACTAAAGACTGGTTTTCAAATGAAGTACTAAAATTTTGAAGATGAATGTATATAAGAACATATGAGTTTTCAATAGTCTTAATGTGTCCACTCATTAAAATCAATAAAATCCTCTAAAATGAAAGTCTATGAAGGCTCTAGAAGAGAAACAATTTGCACAGGAATAGATGTAGAATCTACAATGAGATAACTAAGGTCTGGTAGAATTACATCCTATAGTGGGGGATCAATAGAAGGAAGAGAACTATCCACCATGGATCTATCATCATAGAAAACAATAGTAGGAGGAAAGAGTATAATTATCTTTGAAGATATGATAGGTAGTGAAGGAGGAGGTGTGATGTAGGTCTCAGTAGGATCTCTAAAAAGAGACTATAAGATGATCCAAACAGTGCATAGACACTTTGTATATTCCACATGGCAATGAAGATCCATGAAAACATGAAGTAACAGAGTGGAAAGAACCTTGTCATAGGTATTAACCCACTTATCAAATTGAATAGGATTAATAAGTGCAAGAATCTATCCATATAGAAATGGAATATGATTCTTGCATGTAAGTGTTCCATGTAAGCACACCACAAAGCATAGTTGTCCTTCCCAAGAAGGATCAATGGAGACAAAACAACTCTCCTCGTATAGTAGTAATAGTGCATGCTCTGGAGATGGACTTCGGACTATGTCAAAAATGAGTCCAGTCAAATGAGAGCAATTGGTGTACAAGTGACAATGTATGCTCAAATGGATGTCAAGATCTGCTAACAATTCATCTAGGAATACAAGAGCAATCTATGCAAGTGGTCACTAAATGGGCATAGTTATAAGTTATGAAAATTGAATGTGCACATGAGAGAAAATGTAGGGCCCACAAAATTTCTCCAAGACAATCAGTAGGTAACCCCCCAGATTTTGTCACTTTATAAATTAGTGCATTTTATAAGCCAAATTATCCCAATGTGTGGTAACTAATAAAATACACACTTTTTCAAAATATGGTACTCAATTTTGAGTTACTGTTTACAAGATATTAATAATTTTATTTCTCATAAATAGACCAGTTGACTAAAAACTTGCACTTGAAACTTGTTGGCTAATAGATTTGTCATTATCTAAAAATGTTTTATTTTGATTCCATACCCTTCTTATTTCAAGAATAAATAAGTTAAACAATAAATGGGTGAACTATTAAGACTAGTTCCCCTCTGAATTAAGGTACAGTTCCCTTTAAGATTTTCAATGAATTCAAATATTCAGATACACTTTTAACCAAAAAGTGTTTTAAAGGTAAACTAACATCCACACATCATCATGTTATGAATGCCAAATTTTATAACAGCAATGGATAATAGAATACACAGATTCTATCTTCAATAAAAATCAAATAGATAAGCATATATATTGCTAAACCAGTAAAGGATAAAACACATATAATGAATTATCTAATAGAAGAGTAATTACTATATGAAAGAAGATTTCACATAGAAAAATTAATTTCAAATACTCAAATGCACAGATCTAAGCATGCAACAATTGATTCTCCTTTTCATTCATAGATGAAAAATGTTTCAGACAAACATCACATATATTGTCAACAACAGTGCTCCAGTTCTCAAATTTCTTAACTCTTTTTCTTTTCTGTCTCTCCCCCTCTATCTCCATCTTTTTCAAATATATATAGTTCTCCTCTTTAATCAATATTTCAAACTAAACCAGAGTTAAAGTAACTCTAACCCATATGGGATTTAGTTTTTTTACAAATTCACTTAAAGATCAAGTTTTGAATAGAAAAGTAACTGAATAACTGAATAAAAGAAACTATGTAAGTAAAATTATTGTTGAAGTGATAGATTAGGATCTCTAGATTTGTTGTGTTCGATTAGATAGACATGTTGAGCTTTCCACTCCTGAAATGTTGTAATAAACCCTTGGATTTTTGAGAGATAGGGAATACTAATGTGATTTATTCTTGCCTTTCAGATGTTTCTTCCCTCCAAATTTTTCCCATCTTCTCTACATGCTCCAGGAGTGTGTTGATGTAATGACAAAGAAGTGACTCTACCTTTGAAATTTGAGAGAAATTTTTAGTTAATAAATTGTCACTTTCTTTAATGATGTTGATCTTTTCCTTAAAGGATTGAATCACAATATTGATGTCCTTTTATGGTTTTCCATCATCTTTTATGTATTTGACATCAATACTCTATAGATCATGTTGTAATGATTGAATGAATTTAGTTATTTCCTTGATCTTTTTTGTGATTTTGATTCACCCTTGTCGGGATAATGAATTTCTCCATTCAATGTTTTTCTTATTTACATATAATACATCTTCATCCTGTCCTATCAAATTCTTTTTTGACAAAAACTTTGTTATTCCATACTTTTGTACCTCATCAATATGGCTCATCACACTCATCCATTTTCCTTCATCTTTTATCCACAAAGTGTTTTGAGTCTTCAAATCTTCAACAGTAATTGTGGTTACATCATATACATTCTTCAATTTATGAATGTATTTTGTACCTTTCTGGATGATGCAATCCAACCAAATTATCAAATACCTTGGTAACCATTTTACTTCTATGTATTTGGTCCAACATCCTTTGATTGACAGATGATTTTGGGTCAAAAGATAGGGGCAGTTGGGCAATTGGTTATGGATCTAGACTATGAATGGTGTCGATGTACTCTGCCATTGACTACATAGTCTGTTTTAACTCCCTTTCATCTTTTTCATCCCTCCAAGTTCTACTGATTATCATTTTGGTGGATGCTTTGAGGTGATGCACATCTGCAACATGAGATGCAGTCCCAAGATCTATATTTTCAATTGTAAAATCTTGAACTGTAGGATCTTGAACTTCCTCATTGGTTCTTGGCTGGGATATTTCTACAATCCAATTCCTTGTAGTAGGGTCGACATCTACCTTGGATGTTATTTTTAACTTTTTGGATTTAGGAGTGTTCCCTAAAAACTTACTCACCATATCCTCCAAGGGCAAAGAAAATGGTACTATTTTCCTTTTATTGTTGATTGAGCTTTCCAGCCACTTGGGTTCAGAGGCTAAGACTCCTTTATTAGGATTTGGTTAATCACAAGGTACATTTGGAAAAATCATCAATCTGGTAGAATCAAAAGGAATCATTGTCTATTGATATGCATTAACCTCTTCTGCCATTCATGAATCAGATTCTTTATCACCTTTGGCTTCTCTTGAATCTTTTTCAGAATTCAAATCCACAATTACTTTTTTAGAAATATGACTCTTTCTCTTACTTTGGGTCCTTGATCTAGTGGCACGATGAGATAGAGTAGTTATAAGGGCCTTCTCAGATTCTTTGATGATAGGATCCCTTCCAATTTTTGCTTTGGAAGTACCTACATCATAGATAGCGATAAGCTGGTTAGAGAAGCTTATTGGGGATGGTGATTAAATTATTGATGTACATTGCTAGGAAGCTATGTTTTGAGTTCCCCCTAGTTTTTTCTCTCTTAACCATTTCTCAGTTATCCTTATCACTAGGAGGGTCTTAACCTTAATTCTATCTTCTTCATTTTTCTCCCAGTCAATTTCTAGAATAGGTGATTATTTTATATGTTCAAATTGTAGATCAGTCACATGTTCTTCATTATCAAAGATTCCAAAAATATTCATATTTAGATTAAGAGTAATTGTTTGTCCTAGGGAGAACCTAGACCACAGTCTTCTTTTGACCTTGAATTCATCTAAAAACTCGTCCCAATAATCCTCTAATTGAGGAATATGTGAAAACCCAATTCCAATATCTAAGTTATCCCTGGCAAAACCTTTGTTGTCAAATTGGGATCTGACCATGAAATACTAAAAATTGAATTTTTTAAGATCTAATTTTAAATTCAAAGCATCATAGGCTAACTTGCATAAATAACATCCAAGTTCGACAGGAAAAGATATACCATATTTATTTTTCATTGGGAATTTTTTATCTACATGTGTTAATTGTCTATAGACTTCTATTAACATAAATTGATAAAAAACATACCTAGGTAACCTCAAAGGTTCACCATCAAAACCCCCAACTGTGATATAAGTGAACTCAAAAAATTGAATGAAGAAACTACCATAAATATTGATCATTTGCATAGCTTCATCAGACAACCTGTTATTAATATTGTTTGAAAATTCAAAAAGTCATTTTCCCAGTAAAAAAATCATTAACCCTCATGTAATCCTCATAGCAATTATGCATTTGTAACTGTGAGTAATAATCATAAATTTTGTTTTCTTCAGCCAAGGGTGCATGAGGTAATCCTACCCATTGTCTTGTAGATGCTAGGCAATAGAAGAGGTATGAAGACATATAAAAATATTTATTTTCCAAATAATTACTTAAACCCAAATGCAAATGTTTAGCTGTAATTTTTGCCCAATCCAAATATTGCTCTCCATGGAGGATCACCTGTATGAAAAAGTACATCCATTCTTCCCAATAATATGCATGAGTATTTCCCTTTATCCTATGTAGTAATACTATAATATATTTTACTTCTGGAATCATGTGATTTCTTGTTAATGGTTTGGGTAGTCTTGAACCCCCTCTTTGGAATTTCAAAAGCCAATTCCTTGTAATCATGCTCTTGTAAATTGCTTTCTTTAATGATAAATAATCATAGGAAGAAGTAATATTGAGGTCAGAATATGGTTCCTTGAGAGGAATTCTCATCGCAGACATTAGGGTTTATTTGTTGATATGTAGTAAAACATTACCATCTACAATCTTAATGCACCTATTCTAAGGTTCATATCTATTCATACATTCAAGAACTAATTCAGGACATTGTATAGCCATGGTAAAGGCCGTAGCTTCAACCAAACCACTTTCTACTATCTTCTACATCATAAGATTTGACACAAGATTTCTAGCCCTTTCCTTAAAATCTTCCAAGTCATATTAGACCAGAGAGGTGTCCCTGATTTCAGGAGGAGAACATATGAGACTAGGACCATGCTCTTAATTGAGACATACAGATTTCATGGCTACAGGTTGGAGGATATAATGAAAAGAAAAAGTTTTAAACTTATTAAATAATGTCATAAACTCAAAAGAATTCTTCTTTCCAACCAAGTAATGGCACCAACTTATAGTAAGAGTAAAAATCACCTTAAATTTATCTAAAATCACTAAAAATTTGAGAAACAAATATATTATACCACCTATGTTGTTCTCCTTTGTATCATCCTTTGCTTGTTTGGCAAATTTGAATTGTTCTCTCTTGATACAGATATTAACTAGATCAAATAATTAAACCAAAACAATACATGTTAAATATGTTTGATAAGACACGCACTCTAACTTATGCATTAATGGCAAGCATTTTTTTACGTATGATTTTGATGAGTAATCATTATCTGTAACCTCGTGAAAATTCAAAATTTCCACTTTATAATGAGTTTTAGATATATTCTCCTCTAAATCTCTTACTAATTTTAACTTAGAGAAAGCCTCAGAGCGAGATGAGAGTATAGTCATTAAACCATTGCACTTTTAAAAATGGGGTTCAACTTTAGGTTCAATGATACGAGATGAAATACACAGACTGACCAATAGTCATATGATCTTTCCAAAAACTTTGAACTTTGAAACATTGAATCGTTGAACTTTTGAACTTCGCTATGTAGGTTCAAACGTTAGGTTCAAGTGGTAGGTTCAAATGGTAGGTTCAATGATACATTAATTTACACAAGGGATTTGAGTGAGCATGACTCTTTACAAAACATCAAGTACTGAACTTTTGAATCGTTGAACTTTTGAACTCAAAAAAAGGGTTCAAGTTCAACCGAAAAGTTCAAAGTCATAATTGAAATACACAAAGGGACAAATAGTTCACTTTGAGGAACTTTGAACCATTGAACCTATTGAACTCTTGAACTCTAAGAAAGGTTCAAGTTCAATAGTTTAATTATTTTTAAAATTCACACACAAAAGGTGATAAGTGGGTGAACTTATTTTATGACAAAATTCATGAAAAATTGAATAAGGGTGACTCAAAAAGTAACATTGGCTCTGACTGGGGACTGCATTTTATAAAAAAATGTAGAGAACTCAAAAACTTTGGTTACGTATAAACTAAGACACAGAGACGAAAGAAAAGGAGAAAGATAAACCAAAAAAAGGGAAAGGAAAACACAAAATATGACAACAAAGGAAAGGCTATGTAAAAAATAGGAGACACCTATTTCATAGTCGAAACAACTTAAGATCTTGTCCCTTATAGGATAGGGGTAAAATAGTTCCATCTAGATATTCCAATTTAAAAGTATTAGGACCAAGTACTTGATGAATTTTGAAATGTCCTTTCCAAAGTGAATAAAATTTTCCATGTGCTCCTTTAGGTTCTTTCCTTCTATCTCATAGCAATACTTCATCTCCTTCCATGAACTTTCTAGGTCTAGTTTTCTGATCAAAAATCTTTTTAACCATGGTTTGATGAGTAGTAATCTAATCAACCAGTTCATTCCTCTCCTCCTCAATTTTAGTGAAGTACATAACTCTTTTCTCTAAAGAATCTTGATAGTACTGATCTTTAATAGTATTTTATAATTTAGCTACAGATAATTCTAGAGGTAATGATAACTGTGCTCCTATCCCATAAACTAGCTCAAAAGGTGCCATTCTTATTGCTCTTTTCGGGGTTACCCTCTTAGCCTAAAGTGCTTTGTATAGTTTCTTATGCCAATCTCTGGGGTTATAACTCACCAATTTATTCATGATGGATATCAAATTTTTATCACTAGACTCTGCTTGTCCATTCCCTTGAGGGTAATAATTTGATGAGTGAGAAAGATAGATACTGTGTTCATAACAAAATGAAGTAAGTTCCATTGAAGAAAACTTGGTAGCGTTATCAGCCACAATATTCTAAGGAACACCAAAATGTACTAGTATATTTTCATTGAGAAAATTACATACCACTTCTGAAGTGGTTCTCTTCATAGGGGCTGCTTCAACCCATTTCATAAAATAATTAGTTTTTGTTAAAATATACGTATGATTGGAACTTGAAGGAGGTGAAAGAGGCCCAATGAAGTATAATCCCCATTGTTTGAAAGGTTCTTCAATAATGATAGGCCTCAAAGGTAACGTTGCAAGTTGTGATCTTCCTAAAAATAATTTGCATTTTTCACAGTTAGCCACCCATTTATATATGTCTTTGAACATACTTGGCCAATAATAATAATTTCAAAGGATTTTGAAGGCTGTGATCGAATAAGAAAAATATCCACCATAGGCTTCATTATTAAAAACTTACAATAGTTTAGATTGTTTTTCCTTATTTACACATCTCAGAAAGGTTCCATCTAATTCCTTTTTTAATAGGACATCACCCCAAATCACATATTTTGCTAATTTTAACTGCAGATTTCTTTTCTCTTTCGAGGATAAGTGACTGGGACAGTCTCCATAAGTAAGATAGTTTGCCAAGTTTAGGAACCATAGATCTTGTAAGCTCACCAATAGGACAGTAGGGAGTTCTTTTTCTTTTTTACTTCTGGCTATCAATTTACACAAACCTTGACCTTTAACTAATTTGGTTGGCTTAATCTCCAAGTTGTATTCTTGAATTTTAGCAACCCATGTTGCTTTATTGTTCATCCCAACCTCTTGCTGAGTCAAAATGCTTTTCATAATTGAACTAGAAACAAATATAACTAAATGAGAATGAATTATATAATATTTGAATTATTTAACAGCCTTTACTATAGAAAAAGATTGTTTCTCAACCAAAGAATATTTAAGTTCATGCTTCTTGAGAGGAACACTCATAAAGGCTATTAGGGCTTCTACATTTACTTCATTTTTCTATAACAAGATACCAGACATGGTATGTTCCGAAGCATAATAGTAAATAACAAAATCTTTTTGGAAATCAAGATTTACCAAAGTAGGTGTTTGTGCAATCACCTCTTTAATATCTTCAAATGTTTTTTTAGCAGCTTCACTCCATCTGAATACTTGTTTTTTACTCATCATTCCTACAATATGTTTTGTAATCTCAGCAAAATTAGGAATGAAATTTTTGAGAAAATTAATCTATCCAAAGAAAGACTTAACTCCAGTCCTATTAGAAGGAAGGCTTAGTTTTTGTATTACTCAAACTCTTTCTGGGTCAATTTTGATTCCACTTTTTGAAACTAGGTGTCCCAATAACTTCCCTTTTTAAACATAGAAAACTGACTTCTTAGGATTAAGAGATATCCCATGACTCTAGCATCTTTGTAAAATGGTCTCCATATCCTTCAGATGATCCTCTCTTTTTCTAGAGAAAATAGTCAAATCATTAAGATAAATGACAATAATTATATCTTTCACATATTTAAAGGATGAATCCATCACCCATTGAAATTTTTCACCAACATTAATCAAACAGAAGGGCATACAGTTATAAGCAAAAGTTCTTCGAGGTGTAGCGAAAGCAGTTTTATGTTGGTCAGCTGTAGCCACACTTATCTGATTATAACTTGAGAACCCATCTAACATGGACATCATTTCTAACCTAGCAATAGTTTGCAAGATGTGATCCATCATAGGTAAGGGATAATTATCTTTTAAACTGGCTTGGTTTAAATTCTTGAAGTCAACACAAATTCTTATTTCTCCATTCTCTTTGCATACTGGAATAATGTTCGCCACCCAGGTGGAATGATGAATTGGATAAATAATCCTATCCTTCAACATCTTGTCAATCTCCTTAAAGATAGCTTCAACAACTTTTGGGTTGTAATTTCTTAGCTTCTTTCTAAATGGAATTGCATTTGATTTTAAAGGAATATGATGTTGAAACTGTCCATGTCTAAAATCTTTAAGGTCATCATATCACCAAGCAAATACATCCTTATACTTAATCAATGGATTAATTAATTTATTTTTCTCCTCTGGTGAACAACACCTACCAATGGAGATCCATTTAGGGTCAGTCTCACTCCCAATATTGATTTTCTCATAATTATCCATTTTGTTAGGATTTTGGACAAGTTTGCCTTTAGGATATTCATCTTATCTAGTGAACAAATATTTTAGAGAGACTAATCCTTTAGGGATTTTGTTTCCTTTTAATTGAATTAAATCATCTTTTGGATTGATCCGTGGATCAGGACTGAATTCTTTACATTATGTTTTATAACCTTTAAAATAAGTCCCTATGAACATATCAGCATTCTCCAAAAAAAAATTGATCTATTTATTACTCTCAAATACTTGCCAATTTTCAGCATTATTTGGGACATTAGGATGATAGACTAGTTCTATTCTATATGAATCCCTTTTGAAATCGAGGTGTGAGAGAAGAAGAGAAGCTGATACTACTAGAGAATCTACTCGAGTATTTTAGTCTCTAAGAATTGCTTCAATAGAAAAGGCATCAAAACATTCTATCTAATCCCAAACTCTATTTCTGTAATGTCTTAATATGTCATTTTTAACTGAAAAAATGCCTCACTTTTTTGACAATTAATTCAGCATCTCCTCTTGCCTTGAGTATTTTTACACCCTTTCCTTTAGCTTCATTTGACCCAAGTAATAAAGCTTCATATTCTATAGTGTCATTAGTGTTTTTAAATTCTAGTTTGAAAGAGTAAGGAAAAGTTTCACCTTCAGGTGAGATCAACACAACTCCTGCTCTTAAACTAGTGGTAGCACAACTGCCATCAAATTCCATGGTCCATAGATCATCTAAATGAATAGACTTTGGGACAGATTCTTCCTTTAAATCTTTAGAAGAGAGAAAATAATTGCCAAATTCATGTTCTTCAAATAGAATTTGAGACATAGGATCATCAGAAGGATATACCGTAAACTTGCATTTAGGTTCAGGGTTTAGCTTAACTTTCTACTTTCCTACTATAATTTTAGCTTTTGACCAATCCAATTTAATTTTCCCTCCCAAATCTTTGCAAAAATTCCTGCTCAACATCCCATAACTAGCAAGGATATCTGCTACCAAAATAGTCAACTTCACCTTTTTATCAAGATAGGTTGCAAGAGCAACTCGTACACCTTTAATTTGTTCAAGCAAAGAAATCTATTTTCCATCCATGGAATAACATCTACCAAATGTTTTTTTAAGGGATAAGCCTAAGGCTTTGGCTATAGAGGAAGGCATTATATTATCAGAAGCACCTGAGTCTATGATATAATTGCTGAGTTTATGACCATTTATGAACAAAAAAACATAAAATGGGTTAGGCTTCATATCAGCTGTATAAAGAGTATCATCAGATGAATTGAGGGTCATTCTAGAAGTATGAGTGGGTGATTTAGGTGGAAAAATAAATAATTCGGTAATGGGAGACTCAATGTTAATGTTTAATTAACTTTCAGGTTTAACTTGTGTAGGACCATTTTTGACATATTTAACTAATTTATCAAGTTTTTTGGGTTTCAACCTGAGGTATTCAGCAAGGGATATTTGAATTTTTTTAGACTTACAAAATTATAAAATATCAAAAGAAGTCTCACAATCATTTCTATGTAACAATTTACTTTCTTGTGTCTTAGCATCATAAGTTTTAGTAAAAGGTTCCTTACCTTTAACGGGCACTTCTTGAGCATTAGAAAACTTTGGATTCTTTTGACTTCTGGTAAGCACAACACATGAAGGATCTTCAACAATAACCAATATTTCACCTCCTCTTTTTGAATTTGAATCATATTCTAGGAAGTGTATTTTAGAGTCGCCAGGTCTCTCAAAGCTCTTTTCTTCTTCAGTAATCTCCCCTAAGACATCTTGAGTAGTAGTGATTTGAGTATATCTAAGTATCTCTAGACAAAAATTTCTATCATGATCAGTAGTCAAATGAAAGACAGACATATTATTTTTTCCAAGAGGGGTTTCAATAGTCAATCTTGGTTGTGTTGATGCAAGTGGTAATGTCTTACCATCATTTTCTTGTTGATTTCTCCTACCAATATCTTGATATGGTTGTTGGAATGAAGTACTAGTCTTTAGTAATTGTCTTTTAAGGGCAATCATATCATTGACTAGCCTTTGAACCATAAGATCCATAGAGGATGAGAGATGAGCATTAGGTACTTAGACTTATTTCTTCCATTTTTTGACCATACTAAGATCATCCTCTAACTCAACTACCAATGATTGTGCATCTATTAAATCAATAATTGCACCTCTTCTAAGATGAAAACTTATATCAAGAGGCATAGAATTAATAAACAAATATTTATGATTCTCAATAGTAAATCTTTTAGCAATAGGAATCTTGTGCACAATTCTATTGAATTTGGCTATAAATTCCCTCATGGGTTCATGTATCTCCTTCTTGAGCTGAATCAATTGAGCAAGAAGGGAATGTTCATCTTTTATGCTTTTAAACTTGTTTTCAAACACAGTTTTCATATCATTCTAGTTTGTGATTGAGGAATCAGTTAGATGATAAAACCATTGTGCTACAATATCAATTAGAGTTTGCACAAAAATCCTTATGGCTACATCTTGATGTTACATGCCTAACACACCACATGCCATTGTAAAGGCACTCTGATATTCCTCTGGTGATTGTCTTCCATCTCCATTAAATTTGGGCAAACTTTCCCTTGCATTTTTAGGCAAAGCATTGAGGTTGGCCCCTAAATTTAGAGGTCCTATGGATGCACCCCAAGGTTGGGCCATTGGAAGAAAACTTATTATAGAAGGAAAGATAGTACTAAAATGAGTTAAGGCTTAATAGTAGAGGATGTATAGGGTTTACAAGGGCTAGGAGGTCTACTTCTATCTTTTATAATGTGGGTAAAAATATAAGGAAAATTTAAGCTTTGCAATGTTTGAAAAATAGAATCCTCAATTCCTTCTCTTCTCAAAGACATTGTGTATCTTCTGGAATCCAGCTTATGATATTATAATTATTAACTTTGCACTTCATGGGGGTTTAATTCCTTGCTACATTTTTTTCTTGCCTCTTTCTTTTCTTGAGTAATAACAATCTCATATTATCAACCAATTCTTCTTCTTTTTCTAATATTCTACTTGTTATCCTATAATCATCAATGTTTTGACGAGAACGCCAAGCAAGAGTATTTAACTAACTAATTATATCTTCATGTTCATCTTGAATACCAAGATTAGGTTGAAAATTAGGAATTATATTTTCATGTGGAAGCACCATTGTTGCCTCATATTAAGGTGACTAATCTTTCAGTAAGTATTTCAATTTCGATCCCCAATGGAGTCGCCAAAAACTATTGGCTAACAAATTTGTCCTTATCTAAAAATGTTTTATTTTGATTCCATACCCTTCTTTCAAGAACAAATAAGTTAAAAAACAAATGGGTGAACTATTAAGATGAGTTCCCCTTTGAATTAAGGTACAGCTCCCTTTAAGATTTTCAATGAATTCAAATATTCAGATACACTTTTAGCTAGAAAGTGTTTTAAAGGTAAACTAACATCCACACATCATCATGTTATGAATGTGAGATTTTATAATAGCAATGGATAATAGAATACATATATTCTATTTTCAATAAAAATCAAATAGATAAACATATATATTGTTAAACTAGTAAAGGATAAAACACATACAATGAATTATTTAATGGAAGAGTAATTACTGTATGAAAAAAGATTTCACATAGAAAACCTAATTTCAAATACTCAAATGCACAGATCTAAGTATGCAACAATTGATTCTCCTTTTCATTCACAGATGAAAAATGTTTCATACAAACATCACATATATTCTCATTTTTGAACTGTTGAAATTTTGAACTATTGAACTTTTGATCTCTGAAAAAGGGTTCAAGTTCAACCAAAAGGTTCAAAGTCATAATTGAAATACACAAAGGGACAAATAGTTCACTTTGAGAAACTTTGAACCATTGAACCTATTGAACTCTTGAACTCCAAGAAAGGTTCAATTCTTTTAAAAATTCACACACAAAAGGCGATAAGTGAGTGAACTTATTTTATGGCAAAATTCACGAAAATTTGACTAAGGGCGACTCAAAAGGTAACAAAACTTAAAATGAGTACCCTTGGGCGAGGAAAAATATGCCTTCCAACCACTCATTGAAAATGGCATGAAACCATAGTCTTCCTCAAGCCAAAAAAATTCAAAAAATATCTACCCAATCACCTTTACATGAACTTTTCTAAAAAAACACTTGCAAGGTGTTTTAATTAAAAAATTAGAAAGTTGTTTAATTTTAACAAAAACATGCTTTTCTTTTTAATTATTTTTAGTGCATATTTTTAGAGTTGAATTTTGGAAAGGAGAATTTGGGTTATACAATGCTACCTTAAGCATGCACAAGTCTATAAAAAACATTCATTCTAGAATGGTACATAGGAAATTGATAGAAGAGGTCAGTATTTGCCAACTAGTGCATGCCCAACCATGGTTTTCTCTCTCCTATGTATCCAGTATCAAAAATGGGAGAATATATGCATCATCAAGGTCAGGGTTTGGAAGGAAAAGGATGTCGATCAGATCTCAAGTCAACAAGCTTGAAAATAGAACGTTGTGTTATGGACATTAGGAGGCTATAGCTTGTTTAGGTATCAAAGGTCTCCACAGATTGAATCAATGCAGCAAATTTGAAGACCAATGTAGTAGTCATGAGAGGAAGATCTCACATGCCCCCTTAAAATTCCAATTCCACCCTTGGATTCAACGCCTCACCTCTAATTCAAATTTCTAATGTAATTTATCTATCTTTGCTTCTAGTCTGATCATGCACCACATAGAAATGCCAAAAACCCAATGCCTTGGATAGATCTAATGAGATTTGCACAAAATGTGATGTCAAGCTACAAAGTGTGATGGATTCAAAGCACCAAGTTTTTCAAAAAAAACTTGCAAATTTGAAATCTCTAAAATTTCAACACCTTTGTTTGAATCCAAAACTTTGCAATGGTACAAATTTGATAAATTGATCATCAAACTAGATTTTTTATTTCTACAAACCCACAAACAAAATGCTATTGGCAAATCAAATAAAGCTATTAATGGCAAATCAAATAATACAACAAATTAAATTTTAATTCCAAGAAATAATAGATTCAAAACCTCATATATAAAATATAGAATATTTTTCTCAAGAATTCTTATGATAATACAATATCAGATCTCAAGGTTTCATAAAACAATAGCAAATAACCAACCAACTAGACAATCGAATATCGGATTGGTGCTCTGATACCATAAAAGAGTTATAGCCATGATCACTAGATCAATGAATGCACATGATGGAGTATTCTCATGAGTTGAATAAGTGCACATCATAATGAAGCTGCTAGTAAATGAAATCAAGCATAGAGGAATATTGCAAAAAGAATAAGAGCAAATAAAATACTCTATATCATCTTGAATGAATAATACAAAGGGAGAGAGGTGTATATATAGGTTGGGGAGAGAAAGATATCACACATTCCAGTGAATGTGGTATTAATATCTCCAAGTAACCCAAATGACATCTAAAACCTTAAGCAAGCTAATGCAATCATGTAGGCAAAACCTAGTGGGAAAAAAGCCTACACCAACAGACTTTGTTGTCTTAGAGTAATCTGCTCTAAAAGTCCCTATATGGGTTGACTTCTCAGGTTTTCCCTTGCCTTCACAACCATTCTTGGACCAAATAGTTGGCTCTATAGGATGGATTGTCACTCATGAATCCCAAATATTCTACTCGACCCAAATACAAAGGAGGGTCTATGTGGAAGTTGATCTTTCTAAGGACCTCAAGGAATCAATCAAAATACAAGTCGATGATTCTCGGTACTCTAGTATATTTTTGTATATCAACTTGTATAACACATGATTCCATTGACAAGCCACAGACCACAAGATTAACAACTACCCATTGTACCTCCCCCAAAATAGGACCCCCACCAAGACGGTGGTTGTGTCTCCTAAGAATACCCAGGAAAACGGATGGAAAATTGTTGGAGGGAAGAAGAACAATCACAATAAGGGACCTATTCAAATTGGTAATGGGAATAGTAAAAATCCTTCCTCTAGTTCTACATCTCATGCACTTAAACCCTCACCTTCATCGAATAAGGAAGTGCCTCGTAGTACTCTCCCCATCAAGGAACTAGTGGCTATAGAAGTAGCACCATCTCAACCTCAATTTCAAAGCACACTAATGGAAGCGCTTGTTATTTTCCAGTTCTCAAGTTTCATCATATGTCTCTACAGATGTTTTGGATTTTCCATCACACTTCACTTAGACCAGTGTTGGTAAGAACTTGCATAGCCCCTCCTAGAGCTCTCTAAATCGCTCTTGAACCCCCATTCATTGAGATGTTTTTTAGGATTCAGAATATGTGATATAATTTGCCCAGCAGCCATAATTTTTTCTTGCCAACTTGGAGCATTTATTAAATAATAGACATGAATCCCTTGAAGATCTAGATGCAAAGGATATGTCTCTTGACACCCATAATCTATGAATTTTTTATCATATAATGTTCATGGTATGAAAAACTTAGTTCACAAGTATGTTGTCCAAGATTTTAGAAGTAAGTTTATAGATTTAGACATTCTCTACCTTTAAGAAGTGAAGGTAATGGGTTTCCTTCTCATGGCTATTACTAGAGTTATTTGGCCTAACAATTTAGTTCTTTCCACTAAACATGAGGTAAGTCCTAGTGGTGTTATGCCATTTATTGCACATAAATGGCAACCTCATTTTGTGACGTATGGAAGGGACCCCTCCCACCATGTCATATGGGCCCTCTTCAATATGGAGAATCATTTGTTTGGCATTATTAATGTTTATGTTTTGAAATATGCTCATGAGTGTACAACTTTATGGTGATGGATTACTGATTATATTCTTAATACCCACTAGGTTATTTATGGGGATTTTAATATGGTTGAACAATCAACTGACAAGATTGGTAATTAACCTATGAGATGGGCCATTAGTGAAAGGGAGGCATGATTATAAATTTTGCCTTCATGACCCTAATTTAAGGTGTCACCCCACTCAAAAAACTTGGTAAACTTGGACCAATCTTTGAGGTGGGTTTGTTAGGATCCTTAAATGAATTGATTGTGTCATGATTTCTTCTCAATCTTACTCTTCCTTTGATAGCACATTCTTGCTTCTAGTGGAAGCCCCATCGGATTTTACTTTATCCAACCACTTTTTGATTAGATTTCATATTACTTGGCTCTTTAAAACCCCTAAATTTCATAACATGTAATTCTTTCTTAATGCATCCCTCCTAGATCATGGACCCACAATGACACACATCAACTGGGTCTGGAATCTTGTTCCTAGGCCTACTGAGTAGCCAGGGTGGACCAAGTGGTGGGTGGATTCTCTCAATTAGATGACTAACTTTTTGTGCATCTACGACTACCAAATAGCCAAGATTCAATGGAAAACCTACTTCACCAACTCTTCCAAGTTAAGCTAGGCAGTGCTCTTACTAAAGCAACACCCATTTAGTCAATCCTTATAGCTATAGGTGGTTATATCACACCATAAAATATAAATTTTTGATCAATACAATACTCATGGTATTTAACTTTGAGACCGTATACAATGGCTCAAAGTGGATGACTAGGTCTCTAAGGAATTCTTCCACATGTTCAAGGCTAAATCCATTGCCCAAAAAATGGTATCCATTTAGGATAATGGGAAACGATTGATGGAGATACTTGAGATGGTTAAGGATTTTTCCAAAAATTATTGGCAAGTGTTTTCTACCCAACTGTCATCCATGGAAAGCTAATAGGCCATGGACCAATGAAGGACTATTTTAGATAATTTGGACTTATGTTCTTAAATTGGATGGGAGATAATATTTTAAAATGAATATTTTTTGGGATCTATGTAAGTTTCACACAAAGAATATGGTAATAATTTGCATCTTTTCCTCATTTATTAGATTAGAAAGAATTTAAAATTATAAAATTTTGAATAATTTAGGTGTATTATTGACATTTATTTTTCAATTGGACTATATATAATTCCAATTTATCTAAAATAGTCCCAAATGCCTCTCAGTGGTTCCCATTAAAGTTACTTCCACCCAAAGGGTCACCTATGACAGGTTCCTCTCTCAAGAGGACCTATTTGAAGTTGTGATGCAAATGGTCAATGACAAATCCCCATGTTGTGATGGCTTCCCCTAATAATTTTACAAGAAAATTTGGGATACCTTGAAGCCTTCCACTTGCAAACTTTAGGCTCAGCCATCAACAAAGGGCATATCAAATTCATCCTAAAATTTAGTGACCCCAAACTCATTTGTAATTGGTGTCCTATCACTTTGCTTAATGTCTCTTGCAAATTCATTACCAAGGCTTTGGTTCTTTACCTTAGTCATATGTTATATATGATCATTCAGCCTGAATAAACATGATTCATTTAAGGCTAGTATATTTTGGATAGTGTCATAGCGGTGTGGGAAGGCATGGAATGGACTAGCCGATTACACTAAAAGGCCTTGTGCATCAAAATATACTTCAAGAAAGCCTATGACCACATTGAGTGGCCATTTATCCTTACTATGCTACAAGTTTTGGATTTTAATCCCACTCTCATTCAGTTTGTGCACATGCTTTTTTTTATGCTTTGTCATGTCTCTCCCTTAATGGAGTCAATTTCAAACCTTTCAGCCTATTTAGATCCATCAAACAAGGTTGCCCCTTGGCCCCAACACTATATGTTCTCTAAGTAGAAGGATTTGCATATCTCTTGGCTAATGTTCAATTGCAAGACCTGGTGTGTGGTAAAGCCCTTCCTTCAAAATAACCCCAACAACTTCTCAATGGACACTTCACTGATGACTCTTTTCTTATTGTCATAAAGGAACAGGATGTTGTGGCCAATGCAATGCACTACCTGGAGGTCTTTTGTCTTACCTCTAGCTCTGCCATTCAATTACATAAAATGTAGTGTTATATGGAATCCTATCTTCCACAACCTACCTAGATGGCACAATATAATTGGCACAAGCTTCAACACGATGAGATATTTAAATTTCTAGGGATCCCCTTTGCCTTTTATGCCTCCTTCTCTTGGCTTTGTAAATACATGGTCGATTGTGTTGAGAAAAAACTCTTGTATTGGATCACCAAGACACTTTCCTTGGCTAAAAATTCCAAACCTACTCCAAAGTGCTTGTTTCCACCCATGTGTATTACTCCTCATTCTAGGTTCCCACCAAATAGGGCATTAGCAAGATAAAAAATTTGTTAAGGGACTTCATCTATGCCAATGCATCCTTTGATAAGAGTTTCCATGGAGTTGTTTGGGATTATTGTTATATCCCATGGGAGGTTGGTGGTATGGGCCTCATTATTATCTCTTGACAAGCCTCTTCTATGTGTGCTTAGTGTATTATTCATGCAGTGGATGTCAAATAATCTTGGAAGATTCTTGACAATAATTGTAGTTGTCAAGGGTCCACCTACAACCACACATCTTGGAAACTACTTGGTTTTTCCAATCTCCTTACTCTAGTCACCCCTATCAAAGTGGTGAGAACCTTTATTATTAAGAGTATCTATAAATCCTAGGAAAAAATCAAACATTGGTTGTTATGGAATAGTTCAAGCTTTAGGGATGGTCTATCCATCAACCAATAATAACTTTGGTGGTCATCAATTATAAACATGCAAGCAGTGCCTCTGGCAAAAGTGCCTTGGATTCATGCACTTATATTTTATCATAGAGGCATCTGTAATGTGCAAGACATTTTATGCAAGTAAAATCAATTTTGGAACCCTTGGAATGCCTTCCAAGATGAATGCAAACTTTGTTTGACTGATAGAGAGTCTTATGATGAGATTGTGGTAGCAGTGCCAATGGAGTTCCTTCACATCATCTCTATGAACTCTACCCACCCTTAGTGGAAGGATTGAATATGGTATAAAGAGACTTTTTTCTAAAATTATACTACCAAAAAAGGATATGAATGGCTCTCTCCACACATGCTTATGGTGGATAAACTCAACTAGATGTGGAAAATACATTTATCCACTTCTCTCTGGGAGAAACGATTTCAAACTATCTAGTCTACTTGTACTTAGCCTAGAATTTATCAATTCAATTGGTGTTTGATTTATCAAGGCCTGCCTATTGGCAAAGGTTGGTCCAATTGAGGATTTCTCTTTCTAAATGTCCCTTCTATGGCCAACTTGAAACCATAATTCACATTTTCTAGCATTGCTCAAAGGCCCAACATCCCTGGTTATGGATTCAAGATTTTTTTAGCCATTTCACTTCATTCCCTTCATTTGATGTCATATTATCCTTGGGGATAACCCAAGTCTACCTCCTCAATTCACCCAAGTTTGGAATGCTCCAAGAATGGAAATTTTATTTTTGTTATGGAAAGAATGTAATTCAGTGATATTTTTTAATTATTTTGTGAATTGTCTATTTGCTACTTGTAGTAGGAAATTTTGAGCAATTAGATTAAATCATGAAATTTAGACCCAAAACATCAAAATACTTAAGTAAGATATAGATCCATTAGAATCAAATGTAAATAGATTAATACACAATTCAAACCAGCACTCTAATCCTAAAGCTAATTTCCTCCAAACCAAGATCAATTGGATCAAAAATAAGAAGATTGGATTAAGGTTACCTTAGACTCATAATTTTGACATTATGTTGGCATGACCGAGGATGTTGATAGTGGATTTAATGATTAGATTGGCATAGAGATTTTATAGATTCATGAGTTGGTTTCTAGTTAGTTTTTAGTTAGTTTAGCCATGGATAAATGGCTTGTTTATATAGAAAATGAAGGGAGGAATCAATGGCTAGAATTCAATCTTGGGCCATTGGGATCAATGGTTGGGGATTTTCTAAGGAATTTTTAATTCCTTGGAAACCTCTAGAATAGAGGGTTTTAGATGGAGAAGGATAAGTTAGAGAGGATTCTAGAATTGGAGGATTCTAGAATCCTCTTAGGGATTGATTAGGATTAGGTAGGGGATTAGAATTGGATTATGTGGGTGATTAGGGACTAGGGGTGTAGGAGAGCTTAAGAATGGGCTTAATAGGTGGGTAGGTGGGTCATGGGATTTTGAAATTCCCAAATAATTGATAAGTGGGATTAGGACAGGATTAAGAAATAATTAAAGGGATTAATAGATTGGTGGGGATGTTATAAGGTTAGTGAACGAGGAAATGTTAAGGGGGGATATTAGATAAATGACTAGTATTAAAATAAAGGGGATAAATTAGCAAGATTAATTAGAATAATTAATGTGAGTGGATTTAGATGCATACATTTTTCCACTCTTTTAAATGATATTGCAAGTGGGATGAAGTAGAGGGAGTGATGGTATTTCAAATAAAAACCATTTCATAGATGAACGTTAGTAGATATGATGCCCCCTTGAGGGGACATGTAAGGAATAATGAGACAGATGGCCACTCGAAAGAAGAAATGAAGGGTGGGATGTGAAAAAGAAATAAGGAGGGATGCAAGATGTGATATAGATGATGATGAAGATGAATTCAACTTGAGTAGTGAGCTACAAAGTGATGATGCCCGTGTCAAAGACATGTGTAGGGAGTGTAAATGATAGTGTCATGATTGTCAACACATTCCAATGGGGGAATCAACTATAACAAGATTATGATAATAAAAAAGGTCGTAAGATTTTGATGTATCCCTAGAAAGGATGCATGCAAGGGAGAGTTGTTGGCTAGGACAAGACAATGATTTGATAAGATTAAAGATGAGTGTAACTCAAAGCCAAAGTTGATATATATGATGAAGGAGATAATAGAGAAGAAATGATAGGATTGAGTGACCAAAATATGAAGGAGAAGAATTAGACTATATTGCATCAAATCAATAAGCCATAATGCAATTAATAATGACGATGATCCTAACAAGGACATATGATGATAAAGTTATGGTTATGGTCATGCCCCAATTGAGGGAGGAACCATAAAATACAAATGATGAATTGACCAATCAATGATAATGGATGAAAGATGAAGAAAATACAAATGTTGTGACACATCGAGCCCAATCGACAGGGGTGGTCGATTGATGAAAAGATTAAGGGGATGATGATAGGGATAGTGATTGATCAATAGACCAATTGATGAAGGATTGATATTATATCTCAACAATCTAACTAATGCAAGATGTGAGATTAATGAGGTACATGAGAGATGTGATGATGAATTATGATAAAAGTGGTAAGAGTGGCCAAGCTATCCTTGGGCACTAAAAAGTGGCCAAGTGCTACCTACATAGTGTGAAAAGACCTCAAGATAATGTAGTTATGACTAGAGGATAAATGATAATGATTGATTAGAAGACAATGATGATGAGGATGATTAGACTTGTTAGTGATTAGAGAGAGGATGGACTAAGATAAATGATGAGAGGTCAGATTGTCGATGATTAGTGATTCGATGTTAGATGAATGAATTTAGATGATTAGAGAAATGATGAGGGTGTAGATGATCAAGCCATCACAACTGTCATAAGGCTCATCATAGTCTAAGTAATCAGATAGATATAACACTTGGAAGTATGTCCCAAGATATAAGGATGACCAAGAGGATGTGGTGCCAAAATGAAAAAAGGGGGAAAATAGTGAACTCTACATCATCGAGGGCACCAAAAGGCATCAATGTAACTTTTGGTTGCATAACATCCTTGTTCATTGCCTAATAGACAAAAAGAGACTTGATGCAAAACTAAAAATAAATGATCAACATGATAATCATTTATATACATGACAAAAGACAAACAAACAAGTCACACAACATAAAGCATCTAAGTGACACACACAAGTATATAGATGCAGTGTCATTATGTCTTGTCTAATGATAGGATGAGTGATTAGGTGATGGGTTAGACTAGGATGATCATGATGTGATTGTGAACTTAGGATAGACTTGGATTTGGACCAAATGATGATGATTAATATTAAGACTTAGGTAAGGATATATATGGGGATATGGATTTTGAATTATGTAAAGGACTCGAATGAAGGATTTGGATAGGTGGACTTGGATTAGGATTAGGATGAGAGACATAATGATGATTAAGCAAAAGTGAGACTAGGTCAATGCTAACTCGATATAGACTAGACTTGCCCTTATTTTAAAATAGGAGGATGGATGACATGATTCTGAAATATGAAAGTCTTGGAGATGGATACAATAGGAGAAAAAGGCATAAGACAAGACACCATGGACTATTTTTGGCTTTTTCAAGTTTTATGATTTTTAGGGTTTTTGGAATATTTAAAATTTTAGGTATTTTTAGAATATGTATGTACATTATACAAATGTGGTTACTAAAAAAAGAATACCAAGCCTAACAACTAGGAGAAGGATGGATGGAATAATGGATGGTATGATAAAAGGATGAGGGTGATGTTGAAAAGGAGATGAGGACCAAGTGAGAATGGAATAGGGATTGCCAATGACCACATCATTAAGGAACCAGATGTTTAGTTGCCTGAGTGTCCATTGGAGGATATGTGAATATGATTCTAGACCATTTCTCAAGATATCTTCCATTCCCTTATGAAGGTCAAGACTAGAAGAAAGGAGGGATATAATAAGATGTATGATACGATGGTAGATGATGGGTAAGAACAATGGATGGAGGGAATGGACAAGGGAGGGATTGACAAGGGATATGAAATGGATGGAATTTGCCCCCAAGTGTTGAGGTACAATGTAGACAATAGATTATTCTACCATGATGTTGAAATTCAGTTTTCATCATGGTACTTGCCCAATGTGCTAGAAAACTGGTTTTCACCATTGGATGAATGATTTTTTATTTTTATTTTTACTTTCGTTGTTTTATTTTATTTTATTTTTAATTTTTCTAATTTTTTAAATTTTTGGGCATCTCAATTTATTAGACATGGGTACAAGATGCATGATGTAGATATTGTTGTGATCTTTAGCCAACACCTATTTTGGAGATGTGTGATGCTAGGATCATGTTGTAATTTTTGGATGTATGGGGGTCTGTGTGACCTTAACCTCCCCAGATATCTAGACTAGGTGTCTTCGTCACCCCTATAAAAGACAATGTTGCCTGATAAGGTGATGGGGTATGGATTGGATTCGATCTTAATGTTGATGGGGGTGTAATGGTCTTGAATGGATGATAGGATCATGATAGGATAGTGTTATGGGTGATTGGGTATCAGGATGAACAATCACATGCATTGTTGGAGATGTTAGACATTCCACATTTTATTGGTGCCATATAACAAAAGACTGTAGGAGATCTATGCCACTTTGACTTTTTGGTTCTTTTATCTGATTATTTGAGGATTATAGACCGTATTGGTACTACTTTTGACATGATTTTGATTTTTGAATTGGATTTGACTTTGACTTCCCCTTGGTGCCTGATTTTGGGCTTCACCAAAGGAGATTAATTTTTGACTTGATAGATGATGATTAGTTTGACTTTGATGGTCCCCTAGTGCCTAATATTGGGCTTCACTAAGGGGAGACACTTTGGATTATGCATATGATTTGAATTTTCTTGACTTTGACTTATTAGATCAAAGTTGATTTGATCAGGATTTACAACATTTGGAATATGTTCTTAGACCGTTACATTTGTGGCACACCTTATGTTGCTCAAGGAAGAGTCCAACGATGTATGTTCATTTTTTTATTTATGGAGGGAGGTGATTAAATGATCTTTGATAGGAATAAATTGGTCTACAATGGATGAAGGTGGTAGAAATGGTATGATGAGGTTAATGAGTGGTGATGGGGAAACATGGTCTTCATAGGGGTTCCTAAGAGACCCAATTTTCACATCAGAGAAAATCTCCTCAAGATAAGTAAAAGGATCACTAGGACTAACTATATTATTAGATTCTCTTTGACTATCTTCAATAGATAAAGCATGCAATAACTTTTTTATGAATTCATTATCCTGATTGGGATCACAAGATATGCCTGGTGATTGATTATCATCCAAATTAGAGGTACCTTCAAAAGGGCAGGCATAATCATCAACGTCTATGAGGGATGATGAGGAATCTGATTCAAACACTAGTGTTGAACATGATCCTAATATAGATAACATTTGTATTGATTATGATATTAAATTTGATGTACACGATGTAATTTTACTAGTAGAAGATTCATTGTCCACCATTGACCTCTCAACATGGGGTTTTTGATATGGTGGAGATGATGGAGGAACAATGGATTTGCTAAGGATAAGCCCATGAAATAAGGAATCATGAGGGAAGAAAGGACTAAGCTCATGGGGAATAGACTCATCTTATATGGAAGATTTGTCAAAGATGTGGGGACCATGGAAGATGGATGTGGTGTCTTGACCTTGGTTTGGAGAGGGAAGGGCTTGATCATGATCAGGAATGGAATCTTGGAATTCCTCTTCTTGTTCACCCAAGGATGTAGACTCATCTAATTCATTCTCAATTTCTATGTCACCACAGTCGATGAGGTCTTGGGCATAGTCTTGGAAATTATGACATCAATTAATGGTATGTCCCCATGTTGAGTGATATGCACAATATTGGTTACATTTATACTAAGAGGGATTAGGCTTAGTGGGATAAAGATGTTGTATGGTGTATAGACCATCATGTTGGTGGAAACAAGTTGGTGGAAAAGGGATTATAAGGATAGAGGAATAGAAGTATAGGGGTTCTCTTCACTTTGCGACTTAGATGTATAAACATTGGACTTCAGATCATATGGTTGTTGATGTGACTAGGTGGGTGGACTAGTAGTAGATGAGGTGGCCAGGATAGGATTCCCTTTGCTATTTTAGGAAGGGGTAGATGACTGGCTATGACTGGTAGATGGAAGATTTTAATGTCACTCACATGGATGGGTTTGGACTAGAGGTCATGGTGGGTGGATGGGGTCAAAGTCTGTAGGATGTGGAGTGCTAATCTCAAGGAGGCGAGAAAGGAGCATATCCCTATTGGCGATGAGGCATTGTTCAATCAAGGTATTGACCAAATTTGTTTTGGATGCCATGGATAAGGATGGGAGAAAGTATGGATGATTTGATTTGTCGACGCCAATTGACAAGTGTGGGGGATTGAATAGAAAGACTAAGGGTAGAAGATGGGATGTGTGGAACAAATTTGGACAAAGACTTACTTTAATTTGATCTCAAGTTTGATTTGATGTGTGATGTGATGTGATATTCGATTAAGTAGGCTAAATTAGGATGTGAGTTAGACCTTAATGAGGCTGATTGGATTTGATTGGGTGAGCTATGAGAAGCGCTAAGATTGTATAAAGGGCTAGACTGGCCCAAGAGAATGATTTTGACTAGGTTTGATAAAATGAAGGCTAGATCAAGACTAAGATGATCGACTCAACTAAGATGAGATGATCTGATTTGATAGATGAATATGATTGCGAGTATGGTTCAAATTTGATTAGACACAAGCAATCTAAATGATAAGGACCCTGATATGGCAAGAGTTATTTGCCAAAGTGGATGAGGACTAATGTATGACTACCGACTTGATGGGATAACTGGTATGTACAAGGGGATGAATTGATTTGGATTATGATTAAGACTAGGTTGACAAGGTGACTAGGCAGGACAAGATCAAGATAAATGATTGGTTATGGATAAAGTCGACTTAGGACAAGATGTGTTTATGATATGTATGTGGTGTGGATGTATAAGACTATACTAGGAGGTGATCAAGATTGGTTATAAACAAGGTGGAGTAAGTGATAAAGTTGATGTTAGGGATGATTAATGTTAAGGCTAGATGTGATGGAGGGATGACAAGACTTGATTAGGATATGTAAGTGATGGGGGTATGACCAATGATGGGTGGATATGACTAGACTAGGATGGGATTAAGACAAGAGGGTGATGGGAAACAAGATGAAACTAATGAAAGGATGGACAAAGAAAATATGTACAAGAGGATGATGATATACAATGATGAGACAAGGATATACAAGATGATGATATATACAAAATACCTAGATAACTATGTATAGGTTTGGGTGAAAGAATGACTTGGATCATAAACAACATAGGTATAACACAACATGCACCAAATTAGACAAACCACAAACCTAAGACTAGTAAACTGATGTGGGTGTGACTGCACTGTCTAATGGCTTCACAGGTGAGATTGTAGGTCGATGAACGGTTATAGAATTGACTAAACCCTATCGGCCCCATTTTCATTTGATGATTACTTAAGAGTTGATCCTAGCTCTGCATCAAGTCACTTATTATGGTCGAAAGCTCTTATGCTAGGCTACATAGGTTCTCTAGGGGCGTCCCTAATATACATAGGTACAATGGGGCCCATGTCCATATAGGGTGATGTCTAATGCCTAGTTCAGAGAATTAATTCTTCCCCTTCATGGATAACCTATATGTAGTCAACTGCTTAGTCTAACTATAATTGTCTCTGATATTTATACTCCACTAGAACACAAAGTGTGTATTAGTATGTAGTGGTGAAATTCATTGTCACTATCCCCTTAAGACTATGGAAAGTACGTGGGTGTCAATTCCATATTATGTTTCCCCTAGAAAAGAAAATAGGAGGGTTTCTAGGTGGTTTTTGATCCTCCGAGAATCATTGCAAAGATGCAAGGAGGAGAGCATACACCACCATAGCCCTCAAGTGACAAATAGGGCGACCAAAAGGGTTAATTAACTGATAATTTAAGATAATGTGGGAATATATAAGATAAAATGATTAATAATAGATATAAGATGTAAAACAAAATGATTAAAATGACTTAAGAAAATGATTTTCAAAATGCCAAATGGGTCTTTGACAGGAGGCATGCAAGAAAATATTAGTAGTTTGATTTCGACAATCGTGAAAAGAGTAACTTGCAAGACAAGCGATAAGTAGTTTTTGATTGACAAAATATGACCTGCAAAAGATGATGTTAGCTAGACAAAATAGCCTCTAGATCTACCTTTCAAAGAAACAAAATGTTAGTCTAATAGGCCTTAACAAAAAATACTAAAAAACTATGATTTGGTTCTATAACTTCTTTGGGTAAGTGGGCCATGACGTGGGGGTTTGGGGGCGACAGTCCTCAGCAGGGTCAAGGTGCAATGCCCCTTGCAGGGTTCAGGGACAGTTGCCACCAAAGGCAATTTGGGCCTTGTGAGAGGCTCAGAATAACTTTAAAATCACTAAAAATGACTCTAAAAATGCACTTAAAAAAGACAAAATTGAATGTAAAAATTAGTGCAAAATTGTGACTTCAGACTACAATATCACAATTTGCGAGTTGTGATTTTTCCACAGGCAATTAACTATGATGATCAACCAAAAAATTATGCAAAATTGTGACTGTCAGCACAATATTGCAACTCACAAGCAATATCACGATTGCGAGATTAACGATTTTTCAAGAAAATTCAAAACTTCTAAATTTTTGATTTTGACTAAAGCACATGCTCAGACAGATTATGATAGGTTACCAAGATGCTTAAGAATTCCTATTCATAGACAGTCATGGTGGATTTAAAACTTTATGCATCAAAATTTTATTAAAAGACATTAAGGCAAGATTTTTATCAAAATGGACAAAATCAATAGTAAGATGTTTTCTTGATTAGATTTGTCCTAAACATTTGCCTTATGAATTTTGAAGGTATTAAAGAGGAAACAGACGACCTTAAAATGATCAAATCACAATATTGCTAATGTTAGTGTAGTGTTGCTATTCTCAGGTCAATACTGTGATTATGTGATTAGTGATTTTGCAAAAGATAGGAAAAAAAGGTTAACGCTGTGATGTTTTAATTTCAGAAGGATCTTGCCTTTGATGTTTGCTCCTATTAACAATCACATAGCAAGTTATAGAGATAAGAACCTCTTATAAAAATGGGAACAACAAAGATAATCCAAGATAGTTAACTAGGGTTTCAAAAGGGGACTATGTGATCAGTGATCTTCCTACAAAATATAAAATGATCAAATTGACCTTGCAAGTAAGGTACCAAAATATAATAGTTAGTATATTTGGACAAAATTACAATATCATGACTGTAGTTGCAATATTGTGACTTGCAGGGCAATGTGGTGAATCTCAAAGTTGCAATTTTATAGATGGCCAAAAACCTATCATAATCAAAAAATCATTAACCGTTAAGGGTTAGACAATTAACGTAAAATCACTAATTGGCATGCAAAACCATGATTTTTGGTGCAAAAATGTAGCTTGTGAATCATAGTATTGTAGAAGGGTAAAAAGTCTATCAAAGAAAATTGTTAGTGATTAAGTTGGATGGTTAATGAAAAACCACAATTCTTGCAAACAAAATCACAAGCAATGTCAAAAATTGTAGAGCAATGTCATGATTCACTTGTGAATGAAGATATCTTCAAAATCCAATACTTGTTCTTGACTTAATCAGCCCTCCAATTTACCAAAAACACCACTAGCAAGCAAAATGATTAAATTGGAAAGGACTATCCTACCGTGGTTGCCAAAATATGGTAGAAAATTTTGAGCAATTGAATTAAATCATGTAATTTAGACCCAAAATATCAAACTACCTAAGTAAGATCTAGAGCTATTAGAATCAAACGCAAATATTTGAATACACAATTCAAACTAGCACTCTAATCCTAAAACTAATTCTCCAAACCAAGATTAAATGGATCAAAAATAAGAAGATTCGATTGAGGTTACCTTAGACTCAAAATTTTGACATTATGTTGGCATGATCAAGGATGTTGATGGTGGATTCAAAGATTAAATTGGCATGTAGATTTTAAGGATTCATGAGTTAGTTTCTAATTAGTTGCTAGTTATTTTAGCCATGGATAAATGGCTTGTTTATATAAAAAATGGAGGGAATAATCAATGTTTAGATTTCAATCTTGGGCCATTGGGATCAATGGTTGGGGATTTTCCAAAGAATTTTTAATTCTTTGGAAACCTCTAGAATAGAGGGTTCTAGATGGAGAAGGCTAAGTTAGAGAGGATTCTAGAATCTTCTTAGGGATTGATTAGGATTAGGTCGGGCTTAGATATGGATTAGGTGGGTGATTAGGGACTAGGGATGTAGGAGAGCCTAGGAATAAGCTTAGTAAGTGGGTCATGAGAGTTTAAAATTCTCAAATAATGAATAAGTGGGATTATGACAGGGTTAAGAAATAATTAAACGGATTAATAGATTGGTGGGGATGTTATAAGGTTAGTGGATGAGGAAATGTTAAGGGGGATATTAAATAAATGACTAGGATTAGAATAAAGGGGATATATTAGTAGGATTAATTAGAATAATTAAGGTGAGCAGTTTAGATGCATATACTAATTATGACAAAGCTACCATTGTTTCTAATGTGATTCTCTAGATACAAGTGCAAACAAACAAAGTGGCTACAGAACTTGATTACCTGTAGCGGCTCCTCCATTACTCGGTGCGCCTTGCATTGTTTCTCATGTGCCACCTTCCCCACCTAGGGACACCTTGTCTCGTGGTAGGGGTGGTCCTCCTAGGTGTGGCTCTTGCCACAACCAACCTAACCATCGTTTTCAAGCTTCTAATTCCTCGTTGCAGTGTCACTCTCCCCCTCTGGTGTAGTAGGGTGGCTGGGGTTCCCCCCTATTGATTGATGTGCTGGCTAGAGCTCTTCGCCTCTACCACCTCAACACAGTGAGAGGTAGGGTTCCCTGCCTCTAGTGGCCTAGCCTCGAGGAGGTTGCAATCTAGCAATTCCCATGATGGTTATTTTTGACCTCTTGATTAAAAAAATTCGCAACTTAATTTAGCCATTTCTCTCATGCATGCTACTAAATAAAAAAATAATATTGACCATGTGGACACTGATGCTGGATGGGATCCATTGGATGATGGGAAAGATATTCCAGGCTCTGGGCGGGGTGGTCTACCTGGCAATGACCCACCCCCAACTAGTTTATTTGTTATTGTTGCTTAAGTTGCCCTCTTTTTTGATGTAGTAGAGCTTTCTCTAGGTGTGACCTAGTTTGTTCGTTGTTTCTGTGGCCTTAGGCCTTTTGTATCCTAGGTGTGGCATAGTGTGACTTTGGTGGCATGCACTCTACCGCCTTTTTTTTTGTGAATAGTCTTGTACATGTTTTATTTATAATGAAATTATAAACTCTATTTCATCCACACACAAAAAAATTGAAATCAACAAAAACAACCATGGATTTATGTTTAAAACTTGCTTGCTCCTTTGCTCCCTTTCTTTTTTTCTCAGCCAAATATCTTATATTATACAATGCTTTGAACAAAGAGTTTTTTAAAAACTCAAAAAAAAAGTCTAAATGAACTTAGAGAAAATGTTGATTTGTGTAATTATATTTTTTATGTTAATATAACGTGAAGCATTCCAATAGTAAAATGTTGAACTTCTTGTATGTGAAAGAAATCATAATTTGAATTCGTATTTATTCGGAGTTGTAAGGACAATACATGAATAGCAAAGTCTGAACAATTCTAATTGAACATTCTGCAGGGCTTTTGTCATATTAAATGGCCAATCATTCAGTTTTATCAGGATGTAGCTATATCTAGTAGAGTCTAAATTCTAATTAAACTCTTATAACACTTGTTGCTGTGTATGCATCATCATCTCACTAGGGGAAACGCATTTGTAAGGATCTCATAAAAGATAATGAATAATAGTAGTGTGGTCTAAGTTATAATAATAAATCTGAGTTCCCATGGAACAGAAGATTTGTATACTCCAAAAGTAGAATGCATAGCCAAGTCCAATTGAGCTCTAGAAGCACATGGTGTGGTGGAGGTCAGAATGGCAGGCTAGGCATTGAGTTTGGCCATGCTCAAGCTGAAGGAACAAGACCCCATGCAATAGAAGACTGTCATGTGGCAAAAGTTAAGCCTTTTGGGCATGGAGACAGAATTGGATTGTTTGCTATTTTTGATGGTCATGGAGGCTCCCAGGTAGCACAATTTCTTAAAGAAAATCTATTTGATGCAGTATTGGACCATCCCAAATTTAGCACAGATCCAACTCAGGCAATCAGAGAATCATACATCGCTAATGACAAAAGGTTATACATTAGGGAACTCTGTACAAACTTCTCTTTTTCTTCTTTTTATGAAACATATAATTTTCAACTCTTTTTTCTCTAAGGTCCATGTATTGATTTTTGCAGGATACTGGACATGGGTGAGACAACCAGAGCTTGGGAAGCAGGTTCTACAGCTACCACAGCACTTCTCATGGACAAAGGAAAGAGACTTATAGTTGCAAATGTGGGAGATTCAAGGGCTGTTCTTTCACGTGGAGGGGTTGCAATAGACTTATCAGTGGATCACGAACCACAGAAGCCTCAAGAACGTCAAATGGTAGGTGTTTGTGAGCTTTTTTGCACAAATGTGCAAGTTTATGGAATAGTAAATAGAAACAGTGTCTTTCCTTTGGAGACTTTAAACTTCCAGAGTCTTAATTTAACACAAAACATCTTTAATTAAAACAGCTTAGAAGATTTTGAGATAGGCTGCACTGCCTGAATCATCATCAGGATGATTGATAAGTTTAGATTTGCAGAATCCAGCTTCATTATGTAGAAGAACCGTGTAGAAGACTTTTAGGCTAACATTGCCTAGCCCATCATCAGGATGATTGAAAAGGCTAGATTGAAAATTCTAGCTCTTTATATGAAGATATCTTGTTAGAAGCACATAAGGTCGAGAAGATCTTAATCAAAAAGAGAAGAAAAAAAGCAAATGTGAAAGCAGTTCATGGCATCAACAAAAAAAAGTATCAAAACAGAGTCAAGTACATGCAATAGCACCAGGAGGAAGGGGCCAATCCTCTCTCAGAGTGAGAAAGTCCCAAGTAAAGGGCTCTGACAGAGGACGAGGAGCCTCCCAACCGTCCTGTCCATCCTGTCCAAAACTCCCCATCCGGGTGGAAATTATTATGGTCTGAAAACTGGTTGTAATATTTGGAGCGCCCATTTTTCTGAGACCAGTATTGACTACAGATAGAGTTGGATTTGGAGGGTATGCTTCCATGATCTAATTAATAAATTCCTTAGAATTATAGTGACTAATAGATGCAAATAGATGTCTCGACTCTTGACAATGCAAAATAAGTTTCCTTCATATTTAAGTTTTGAATCCTCTAAAAATAATGTTTAGATTCTATGTTTTCAATATGGTTCACAGAGGTGATATTCACGAGTACCCTACATGCAGGTAGAATCCAAAGGTGGAGAAGTGAGCAGAACAATAAGTGGTGATGTTTACAGGGTTGACAGGAGGCTTGCAATGTCGAGAGCATTTGGAGACTATAACCTCAAGGCACATATAACAGTTGAACCAGACATTTGGGACGGTGAGCTCACAGCTACAGATGAGTTTTTTATCATTGCTAGTGATGGCTTATGGCATGTTATGAGTAGCCAGGAAGCAGTGGACCTAGCAAGTCAATCTTCTGGTGCAAAAGAAGCTGCTAAAGCACTTGTACAAGCTGCAGTAGACAGATTGAGCCAGGATGATATTTCTGTCCTTGTAGTTGGTCTTGGGGCTACTGACTAATATCACTGTGGTAGTTGTTTTTGCCCTTGACAGAGCATACTGCATGACATCACCAAGGTTTAGAGCTCAGAGGGGTGTTCCTTTTTATATGACATGTTTAATAGTATATTTTGTTAATACAGAGAATTATGTTAGGAGTTTTCAACCAGAATTATATGGCTTTATAATGTACATAAACAGTGGTCCAATACTATATCGACATATATTCTGAATCTGATAGGAAGAACATCAGTTTCATCCCACCAATGAGACTTCATATATTGGTGAGCAACCAGTGCCATGTAAATTTACTTCAATAATTATGAATGAAAACTTTAAAAATAATGTTTTTTATGTGGCAAAAATTGTCAATACACTATGAAAACCATCAATTACACTTGATCACAATAATGATATATATATTTTTTAATGTTTATTTTATTATTTATAATTTATTTATTTATTTGGGTAATAATCACATTTTTAAAACTAGAATCTATTGATATGCGTAATTCACAATTTTAGGTTTCTCACTTTCTAATCTTTTTCTTTCTAAAAATTATGTTAGTGCTTACATTACCAGGGGTGAAATATTAATATGTGTTAATATGTGTGGAGATATAAGATAGTGAGGAATTTGTGGATATAGTAGTAGTTAGTTGTTAGAACAATAGTTATAAGATATTTCCTATATATTTGTAATGTTTAGGGGCATATTTGTGAACTTCAGCTCTTGCTGAATATGGACTAAAATATATATTTAGTATTCGAGCAGGTTTTGTGTGACTTCTTTGAGCATTGTTTATGTTCCATTTGTTTGTACTTCAATCAAATCGATTCACTCAACTAGTTATGCAGTGCAGCACACTTACAACAGCCATTGTTTGTCTGTTCACCCATTCTTGCATATTACAAGTAGTTTAACAGCACAGACCACTTGTGAAACCCCTGGCTCCACCATCCACCTGCATACTTCTCCCTTTCCATCCTTTTCACTCTATTCACAGTGTTTTGCACTGCATTTTGTTCACTGTATGCACCCACGTAAATCATAACACTATATATATATTAGCTTCTGTTTTTAATTTTCAATGTGTTTGTTTTTTTCGTGTTATTTGTATCTAAAATCTGGAAAATAAAAAAAAATGATGTCTCTGGAAAAAAATATATACAGAGTATATTATACACACGGTCGTACTCTTATCAGCATTTGGATCTAGCCGCATTCACAATTTGCATTGGAAGAATCGGCTTGAACATTGTTCACTATGCATTCATTAGTTAAGTTTTTTGGTGTTCGTATTGCAGACCTCTTTGGATTCGTTTTTGACATTGCACTCAGCAAAGTACTGCATCTGGTGGCTTCAACACTGCTGATCTATTTTCTGGGCCTTTTATCAGGGTCTACAACAGTACGCAGTTTGTTTGCATCCCTCACATTCAGCATTGGACTTTGTATCCGATCCATTTGGCACGTATGTCGTCTGCAGCGTTGCTGACATTCAGAGACTTCAAATACAATGTGATCGAGAGGTTTTGGTACTCAGGTTTGGTCAGCATGAACGTGGCCCAGCTAATACATACACAGGTAAAACCCATCACTGGTGAAACCCTGCGAAGCTATTATCTTGAAATGTATTTAAGCGGCTGGCGGTTTAGCCCCTCCGTGACCATGGGCTCAAGATGGGACACCACATTTACGCACGCCAGCTTTACTCTCCCACCATCCTTCCCCGACTAGAGCCCGTGCTCCACCTTCACAAAGCTATTCCGCTTTACCTGTTCGGCAGACATCTGACCTCGTCGAGTTCTATCACCATTACATAGTGATCTCAGCTCGCCATGCAACCTCACCGCACCATGTGCATTCTTGGCTCCGGATTCGATGCCACTCACCTTGTTTTGTGAAAAATGATATATTCACAGAGAAAACAGCAGCAGACCACTTTGCAAAAGCCCGCGGTTTTGCTTCCACTAAACGGTTTTAGTTTTCTTATGCCGTTGAGTTCATGTCTTTGTGTTGATATTATTTATTGTTTAGTGGTATTTGTTTTAGGCTTAGGTCGTTGATATTACCATTTTTAGTTTGTTATTTAGATTGTGCAGTTTATAATAGATACCAATAGTTAATTGGGTTTTATAATTGTGTCTAGTATTGTCGTGTGCCATTATGTAATAAGTGGTTAGTCATAATTCTTAAGTTTATTTTGGTAGTTTTTTTATTTGTTGAAATTCATGTGTGTAAGTTTATTTTTTATTGTAAGTTATAAATATGTACGGAAAATTTTCTTGTAAGATGGAATATTTATATTATATAATGTTTTCTTGTCAATGTAAAATCAGAGATATTATCGAGATACCAATGTTCGCAAAATAAAATTATCATACATATAGTTCCTCTCCATGTTTGCATTAAAGGGGGAATGTTATGAAAAATTATAATAGTACTCATATTGTAGGCGTGAAATTTTAATATGTGTTAGTAGATGCAGATATTGTTACGTGAGTAACAATCACATTAATATAGGATAGTGAGGAATTTGTGGAGATAGTAGTTGCTTAGTTGTTAGAACAATTAACATATTATTAAAGAGAGTGGTTATAGGATATTTCCTACATTACAATACTAATATACGATAGTGAGGAATTTCTGGGGATGGTAGTTGTTAGTTGTTAAAACAACTAACCTATTATTAAGGAGAGTGGTTATAGGATATTTTCTACACATTTATAATGTTCTTGATTAAATAAAGTGTGAAGTTGATCGACCAAGAAATCTTTGTACTCTATACAGTTGTGAGCTTTAGTTCTTATTGAATATGGACTAAAATCCATAATTAAATGACTCTTAAAAACTCTTGAAAGTCTAAAATTTAATTCAAATATGTATCTTAAAGCCTCAAATTCAGAGAGTTTCAAATATACCAACCACTTTTACTACTTAAAATTATCTGCAACATGTGCTACGAAAATTTTGGAGCCACCTTCCATGAAACCACTTCCTAAAATAATTTTATATAACACGTCAACTCCGTCCTCATGTTTGTAGCTATTGCAAGTTCTCCACATCCTAATATTGAAGAATAAACATCTTAGCAATGATAATCCTGTTGAAGGATTGAGGGACATCTATTCCATCAAATTCATCTGAAAATCAAACCCAACATTGTCCCTTTTTGATATCCACTGGGATTTATACCTTAGACGATAGTGTACAAACACACTTAACCATTATTCACATCAATTAAATGACAATCCTTTCGAATTTGCTAGACTCAAATGTTAAATCAAATAATTTTTTGGTGATAAAAAGTTATTGTATTACCTATTAAAAAAGTGTTGCATTACTTAATAAAAATATTTATAGACTATTAACAAAAAAATAAAATGGGGGATGTTGATCAAAATGTGTGTGCTCTTCGAAGTTGGAGACCTTGGAAAGGTGCTCTGCTGGGATTTTAGCCTTTTCATGTTCTTTTACATTTTGTCACATTGCCATTAATTGACATAAGCTTTCTCTATTATTATGTTGCATCTCCAAGGGCCCCACACATTGAGTGGCTAGTGGGTTTATAAAATGACCACCTCCTTAGCTTCTACATCATATGATGCAAGTGTTTCTAGCGGTGTTCTAGGAAATAATAGTGTCAAAAGGAGCAAAAAAATTCATTTTGAAATAATTCCATGATGAACAAAAACTATCCCACTATACTATTTACTTGATGTTGTTTTGAACTATCTAGAATATGATAAGGCTTGTAACTAGTTTGAAATATTTACTTTGGTTGCATACTTTGTTACCTGATCCCCCTCCAAAAGTATGCTCAAAACCTAACTGCATAATACATGGCAATCCCACAGTGTAAATCAAGAGGGTGTGTCAAACATGAACAAAGGTTTTTTTAATTTAAATTTAATAATGTTGAGAATTGTAAAGCTATAGTCACCCATGGCCCTTGGTTTATCAGTAATACTTTAGTTGTATTTTCTCATTAGACTAGGGACTTTGTTGTATCTAAGCATGTCAAGCTTAAAATTCATGTTTGGATTGAATTTATAGGTCTATATTTACCCCTTTGGGGTTCCATAGACCATTTAATTAAGCCACTATGTCACTTTATTTGCCATGAACAAAGCAAATTATATGTGGCTAGGCCATATAAATGTGTTTATATAGAAGTTAACCTTTCCAAGGATCTTAAGGAGTCCATTGGTATCCAAAGAGGAGATAAGTGTATCACACAATGTGTGTTTTAAATTGACATGTCATGTACTTGTGTCTAGGGCCAAGCCACATACCAAAAAATACATGAATGCCCAATAATGGATCACTCATGACCAATTACCGTAACAAAAACCTCTATTGAGGTTAATAAAATTGCAACAGTTTCTACAAACAGGTGGACTATGGTCACCAACAACAAGAATAACAAAAAGGGTCATGTAGTGGGCAAGGCACTAGCTATTATGTATAAACCCATAGGTAGTTCCATTATGGTAAAAAATAATCAGTTCCTACCATTTCTTAGGCAAAACTACACATTACTCACACTCCACAAGTAGTAGTGATTTTGTAAATTTTAACCAATTTACGATCGCTCAACCATCACAATATCTCATAGAGGAGAGGCTCGGGGTCCACCCATAGTTTAGTGATTTTTGAATGCAAAGGAGATATGTGTTACTCTCACAACCCTTATCCACCTCTATAGGATGGTGAATATATGGAAGAAAAATGGCATGATTTTCAGCTCAGTGACTTCATGCAAGGCAATCATCAATCATGCATGTCTAATAGCTTTTGTACTTTAGCATAGGTTGGAAAGGATGGGGAGTCAAACATGATCTTAGATGTTTCCAAATGATAGTGTACTCTTGGAATGTTTGAGACCTTACTGAATCATCTTTAAATTTAATTGTAAGGGACACACCAATTTTTTTATAATATGAATTTGATGTGTATACAAGAAGTTAAAATCTCTTGATTTTTACTTCACTCTGTTACCATGTCTATTTAGTTGGGAGTTGTTTGTTAGATTTCCAGTTATGAAGTTGGATGTGGGGGAATGATGATATTTATTTCCCCTTCTTTATCACCACACATCCTTAGTTATAGATAGAAATTTTTTTATTTTGATGTCATTCCCTTAGTATTGCCAACATCTATGCCTATAATCATGTTGTGGAAAGGATAACATTTTGGCTATGGATTTCATACACACTCTTTGATTCCAAGTGGGTCCCATATAGAAATTTTAATATGAATGAGTCTTAGAAAGAGAAATAGGGGATCCTCTTGATGAGGTGGTGTACCAATGAAATAGAGGTGCGGTTTTACATGTTCAATAAAATTGGGTTTTTCAATCCAACCCACCACTTTTGGCTTCCCACCTCCTCCCCATGATTTTCTTGGTCAATTTTCCAATAAGGTGGTGAATGGGTGGTGAGAATATTGGATAAAGCTTTATTTTCATATCAAAACTTCTTTGCCTTCACCAATGGTTTTGATCACTTTGTTAGTGTTATCCCAGAAGTGCTTCTTTCAAACCACCACCCTATCAAATTTGAAATTGAATGGCTCTTTCCTCAAGTCAAGAGAGATAAAACTTAGTTTTATCTTAACATTTCCCATCTTCAACATAAAAAACTCAAATTTTTCATATGAGCTATTAAAGCGAAGGAGCGGAAGAGCGAAGCATGTGGACAATATTTGAAACTAGTTTTTTCCCGCTTGGTTGGGCCCCCTGAGTGTGACAGGCGGGACCACAGATCCAATGGAGGTCACTGCAGGTAGCAGTACCTCTGGGGATCTATCCAAGAATCTATTAGGGGATAGTCCATCCAATGGATGGAAGAAGGCACTCATAGGTGAAAAGACGTGTCCATCGAAAGGCATGTCGAGCCTCCCTGTTCTCTCAGAGGGTAAGGCATTGAGTATCCCAGATGATTTGGTGGAGGAAATAGTGGCATCCATGGACCTTATGTTGGTTGGTAAGTTTTTTTCTTTTCATCCTAATACCGAAATGCTTAGAAGATGGATTATGTCTAGGTGGAAAGTCAAAGGTAGTGTTTCAATCATAGCCATGGCTAGAGGTCTATTCCTTTTTAGATTTATGAATAGGGAGGACATGATCACTACCCTTGCTGGAGGTCCCTGGCTGTTTGGACCACATTCTCTAGCCTTATGCTTGTGGAAACTAGGATTTGATCCTAACTCGGACCTCAATAAGACAGCACCTGCTTGGGTAAGATTACTAGGATTCCCTTTGGAATTCTGGGATAAAAAAAATCTTCACAACCATTGGCAATTCTATTGGTCAATATGTCACCTCAGATCATATAACCAAAACTAAGTCTAGATGTGTGTATGCTAGACTCTGTGTTAATGTTGAAATAAATAAGACTATCCCTATGTCCATTGAGCTAAACTCTAAATATGAAACCTAGACTCAGCCAATTACTTATGAGAATGCTACCACTTTCTGTCAAATATGTAAGAGGAAGGGACATCTAATGACACAATGCAAAGTGAAGCAAAGGGAGATGAAAGAGGATTCCCAGAATGTAGAGGAGGAGCAAGTGAACAACAAGTAGGAAATAGAGAATAATGTGGAAATTCCTGAAAATACAGGAAAAGGAGAGGAGGGGAAGGGAAAGGAGGCTACCCCTAGCAGTGAAGGTGAAGTTGTCCCAAAGGAAAATATAGGATTAGATGATACTCAAAAGGCTACAAAAGAAGGAGAGGAGGAGAAGAGAAAGGAGGATATCATCAGTAGTGAGGGAAAAGAGGTCCTAAAGGAGAATATAGTATTTGATGATAGTCACAAGGCCACATTTAACACAGTCTACACTTTAGAAAAATAGACTAATATGTTTAAGAAAGGGGCAGGAGGGGACCTTTTGCTAAAGGAAGTTAATTAAGATGACACGATTTCAAGGATTAGACAGGAAGAAGTAGCACCTGAAAGTCACACTCAACGAGTACCAGATCCACAGTCAAATACAAACTTTTTTCATGATCTGGAAGATGGAGGCTAGGTAGGAAACTACTTGGCAACAGGGGTAGTAGGAAAAGATGGCAACAATGAATAGAAAGAATGGATTACCCCGAAGAAAAAGATATGGAAAGGTAAAAAACATGCAGTTGTTGGTACTGAGCCCAAACAAGGGAGGCCAACCCTAAGGGAAACAAGACAAAGAGAGATTGCTAGGGAGATTGCCAGTGGAAAATAGAAAACACTAGAGTCCTAACCCTCCAAACTCTCTAAATGAGAATATTATCATGGAATATGAGGGGCTTTAACAGTCCCTCAAAGAAGTTTGAGGTTAAAAATTGCATTTTAGATAATAAAGTAGATATTCTATTACTCCAAGAAGTCAAGATGAAAGAGGAGAATTTTGTGAAAATTGCTAACTATATATGGCCTAAGGTGGCTTTTTGTATTAGTCTTGCTGAAGGGGCTTTAGGAGGGATTGTCACTATGTGGAATAGTGCTAAAATCCAAGGATTTCTTATGGTCCATAATAAGCACTTTTTGATTACCAATTTTTCCATGAATTCGTTGAACTGGACGATGGTAAATGTTTATGCACCAAATAACAGAGCTTTGAGACATAAATTATGGATAGATCTGAGTAGCTACAGGAATAATCCTCATAATTCTAAATGGATGATAGATGAAGATTTTAACACACCTTTATACCCTTCTAAAAAATAGGGTGAAATTATTGATTACTCGAATAGCATGTTCGACTTTGCTGAATTCATCAATGATTGGGGATTATTGGACATAGAGCTGTAGAAACAAAATTTTACTTGGACCAATAGAAGAAGAAGAGATCAAATGAATCGGGTTAAATTAGATAGATTTATGATATCAAGTAACTGGAATGATTATCAGAATATGCAGGCGCAGGCTCTACCTACAACCATGTCCAACCACTACCCGATTATCCTTAATTGGAGAGATCAGGGACATCACATACCTCCTCCATTCCATTTTGAAGCTATGTGGATTAAACACAAAGGTTTTAGACAAATGGTGGCTCAATGGTGGAATATTCCCATTCAAGGTACTCCCATGTTTAGAATACTCAAGAAACTCTAGCACATTAAACAAGAAGTTTATGGCTAGAATAGATACAGTTTTGGGCAGGTTTTCCAACAAAAGAAAAATATAATGGGAAAACTCAAGGCTATTCAGCAAATGATTGATCAAGGGGATGACTTTGAGGGCACCTTAGAAGAAGAGAACAGTCTGTCTTCAGAATGGAAGAATATGATGGAAAGGGAAGAGGTTTTCTGGAAACAAAAATCTCATGTTCAATGGCTTAAAGAGGGTGATAGGAACACTGCTTTTTTTCATCTCTCAGCTATGAAACATAGAAAAGCCAACTCAATAACTAAGCTTGTCCTGGATAATGGAGACATTATTACTGAGGATAATGAAATAGGGGAGCAAGCCAGGGTGTTCTTTTAGAATCTACTTACAGAAGAAAACAATAATGATAGAATTGATAGATCTATGAGTCAATTCATTGATAATATCCCTTGTTTGATAACAAAAGAAGACAATCTAGAAATGTTAAAGCCTGTATCTGATGAAGAAGTACATGTTGTTTTATTCTCCATGGGCACTTTTAAAGCCCTAGGTCTTGATGGCTTTCCTCCTATATTCTTTTAGGAATATTGGGAGATTGTTGGAGCAGACCTCACAGCTACAGTTCATGATTTTTTTAGATCTGGAAAACTTTTGAAACAAGTCAATAATACCTTCATTGTACTTGTTCCTAAAAAATCTCAACCTTTACACCTTGCTGATTTCAGACCCATTAGCTTATGCAACACTGTGTATAAGATATGTACTAAACTGCTGGTTTTGAGAATTCAACCCTTGCTTGACAAAATTATTTCTCCTGCTCAAAAAGGTTTCATCTCGGGCAGACAGATTCTTGATGCTGTGATCACCACACATGAGACTATCCACTCCATGGATAAGAGCAGAATCCCTGGGATGGCCCTCAAGCTTGATATATCCAAAGCTTATGATAGAGTCTCATGGATTTTTCTATTCCAAGTGATTAGAAAATTTGGGTTTAATGATAAATTGTCTTGCTTATTATGGAATGCGGTCTCTTCTACTAAATTCTCAGTGCTGGTTAATGGTGTTCCTAGAGGGTTTTTCTCCTCCTCAAGAGGAATTTACCAGGGAGACCCTCTCTCCCCGTACCTATTCATCATTATGGCTGAGGTAGTGGGAAGATACATACAAGCTGATATAGTTTCAAAAAAGCTAGTAGGCATCAAACCTGCCTCTTCCCTTCATCCTATGGTTATACAATAGTTTGTGGATGATACCATCTTATTTGGCATCTCATCAGTGATTGAAGCTAGAAGATGGAAGAATATACTTAACGATTATGCCAGAGACTTGGGACAAATAATAAATTTCTAGAAAAGCAATGTGTACTTCTTCAACACTCCCAATGAACTTAGACATATAATCATTGATATCTTAGATTGTGCTGAGGCTGGCCTACCAGCTACCTACCTTGGTCTCCCACTCTCGGTCAAAGAGGTATCTTCAGGTTTTTGGAATGGTATTGTGGAATGTACACAGAGGAAAATTCTTGGGTGGAAGGGGAAACTAGTCAGTAGTGCGGGTAAGATGTAACTTCTTCGGGCATCCTTGCAAGGTATTCCTACTTACTTCATGTCTCTTTTTAAAATTCCTACATATTTTGCTGAAAATCTAGAATAGATCCAAAGGAAATTTTAATGGATGGGAGTGGAAGACAAATAGAGAATGTCTTTAGTCAGATGGGAAAAAGTGTGTCTCCCAAAATCTCATGGTGGACTTAATATAAGATCCATCAGGAAAATGAATAAAGCCCTCCTCTCAAAAGTTAGTTGGAATCTGATTCACAACAATAGTGAGTGGGGAGAAATAATGTATGCCAAATACATGCATAGCATTGATGATTCCAACTTCTTCAACAGGCGGGGTTACCCCAAGGGTCTGTGATATGGAATAAAATGCTAAAAAGTAGAAGTCTTCTCAAACAGGGAATTAGGTGGAAGCTTGGAAATGGCCGATAGATTAAATTCTGGGAGGATAATTGGTTAAGGGACAAGCCTCTCATCTCCCAAGGAAACTATGGAGAAACTATAGACCTGACTACTCAGTTCTTTGGTGATAGGGTTACTGATTATATGGAAAATAACAATGGGATAAGGAGCTGGAAAAACCTTTTGGATTGCTATGTGCACAGGCCTGAGCTTATCCCAAGAATTTTGGAGATCCAGTAATTTGTTAGGAGATCAAAATCCTGCTCTTCCATTGAGAGGATGAACACTACCGGTGGCCGGATAAGAATGGATCGTTCTCTGTCAAATCTGCCTATCATCTGCTTACACCTGAAGCTTAGAATAAGGAGGTATGGAAAAAGGTTTGGAATCATAAACTCATTCCAAAGATTAACTTGTTTTGGTGGGTTGCTGCCCATAACAAAATCCTTACTCAAGACAACCTTCAAAAGAGGGGGTTTACTTTGGTCAACAAATGTTTTCTGTGTGGTTCTAGAGAGGAATTAGTTTCACACCTATTCATACACTGTGAGTTTACCCGGGATTTATGGGGCACAATACTTAACAACTTTGGCATTGAATGGGTTTGCAATTCTGACCTTAAAGAAGTAATTCTCAGCTGGAACTCAACCTTCACACATCCCTGGATTAAGGAATTATGGAAGCAAGCTCTGCCATGTTTGAGCTAGACTTTATGAAAAGAGCAAAATCACAAAATTTTCAGGGACACTGCTAGAAATGCTGCTAAGGTGTTTAACTCCTTTGCTAGGACCATCTTGGAAAGTGTTACAATAGCTCATATTAGTGTTGTGGAGAAACCCCTATGTAAATTTGAAAGTCAAATTGTTGCCAAATGGAAGGTTTTAAACCTCATCCCTGGGCATGATAATTCCAAAATTCTTCATAGACTTCATACTAAATGGATACCACCTAAACCCAATTGGATGAAACTAAATTTTGATGGGGCATCCAAGTTGAGTGGTAAAGCAAGTGGAGGAGGAATAATAAGAAATGAAAAAGGAGGGATGTCTGCTGTCTATGCTGGTGGCATGGGTTGCTAGAGCAATAACTATGCTGAAGCTATGGCCTTACTTTGGAGATTAAAGTTAGTTATATCCCTAGGAATTAGAAATTTGAATATTCAAGAAGATTCTAAGTTGGTCATAGATGTTGTTAATAAAGCATCTAATGTTGGTATCCATCTAAAAGACATCATTACGGACATCCAGTTTCTTTTACAAAAGTTTTTCAAAGTTGAGATTACCCACACCTATAGAGAAGGTAACAGGGTCGCTGATACCTGTGCCAACCTTGGTCAGTAATTCTCAGGATGGAGGGTATGGCGACAAGGGGCTCATATACCCCCAAACATTAGAAAGATCATTTATAAGGAGATGACGGAGCATGAATGATGCACATTGATGATGAAGATAGCTTTCAAAGGCGGTCCACGTGGAGAAGGCCATTGTGGATCATGGAAAATGATAACCTTAGTACTTCCTTGATTGTCATGATTAATTACTTGTATCATGAGGTGGAGGTGTGAGAGTCACATCATGAAAACCAAGGGGGAATTATTTTCAAGCATGAAAGTAGACGTCACTACGGCGGGCCATTTTATAAAATGAGCCTTCACATCTGCATTCAGTGCAAACAAAATTGAGGGCTTGTTACTTGTTCAAAGCTCAAGGCAATAATTGGGGTATGAAGAGCCAGAAATTCAAGAAATTTTGGAGGACACTGGTGGGAAATAGGCTTCTCAGGTTTTTGAGGTCACTGAAGAGCAGGGTGCTGATTCTAGGGGAACAGCTGATAATAAGGAGAAGATGCATGTAGAAGAAGCTGGTGAGGGTTCAAAGAATGAGAATGATTAGAAAATAGATATTGGGGCCTTGAAGGTCCACATTCAAAAGCTGGAAAAGGTCTTCGCCAAAGGCCTTCGAAATAACATTCTACTAAATATGACTAGGTTGGAAGTGGAGGGTAATCCAGGGAATGCTGACAATGCAGACAATGAGAATCTTAAGGATCTTGTTAATTCTATAGTTATGTAGTTTCATCCTTTCTAACTCTGGTCTTTCCAGTGTTTTGTTTTGCTACTGACTTTGTTTCTCGGCTGTGTTGTTGGTTCAGTGTTGGCATCTTTTATTTGCCAGTCTTCCTGTCTTTTTTGACTGTATAGGGTTCGGCCCCTAGTTTTCCACCTTAATTAATCAAAAACATAAATGGAATAGGAGTCACATCATTTAGATTTTGAATATTTACCTTCAACCTTCTAGAGATACTAAACATATGGAGTGGTGGAAGCTTCCATTTCTCAAACTATTGTTTTCCTTCGTATTTATGTTAAACAAGTGGTTGAATATTACCAAAAATCCCATGAAGCATCACACTGTGAGTTCCTTAATGTTTCACAGTCCACCTTGAAATGTCTCCATTTAATTAATAACTATAAAACTAGACTATGAAGTAGATACAAACTTAAAATTAAAGAGAGCTATCAATTTCATGGCTCTCAACCTAGAGTATGCATGTACTAGTTAAAAATTGGAGATAGGGCCCTTAATGAGTTCTTTGTCCTTATTTTTTATAGGAAATCAGTAGATCATTTAAAGGCTATTAAAGATGAAAATACATGCCTCATGCATATGCCTAATATCTTGTGAAATTTTGTCTCTCACTACTATGGCATTTTTATACTCAACCTTCCACACTAGTCTATGAATATGCCCTTATGAAGTGTCTACAAGAAAAATTAATGAGGGTCAATGAGTGGATTTTGACTAAATTATGTCCATCTAGGACCTCTAAGAAACCAAATATGGAACTTGATAAAGCACCTTATATTGATGGATTCTCCTATGAATTCTACCAAGGTTTTTGGGTTTCCATTGGTCCAAAATTACACAATTTATCTTGAGGTTTTTTAGACCAAATCCTTTGGAAAACTCATTAATCATGATATCATCAAATTCATACCCAAACTTGGGGACCTAGATATCATTATGAACTAAATTCCAATCACCCTTATAAATATGTCGTATAAAATTATTTCTAAAACATTTTATTTTAGGGTTAGATATATTTTGTCTCTAATTATTTGCCCTGAGAAAACTAGTTTTATTTTTAATAAATATATCTCAAGCAATATTATTTTAGTTTTGGAAGAGATTGAATGGGTTTTATCCTCTCAACAAAAGGATTTTTTCATCAAAATTTATTTTGAGAAATCCCATGACAAAATTGAATGGTCTTTTATCCTATTCATGTTGCAGGCTCGACCACGTTGCAGGCTCTAGGGTTTGAGACAATATTTGTGCAAAATATTTTGTTTTAAGATGTTGGTGTTTGTATCACCATTAATGGATCTCAATATTAACTATTGGGGAAATATTTATATTTATTAAACAAGGTTGATCCCTTTCCCCCTCCTATATGTGTTGGCTATTGAAGGATTTAGTTATCTCTTAGCTAATTACACTTATATAGGTTTGGTTAAAGGCATTGTTAACCCACAATCTCAAAATCAGATGGTTAGTTGTCACTTTGCTGACAATTTCATTACCACTTTGGTTAAGTAATTATTTTCCATCACCAATTCCCTATAATTCTTGGATATGTTTTGTATGGATTCTAGGCCTCTATTCAATGGAATAAAAACATAGTGTTATAGACCGTATAATTTTCCCTCCCCAGTATGGTTGTAATAGTATAAATTGTAATGGATTCACCCTAGAGAATAATTCAAGCTCCATGGAATTCCTTTCACTTACCAATATTTTCATTCTAATATTTTGAATTATGTTGTCCAAAGAGTGGAGAAGAAGATGGTGTATTAGGTCACTAAGATTCTCTATTTGGGAGGTAAGCTTTAGGTTTATTTAGAATTTGTAGCAGCAACCCATATATATCATTCTTTATCTTGGGATCCCTCCAAGGCAACTTATGCTAAACTTGAAATATTTATAAGACACTCTATTTGGGCCAAATTTGAAGGTTCCAAGGGTTTGTACATGGTGGTGTGGGATAGTTGCTATAGACATAAATAAATGTGAGGTTTAGCTTTCAATAAATCAAAATCCAATGTATTTCCATACATGTCAAATGAATTTATCAATCCCTAGAAGGACATGAAACTTGAGAAATTATCCTTAGGAATTGCATCACTCAATGCAGCCCTATGGAAAAAAAAAACCTTGGAAGGTTCTTGGCCTCCAGTTTCTTTTGCATACTCGGGGTCTTGTGAAAATTTTAGGTCCCTTTGTAGCCTAGAGCATCTAGAAAGAAAAGGAAATTCTCACGCCCCACTTAAAATGGGATGGTAATAGTTTTAGAAGTGGGATCTCTCTGAACTCAATTTCTCTCTGGTGGTCTCCATTCCTTTTTTACTATGGTGTCCCCTTTTCCATCATCCCTTTGGTTAAAATCATATGGATATTTAAAAAAGGCATAAAGGTTATTTCATATTTGTTTTGTAATTATTCATGAGACTAGATTTCTTGGCTCACTCTATGTGACAAAATTCATCTTCTAAATATTGGTCATTCCTCAATTATTGAGTAGTAAAATGACACACCCAATGTGGACCTTCAAAACATTTGTCTTCAAATACCCACTAGATGGTGGATGTAATAGAAATGGCCTATTGAGACTCCCTTCCCTTGATATAAACCCCAGCTTGGTTATTAGTTTTTTCTCTTCAACTCATTCTAGGGGATGATTTGAATGTGCACTAGAAAGTAAATTTTTATGATTAGGTATGGAAATATAGGTTTACTAGAATATGAAGTGCTACTATAGAGCCTAAAAATGCTCACTTCCTTAGATGCATCATTCACAAAGGTCTGTTTCTTGGAAATTGTCTAGTTCATTTAGGTGTGGTACACCCTATATGTCTAGTTTGCCAACACCCATAATCTCTCAAGCACACTTTTTTAATTTTCAAGCATGCCTAGTTTTCTTAAAGATGGATTCACACCCTCTTTCAACCATTTTCATCTAGAGTTATTTTCCTAGAAAATGGTTTTGTCAGGAGATTTGGCAATGATACCTACATAGTATAACCAAATTTGGCATATTTTTTGTTTTGAAATCCTTTCACTTATGGAAAGAAAGGAACAATGAAATTTTCACTCATTTTGATATGGATGATAATTTTTACATTTCTAACATAGTTAATTTCATAACCAATGTGATGTTACAAATTAAAGTGTAGGTAGAGAAGGTTTACCCTAAGGTGGAACATCTCTAGACATTATTGGACCTTTGAAAGAGTGCCTAATGCATTATTAGTCAGGATCCTCCATACTCACCTCATCTAAGATCACCCTTTTAGGTTCATGGCTTTGGTGCATGTGGCAGATGTTGCTCATGTAGAAAGTACCTCCCTAAATTTTTAGCATCCATCACCTACTCATAGTGCTTGCAGTGGAGCCTACTATGTGTGGAAATCAGTAGTAATGGAAGTTTCATTGCTTGGATCTTGATATTTCACCTTCTTGGGAAGACCCAACAAAAGAATAAAACAAAGATAAGACTAACAATGGGTGGGAGCTGGTACCTAATACTATGGATGCACTCACTGGTGGTAGGAGTTGGGGTGATAAGATGTAAGATCTTTTGCCACCACAAAATTTTCTTATTTATCATGTGGCTTAGTATTTTTCCTTGTTTCTTTCATGTCCTATGGACTCTTTATTATGTTTCTTTGGTCATGTTGTCCTTTTTTATTGGAAATAATTTTTCTATTTGTAATGTTATATTTATTTTTATGTCAATCACATAGCTATTTCTCAGTCTATATATGATGCTTCAAAGTGTGATTCCTTCCACTCATTTTTTGTACAAATAGTGAATTATTATTTTTGTTTATAATAGAGATACCATTTTAAGTTAAAAAAATCATAATGGATGGAATGGAACCATGCCCCAAAATCTATCATATTAGGTCACATGACCTAGAAAAACAATTAACTAAGTTTCTAAAATGGTTCACATATAAATATTAGCTAATAATTGTTCACATTGAAGGGGATACAACTCCTATTTATCCTTTGCATGTAATCGCATGAAAATTTTGGAAATGTGAAACATGATTTTAAAAAAAAAAATTCAATGTTTTTAGAAATAAATGTTTTAACAGATGCTCAAGAGGATGGGTTAGATGTTTACAACTCTCGCATAAATATTTAAGGGGTTTATGTTGCTAATCGACATCTAATGTGTGATTTTTTCCTAGATATTCATTTTTAAGATAAATTCTTATGGGGGTTGAAATTTGTTTTTCATGAGAACATATGGTTTTAAATGGTTCCACATATTTCTCAGCAACACCTGCTGAGATATTTTATGTGCATTTTATTCATTAAACCAGTGCCTAAGTCTAAAAAACATTATAAAAATAACATGAAATTAAGTCTAAATAAAAATAAGGCCAATGACAAGTGGATCCTAGTTATTTGCTTTGGAGACCCATCGAATATCATGTAGGTTATCACCTTTGGGTATGGGATCTCAATCAATATTTGCATTGTTTTATTTATTCATTGCCTCCATGTCACCATGGGCATAAACATGTTTAAAATATGTGTTATTCATCGTCATATGATAATAAATTCTAAATCCATATGTGTGAATTCATTATGCCATGATGATGGATTTAAACCACCACATTAACCTAAAAAGGGGAAATGCCTTTGTGGTAGCGACACATTGTCATAACTATTAAATGCTGGTGAGAGGGGATATAAAATTGCCCCTCTAACCCTGCCCCCACAACACCCCCCCCCCCCCCCCCCCCCCCCCCCACCCCCACCATATAATTTTGTCTCTCTATGGAAAAAGGTAAAACACAAGTCATAGTGAAAGGTGCATTTCCCTAGTGTTCTACTAACATCTAAAGATAATTTACCTCTAAAACCACCTTGTTGGCCTACACCTGAATTTACATAAACACATTTGATATTACCTTAAATTTTTTATAAGTATAGATCTACATGTGGACTATATAATTACAAAAAATGGTATATTTTTTTTATTTCAAAAATAAAAATGAGAGCTTCAACTCAAAAAATATGTAAAATTTATGTGAATTTTGCAAGAAGCATAGGTTAATCCCTAATGAAAATATTTTTTCATGTAACAAGATTTAGCTGAAAGGGTTTGATAACATCTTAAATCCACATCCAAGAATGTTGAGCTTTATTATATAACCAAAATGAAGGCTTAACAATATCAGCTTTTAGGGATTATTTCGACAATAGTCAAGATCATTAGAGTTTATCACACTACGATTTCATTTTACACCCACTTCTAACAATTTATATTATTAAAACTTGTTTACATTTCCTTTTTTAAGGATATGAAATTGTGTTTTAGGTCATATAACCTTATATTAATGAAATAGATTTATTTTTTCTTAACATAAAATTTTATAGACTATTAAAAAAAAATTAAGTAATATGAATGCACACCCCTAAGTCCAACACACTAGGAAATAATACAAAAGGGATTAGGAAATCAAATATCAATTCATAAAACCATCTACTAGATCATTTTAATAATATAAATTAATAATTTAATCTTATATTACAAAGAGACTAGTGGTAGGAAAAGGATCTTGATCATTCAGATTAACCCAACTAACATCCAATATGTCATCTCCATCAAGGAAGTGATCCCAACCAATGTTTGAATTGTTCACTACCACTTCATTTTATTTAGTGTTATTTTGAATGATGTATTGGGTGGTTATGAGAAGTAATATTTTTAGAGTAATACATGAAAACTTGTGAGGGTGAGGAGGAGGATTCAAGTCGACATGTTATGCCAAACAAGGTGAATGTCTTTGAGGTAGAGACCAACTAAAATTTCTCTGAGATTGGTGACAAGAGAGAATTTATTTTATGACCTCCCTACATGGTTACATCCCTATAAGTAAATAGAGAGGTAAACATGCAACCATGTAGGATGCATTAGCCCAATGATCTAGTAAGGTCTAGAGTTTTTTCCACCTCCAATGCCACCTCATTGGATTGCACTTGTATCTAAAAAACATATTTGAAATAAACATGGCCTTGTTATAAGTATATAACTCAGAATCAAATATAGAATTAGAAAAAATAATGCATTTATTTATTTCTATATAAAAAATACAATTTACACTGAGAAAATATGCATAAGTTATGTGTATCTTATAGGTAGCATAAGATAATCACCAAGGAGAATGTTCTACTAGATTAAAGGATATAGTCAAAAGGGATTGAAAAATCATGGATCCAAGTCCAAGATAATTAAGCCTTATCATAGAATCAAATAAAGTGTGTAAAAGTCTCAATCTAGGAACAAAATGGAGATTTGGGCAATGGAACACCTAGATACATAAGGTGAAGTCCCAAAAGTAGCCCCTAATAAAATATGCACCACACAAAGTGTGCAAGCTTTATCTAAGGGATAACATTCTAAATAGTTTAAAATATCCTTCTTGGGGCATGAATAGTTGCCTTGAGATCCCATCAATTATTGAGTTTGTCAATCATTTGTAGTCGAGGTGAGAGCTAGTAATATCCTTTATTAAGAGTATAATGGAGGAAGGGATTGTCCATATACTAATTTCACTATTTCCAACATGGTGTTGCAAATATAATTTCAATTTTTGATAACATATTTATATATCCCCATTAATAACCCCTTATTAGGATTCATAGTAATTATTTTTTAGATGAAATTTAGCTTTAGATTCAGGCCAAGAGAGCCAAGTTCTAGTCAGTTTTAAAAAAATGTCTTTCACTATGCACATGCTTGTTCTAGAAAACTTGAGAGCACGAAACTATAACACTTCATATGGGGCCATTGGGAGGTACCCAGAGCTGCTAAGAAATTTATAATTAAATATATAAAAAATTAAATAAAGATACACATTTTAAAACTTTCTCTCATTATATACAAGGGAACCTTTACCTAACCATGACTAAACTTTTTTTAATTGAAACATTCAATATATTCCCATTAATAAAAAACATAATGCATGCCTAATTAAAAACTAGGTTGTATGAGATCACTCCTTGATCAAAAGCACAACATAAAAAAACTATAAAAACATAAATCCAAGAGAGAATCAAAGTTATACCTCAAGGCCCATGAAACCACTAGTATAATATTACATCACGGGTGACATCAACAACACATCAATATAAATTATGGAACAAGACCTTAAGCCATATGCACCACTACCTTAGTAAAAAGAAGAGGAGGTGGTAGAATATCAACATTAATCCCTGAACTACCCCATGGAGATGAAAATCATTTGGTATGGGTTCCCGACCATCTTATTCTTTAGTCTCATACTCAACTTCTTCTATCTATTTATGGCGGAGGGTTACAATGGAAGGAATCAACTTGGGAATATGCCCCTACCCATATCCTCCTAAAGGTGCATATCCAAAACATCCATATCCAACCTACATGGAGGGCCACCCTCCATAACTCCCTAAAAGTGATAATTATCAATGAGGAGGAGGAGGTGGAGTAGAGAAAGTAGAGCATATTCATGATCCATGAACATATATTTCAAGGTCCCACTACTCTTGTTCCTTTCATGGGTAGTCTTGGCATGAAGTGTTTGGGGGCACCCCATTGATAGTGCAAGGGGAATTACCCTAGTGGATGATGAACATTCAAAGATTCTTAGCCTATGAGGTTGTTGTTATTGTTATTGTTTATTTTGGTGGTGTTATTATGCTATTGAAATAAGTATTGTCACCACTATGAAATTTATTATCTGAGATACATGTAACTTTAAAATTTAATGAAAATGAGCTAAACTTTCATACATGTTTAATGACTTCTTGCTTGTTTAATGAGTTATAATATTTATGTTTATGTGTCTTTATTACATTTCCACATAATCTATAATCTATTATTAAAAAATTTAAGTTTCTATTTTTACCCATGCTATAGAGGTTTAATTAGGCAATGGTTAATCATCTCTACAAATAACCCAAATACACCATGGTTGTCTCTCTCCCTGCAACTTGGGTGAGAGCATAAGTTAAATTGCATGATATGTTGGCATGGTGAGTATTAGTGTTAGGTTAAAGCACATGTGGCACAAGCTAGTTGTAGGTGTATAGTAAATTTACCCAAAACTTTGGTTTGTTTCCAAAACATAATTAAACCAACTAAATAAGATGATTTGTGGTGATGATTCAATTGATTTTATTAGACAATATTAAGTGATGGGTAGATGGAGTGGAATGAATTTTTTCAAAAATCATCCTATCCTAGGAAGACTAACACATAAGAAGTGGGTAGAAGAGTATTTTTATGACTCATCATACAAGGTATTATTTTGTCAGTAACTTGGAAATTTGCATGCATGGCTAGGCACATATGTTATTGGAATAATTGGGAACTATGATGGAAAGAATCATTGGATAAAGGCATGGATTGAGTAGCTACAACACAACAATATCATTTGGACCAAATTATTAGATTTGTGGTGGAAGGGCATGGTGAATAGCTACTTATTGGATTTCAAAGTCTCTACATGTTATTTCTTATATGAAGTAGAACAATAATTTGTGAAAGATCCTAAAGGGATCTATATAGTGTAATTACCCTTGGAAATCAAGAAACATATGTTATAATGGTGTATTCATAATCTACCCATAGAAGGCTAAATACCATGATACATGGATTGAACATATGGTAGAGGGATAAAGGTGGACAAGCTTTGGATGATATAGTTTTTAAGGGTGGAAAAATAAAGAATTATAGTATAGAGATCCCACATAATATTTAACTTAAGTGACATAAATATGATGAAACACAAGGATTGATTGTCATTATGGACCCTAAGAAGAGTGGGGAGAAGTGTCACAGAGATGCGACAAAGACCTGTGCAAAATGGGAAGGACATAAGTATGATTGGAAGAGGGGGAGTTGAGTCAAGGAGATGTTATGAGGACCTATGTAGAGTAAAAAGGGCATGAGGTTGACTAATACATTGAGTAAATGCACTCTGATGAGGAAGAAACACATGTCAATGAACATAAAGACAATCATGAGGAGGTTGTTGAAGTTAATTTGGACCTTATAGACATGAATAATCACACATTTTTTGAAGGAACACCTACCCATAATCTAATTGAAGCACTAAATTGTGTGTTTCTTAACCAAATAGAAGTAAGCAAAGGTAAACATGTGGATTTGTCTCAAATAGAAGAGTTCAATAGACAATAGGTAGATCAAAGAATTCTATAACAAGTAGTAGCATATAAACCTTTAGGACAAATAATCATATCTATTACATGATCTAATATCTAAACTATGTTGGGAATGCCATAAATAGGAGGTGACAACCCACTCACATAGGTAAGTATAAATAGGATATAAGTAAAAACTATTATGGGTGCAGTGGCAACCAACCCAAGTACTAACCCAACCTCAATGCAAATCAATTTTAGGGTTGGTAAAAATGTTCCTACAACATGAAGTATGTGTTGCACATGCAAATATAACCTTGTAGGTATCTAGAAATTAAATGCATAGGAAACCACTAGCACAACAATCATGCAAATTCCCAAACCAAAAAAAATTATATATGAGATATCAATAAGTTTATCAAAATAAAAAGGGGTGGAAAATGTTGCCACACAGGCTCACAAATACAAGTTAAGTAGTGTGTGAAGTGTGTCACCACACCAGAATGGAAAGCTATTCAATTTATGACTACCTTAATATACCATGATCACACATGGTATCATAATTTTGACATCCAAAAAGCTATTGTAGAAAATGATCAACTCGAGGAAACATTCTTGAAGGACTTTTATATCCCTAAGTTTAAGAAAAAAACATATCTACTTTGAAGTAAATTAAGTAAGAAATTACAAAGAGTGTTATGATACAAGGTTTAAGACCCTAATATCTAAGCTTTCATATGAAATATAACCCATTCAGCACAAATAATGGTTTTTTGGAGGGTTAATTTTACCCTTCAAGTACACTTTTTCTATGAAGACATTCATAGAGCCAAGGGAGGTACTAGAAGTAACACTCAAATATGAGATAGTTGGTAACATGGACATGGGGATTATCCCCTTCACAGAGGAAAATAAATTTAATGGCATCCTAGTTTAAAAAAATTGACTGCCAATAGTGTGTATGATATTCACAATAAGTTATGGTGTATAGAGTGCAAGGTAGAAGGCCACAACAAGAATAATTATCTAAGAAACATCGTAAGGGCATTGCTTAAATCTCATAAAATTTTGTTTGAAGATCATGATGTGTGTGCTTGATCATTGATGAATAGGGAAACACATATGAATGTATCCTTATATTGTGAAATATGAAAATCATTTACCCACAATATGGAGGATTTTTGAGTAATTCATAAAGTTCATGAGGCATGCAAGCTAAGAGCATGATAAAAACCTATAGGACCTCAAAATCAAGAGTAGGGTTGTTATGGTGGTGAAATCCATTATATGGGAAGAGGTGGAGGTCACCATTCCCAAAGCACATGTTACAAGTGCAACTCACTAAACCACTACCAAAGGGACTACCCAAAGTTTCCTACCTATGGGCATTGTGGAAATTAACATAAACTAGAGGAATGCCCTTACCTCTATGCAAAGATAACACAAGAGGATAAGGTTAAGAAAGGAGTAGGAATGATATAAATTGTACACCTAGTGATAGATGTCATTTTTACCCCTTCATTTAACCAACCTATGTGGGTGTTAGTTCTTACCAAGGTCAATATCCAAGGCTATCTGCAATAAGACACTTATTGGTTTTAGGTTAACAATACTATTTTGAGGTTTTTTTGATGTAATATCCTAAATTCTATTTCTAAAAATCTATACTAATTCTGAAAACAAACACTCTTACAGGAAATGTAAACAAACCAAACTATGCTAAATTGAATAATTTGAAGGCAATCACACATTGATTTAAAATAAACTCTCTCAAACCAAATCTCAAATCTACACTTGCAGAATGAAAGTTACAAAAATTAAAGGAATGATTAAATGTTTATGCGAATCTAAAAGTAACACATTAATGATCTAATTTATCCTACAAGTTATAAGTATTAATCACACAAAACATATATATATATATATATATATATATATATATATATATATATATATCAATTTTAATTAAAAAAATAAGAAATAACTTTATAAATACCAAAATAAAGTCTCCTATCTCCTTGGAGAGTGGGCCCTTGCTCACCCTCAGATTTAGGTTTGAATCAACTCAGTCTTAAAATACTATCTCAACACATGAATTGAAAGAGTAAACTACTACGAGTCTCCTTGTATTAAAAAAACCAAAATTAAAATATTTGTGTATATCTATATGTGTCCAAATCCAACATGGATCTATCCTTTTATTCTATACAAAAGAAACTGTATATCCTAGAAATCAAGCAACAACTCGACTGACTTAGAACAAGAAGATATTTTAGATAGATTAGAAGATATAACCAAAATAGAGAAATGTTGCAATAAGATATGCAAAGAATTAGAAATATCCACATGAGATTATAATTACTATGCTTAGCTATATCTTAACTACCAAATATGTATGTATAACATATCCATATCTTCTATCTTTAGAGATGTAACTTGGAATGACAAATTTCATAAATAGAAGACTGTATAAAAATAGGAAGCTATATATATACATGTACAGAAATAGAAAATATCAAAAGGAGTCTTTAGATCATCATGGAGAAGGTGAAAAAACTTTTTGAACACTTTGGAACATGCTATGACCAAATATGGAGTGAATTGTGACAATTCATAGCAAAACTATGGTAATCCATAGTCGATTGTTGAAATCCGTAGCTAACTGGTAGAATTTGTAGTTGACTGATGAAATCCATAGCTAGCTATTAGAATTAGTAAGTGATTGACATAATCTATAGATAACTAAAAAAATCTATAGTTTTGCTTCAAATGATCATTTTTATGTCTTCAAACATTCTTATCTTCATGATATCTTGTCAAAACATTTATTACATGCTATTATTGCCTGTACATATCAAAATATGAAGACTAAAACATGAAAATGATCATAACACAATGCAAAGAAAGTTAACTTAGACTCAGATGACTTTATATAGATAAAAGCATCTACTTCCTACCTTAAGTTAAATATAAATCGTAAGATTACATGCAATGCTCAACCAATTGACATGTTTAAGACTATGAAATACAATAATGAGTCATAATATGGACTCATCATCTCCCCCATACCTTACCTTTTGCAAGTCCCATTGCAAACTAATTTTTTATATCCTCATAATTATGAACTCTTTGTTCTAGCTTGAGACTTAAGTCATAGATGGAATAAAAATCTTGAAATATATTTTGATGATGAGGATTATATCCCATATCTCTTTTAACAAAGTGGAGCCAAATAGAAAACTACTCATCAGACTAAGGTTCTATGTTTTGCCATGGAGACATAGGGGAGCATAACAAAGGAGGTTTGAATCTCATTCGTATCCATGGTTTATATCCATCCCCCTAAAGAACATCAATGATTATCTAAATGATGATCTTGGCCCTCCTAAGAGTCCATTGGATTGTAGTAGGGGACAAAAATTCTCTTTGTCTTAAAGTGACTACTAAAATATGCCAACGTTGTCTTCAAGAAATCACCACTTGATCAAAGCTGTGATGAAAAAATTGATAGGACCGAAACTCCCCAAAGCTCTGACACAACTTGTCAGATTTAAGAGCACACATGATTACCAATGTATAAGCAACTAAACATGCGGAATCCAGAAGAACAAATAACTATCAATGAGAAAGCACACAGAATATGAGAGGCAATATACAATTATATTCAACTCATTACAAAGGAATTTACAACAAAGAGGTGGCACTCTTTCTTCCACTTCGTGGGCTTACAGTAAACTTCCCTCCAGAGTAATCTTCTCTCATAGGTCACAACACACAGCTAACACAAGCTGTTGTTCACCTCATTGCACCATCTATACAATCGAGTACACAACCGTACTCCAAGTAGATCTCTCCATGATCCCGCTGATGTATTTCTGTCACCTTGGATCTAGCTTCCCCGCTGATCTCCTTTCTGACCCTCACATCCATACACCCCTACAAATCAAACCTGATCTTACTTAACCTACATGGGGAATCCTACTTGATTCCACCATGGGAAGAACTCTCCAAGCTTCACATAGCTCTTCTCCAAATTCTCCACTTAACAATACAGCCCATGAGTCTATTATATATAACTCATGCATACACTGACTAGACTTGCGGCTCAAGGCTTCAAACAAGCCTTTAACATGCAAACTCCACGTTCATTTAACTGACTGTTCGTAAACAGCAGTTCAGACCGCTACAGGTGACCGACGTCGGTCCCTACCCTCCTAGAGGTGACCGACACCGGCCGACTCTCTGCCGTCGCTGGTTTCCCTTCTGCGTCCCCTGACCGACGTCGGTGTGGCCTGCTGATGCCGGCGACTGCGTGCACTGGAAACCCTCCTGTTTGCCTTAAGGTGTAGCTTTTAGCTCCACACCCCAACAAAAATAATTCAAAGTTGATGAGACCATATTGAAAAGTATAGAGATAATGGTCATGGATCATGGGCTGTTGATAAAAACTTTAAAATTTCTCTAATATGTACTATGCATAATTAAACTAGGGTCTAATACATAGACCAACATCCCTTGCAATGTTTGTATGATCATCATATCTATTTTGCCATGCAATTTGATTTTTATATGAAAAAAAAGATCCCTCAACTAAGTTCTCCCATAAACAAGTGGCAGTAGTGTCTTGTCTTAGTCTATCTAGGGTTTTTTTAGCCATAGTTTCATCACTGTCAACAATAAATATCAATTTACTCCTCTTTTGAGGGACAAAAAGACTTTCTGCACATGAGGTTATTTGAGGTGTAGTTTGTGAGACAGGGTCTGATGATGATTCATCCTCAATTATTTGGATAGGTTCTTATACAAGGGTAATTTGGGGAGTTCGCTTAGGATTTTTGGTGGAAAATCTAATCCATAGTTTTCTACTTGACTGAGGTGGTGAAATCACATTAAGAGGGCTTGGTGGTTTAAGTGCAGTAGCTCTAACTATGGATCATATTAGTGAGTGGATTCAGGAACAATTACCTTAGAATAAGTTCTAGGTAGAGCCCTAGAACTTGAGGCATGAGAGTTTATAGGTATCTACTTAGCAAGTCTAGTATTTTTTTCTCTTTTTACCCTCATGGAAGGTAGTCCAGGATTTTGTGCCATTTTATTGTTGCATATAATGGTGTTGGATGATCAATTGGATTAATCCATGGTGGTGAATGGCAAATGGATTTTTGGGGAATATCATGGCCATAACCTAAATGAATCCTAATAATAATGAGGGTAGATTAATTTGATGTTGGGGTTGTTGTGTACCATACCTCAAATGTATTAGCATTCTCAATATTATGCAACTTAAGACACTACATTGATCTTCATAAGTTAGTTATTTTATAATCCAAAAAGAAACTAACCTCCATGGTTCAGGTAAAGATTCCCTACTGACTCCCTTGATCCTCCCTTTGACATCTTAGACATAAACTGGCACTAGTTCCCCTTCACTATTGAAGATTCAAATGAGGTCAACAAATGAATATATGTCTGTCATTCTTTCTCCTTCATCTATAAATACAAATAGCTCATTGAGAACTTGAGTAGAGAATGGAATCTACACACCTTGAATAGTAGAGAAGTCTAATTTTAAGTAGAGGATGAAATTGACAACCAGTGCCTCATCATAACCCTAGAATTTAATGAGGAATTCGAGCCACCTAGCTATTACAAGTACCTTATTCATTGGTTCATCCCTCAAAAGATCATTTATATTTTGATTTAGACTTTTTCTTTATCCCCATCCTGATTTCTGATGTTGTAAAAAACATAGTCAGCCCTCAACTTTGTTTACAAAATAAATATGCTTTGCTAGGAAATGAATGTATGGCAATAATATCTCTTTTGGTTATTCCCTATGGACAAAAATTGGAACATGTCAAACAATTATGAAAATGTCAATTTGAAATAATAATGATGATGTACTTTGTCCCTTTTCATTGATTTATAATTATTCCATAGCCAAATATTTAGCCATTACTTTATCCACATGAAGTAATATGATGACAAGGACATGCCATCATAAAGTGACTTATATCTTAAGAGGACATTGTTTGTAGCATCCATAGCATAAATTAAGTGTTCAAAATGTGACTCTTTAAATGATTCCTTTGCTGAAAATATTATTCTTATAACACTTATGATAATTTTTGTGCCAAATATTTGAGCATAAACATGCAACCTCAAAAATTCAAAACTAAATTTTAATATAAAAATAGATACTATACATTAAAAACCATGATATTGTCCTTGTCTAACTTGTTCACCTATTCTTCCATATAAAATTGCATGAATTAGTTATGAGGAATAGTACAGAAAACAATAACATCAAATTTTATTGCTTTGGAATAAAGAGAATCAATCATGATTCCTAAATTTTTGAACTCACTTTTCTATTTTTTTTAATTTATATTTTTTTAGTTTTTTGCCTTTGACTAGCCATTTGCTAGTTTTTGGGTCAAGGCTCATCATTTAGTACATGAAAAACCAACAAGCTGATTTTTTTAAACATGATTGTCAATAATGTCCCAAAAGATTTTCATTATTGATTTTTTTTTTTTTAATAAATATTTTTAAATTTTTAGAGAAGTGGATCTTCTTCCTTTATTCAGGTCATTTTGTCTTCAAAGATCAATATCCATGGAATATTTGATTTATTCTATGGTGTCAAACTCATTTTGTACCAATTGAATGAATTTCTCTCTGATGAAAGGTTTCTGGTATAACTTCAACTGATGTCTATTAACAAGAAGTGTTTTTTGATTTCCTTCTATAGGCAATAACTGAACCATTGTCAAAAATATTTTCTATCTAAAATTGTTCTAACCATCTAGTTCTCAACTTACCTTTGAAGTGATGACACAAGAGTGCCCAATCTCCTTTAAACTGTCTTTATTTTATGTGTAAATCATACCATTACTTCCTCCAATACTACTTCATCTTTGTTTGTGCAAAACTTCTGTTCTCATCTCATCCAACTCATTCAATTGTAAAATTCTCTCTCTCTATGTTTCATCCAAGTCAATTCCTACTTCTAGTGTAGTATTTAAATTTTTCATCTCAAATTCAATTTAAAGGAAAGGTTTCTTACTAAATACTAATTCATATGGTGAAAAATCAATAGTGGTCTTCCACATGGTGTTATAGGCCCATATAACCTTTAGAAGTTTGGCTACCTAATTCTTTCTGCTGCTATTGACTATCTTGGTAAGGATATTTTCCAATTTTCTATTATTAACCTCTACCTATCCATTTTTTTAAGGATGGTATGAAGAAGACTTTTTGTGATTGACTTGGTAGATCTCTATGAATGTTTGGATCATCTTGGACATGAACTAAAGTCCCTGATCAAATAGTATCTCCCCTTAGAGCTCCAAAATGTTGCATGATCTTAGAATATAGGAAGTATTCTATTACCTCTTATCTTGCAAAGGAAAGAGCTTGTCCTTTAGCCCATTTGGTCACATAATTCATACATACCAACAAGTATTCTATACATTGAGAAAGTAGATTTATGGGCTCAACAAAGTCCATGCCCCACTTCTCAAAAGGATTCAGAACTACTTGAGGATGGAGAGGCATCTTAGAGGATAATGTAGGCTTGCCAATTCTCTGACATGGATCACATTTCCAAAAGTAACCAACTCCAAGGATCTTATGTATTGTCCTTATAATTAAAAGTGTCCTTCATTAGATTCATCATGACAAGCATGAATGATATCATATATTTTATTCTCTTTTTTATATATGCAGAAAATATGATCAGGTCTATGTTTAAATAGTATACCATTAATACATTTATAAGAAGAACTAACTTTAATCAAACATTGCTTTTTCTTTTTTGTAAATTGAAAAGTAAACTTTCTTGTAGCCAAAATTTTTGATATATTAATAAACCAAGGTGATTGTGCTAAAACAATAAATAATTGTTTATCTAAAAAATTATCTTCTATAGGTTCTTCTTCACCTACATTGTTCAATTTAGAAATAAAATCAACAACCACATTGAATTTATCTAGTTTATCAACAATTGTTATATCAAATTTTTTTAACAATAAAATCCACCTAATAATTATTCCTCCTTCCACTGGCTTGTTCATAAAATCCCTGATAGATGCATGATCAGTATATACAAAGATTTTGTAATCAATAATGTAATGTATAAATTTATTTATGGCATAAATCATAGCAAGGAATGATTTATAAGTGGTTGTGTAGTTTCTTTCAGTTGAATTCAAGTTCTAGCTGATGTAGTATATGACATACATTTGTCTATCTTCATCTTTTTATCCCAAAACAACTCCCATAGTATGATTAGATACATCAATATAAATATGGAAGGGATATGATGAGTTAGGTCCTCTTAGGAGTGGTGTATTACTTTATGAGTCATCAATTCATCATTTAATAATGTCAATCCAAGGTTGGTGTCCAAGGTTCTATGCAATAGGAGAAAGAGATCTCTAACAACTAGTCTCTTCTACCACACTTCACACTTAAAAAAAAAAAAAAAAAACTTTAAAAAATTAAATCACATCACACTTTGTAGAAGAGTAAATCAGAGTTACAGAAAGTAAATAATTTTTTTAGGAAAGTAAATCATATCACACTTTGCAGAAAAGTAAATTGCTGAATTGAAAATAAATAATAAACATAGAAAACACCTCCAAGTTCAAAACAAACTTTACAAAAAATAAATGTTCACATAAAAAATAAATAATAATAATTAAAAATCATAATTACATAATAAATAAATAAATAAATAAATAAATAAAAATACATTTATTCATCTTCCTTGGAATGAGTGGCCAGCTCATTCTTTGGAAGAGGATTTTAATCAGAATATTGTATTTGTTTCACAAAGCTTCAAAATGTATTATTGATAACCAAGATTGATTACAATGGTGTGGGATATTATATTTATAATCTCATGCTTCCAATCAACTCCTTATTTTTTAATAACAATCTTAGATGATCTCCACCTAATATGGAGAAAAACATAACAACTTAGATATTCTAGCTTATCTTAATCTTCCACAAAATATGGAGAGAGACATTATTGTCTATTTACAACATAAACTCAATCTTCATGAAATATGAAGAGAATTATTTATGGAATAAAATTATACTAATATAAATTTACAATCTTGAGCTAGTATATATATATATATATATATATATATATATATATATATATATATATATATATATATATATATATATATATATATATATATATATATGCCTGCACAGTCCATAGATTTTAAAACTTGCAGAGTCCGTAAATTTCAGAACCTGTAGAGTCCGTAGATTTCAAACCTATATAGTCCATAGATTTTAAAACTTGTAGAGTATATAGATTTTATTAAAGTTGCATTCTTTTAACTGATGATGACTATAATGGCTCCCTTAACATTTGATACTTTGAACTAGTATTCAATAAATGAACTACATATATGTAGAGCTACTGGCTGAGTCTGTAGATATGAACTGAGTGAGTTCATAGTAAATCTAGGCGAGTCTATAGCTAGACTAGGTGAGCTGTAGCTATGTCTAGAGTACCTGTAGCTCACCTTAAAACTAATACTTGGTTGGTACCTCATGCTCATGTCTAATATAGCTTATTATGGGATACATATACATATTAACAATTTTTTTCCAAACATTTAGTAACAAGAATCAACAAACAAGAAGACACTGATTTATAAAGAAATAATCAAGGTATAGTTCTCTATTTCATTTTAAATAAATCATAAGTTCAGAAACTACACTTAGATCCACTTTTTATGTAAGAAAAAATAATGTTATTTCATGGATATAATGATCCATTTTATGGTCTCACCATCTCTCCCACACCTAATCTCATGCATGTCCTCAAGTATGTCATTCCTTTATCTAAAAATTCTTTGAGATACAAATACATGAGTTAGATGTTTTTATTTTTAAATAGTCTTTCCAAATTTGACTTTGTATAAGTAAAATTATTTTTAACTTGTAGAATCTTTTTGGATTTCATAGGCAAAAGTTTCCAATGAAAGTGGTCAATAAAATACATTTGTCAAGGATGTGAATATTTTCCTTCTATCTTTGATTTCTTTTTGACATAGGTTCTTGTGTGGAATTATCATGCTACTCTCTTCTTTCTTTGGTTTTTTAAAATGAGGTGAGAGCAGGTTATTGTGTTGAGAATTTTCTTATTGTGCTTATATTGATTTATTTTGACTACAAAGAAACTTTGATATAAAATATGAAGTAAATTTTGTTGCTTGAGATTCTTACAAAATAATGGTGAAACTATATGCCTCTATCAAAATCAAATTTGTTTATACTAAGCCATATTCTTGATTTATTACTGAGACTATTCTCTTTCTCCTCTCCCACACCTAATCCCATGCATGCCCTCATGCATGCCAATGTAAATATATATAAAGTGTGGGGATATTTGATTCATTTTTATTCTTCTAAAAAAAATGAATATTTATGTAATAACAAAACTTACAAGTAAATTTAAAAGTGAAATAAAAGAAACTAGATACCTTGGCACAACTTTAGTTCACCTTGTCTTTCTTGATGTTAACCCCATGGAGCATATTGAAAAAGATGTTTGAAGAATGGAAGCCCGAGCAATGCTAAAAATAAGAACATAAAAAGTCAACAATCAAGTATTTATTGCAAGTGGGAAAAGCAACCATTGTTGGTTTTCAACTTTTTCCAATTTTTTTGGTCCTTGACTAGCTAGTAAAATTGATTTTCTAATCAAGGCTCGTTTTTCCAATACTTGACCCACCAGCAAGCTGATTTTCAAACCAAGACTACCAACAACACTTGAGGGTTTTCATTATTGATTGATTTATTTATATATGCAAAAATGATGACAAATAAAATGTTAGCAATAGACTGTATACATCCTCATATTATTTTCAAATGTATTAGTAATTTTTTTTCATGTTTGACATTCTTCATCATTGGTCTATATAGTGATGACCAATCATTGATAGAAGATTCTTGTTAATTCTATTGTTCTCTTAAGATAAAGTGTTAGGTGATAGAAATTAAACTATTTTGATCTTCTCAAATGACTCCATAATCTCTAACCTTTGAGTCCATATACACAAAGGTGTAGGCCTGTAGGTGATTTTTTTTCCATTTAAACTCTTGTCTATTGATTTGTCTTCTCTAATATCTTTCATTGAGGAGCAACCATGTGAGATAATTCACCCTTGTGATGAAGCAAATTTGTGTTCCTCTATTCTACCTTGAAAGCTTCTTGTTGATTTATGTTCATGAAATTATCTTATAGGAACTCAAAACCACAAAGACTTTCCAGACCAGCATAGTATCAACTGCATCAAATAATTATACATATCAATAACATGAAGAATGGAAGGAACATTTGAAAACACATGAATAAATGTATTTTAGCCTATTTAAGAATGATTTATAAATTCCAATAGATTTTTATTATAGAAATAAGAACTCCCTCAAATAAGTTCTATTATTATGATTGGTGAATATGGGTTTGACTAATGGATGGAATGGAATGAAGATAAATGCCATCAAATCTTTTTATTTATAGAGAGAGTAGGAAAGTTTAACTATAATATGCACAGGGATAATGATAGATCTTTTTAAAAAATTTGGTTAAAATTAGTTATTAATTTTATAAAAATCTATCATACCTTAAATGATAATGCATGGATGGAGTGAATATACAATGACCTATAATTTTTATGCATAGAAGCTGATGGAGAAATGGTATGAAAATACCAAACTAAAAATAAAATAGAGTACATAAAAACATACCTAAATATTCTTCATTTATAAGATTATACTGTAGGATATCCTTATTGATGATGCTGTATTAGATCAAGGTCTTTCTTAGTCTTAAAAATCAAGGAATAAATCAAGGTCTCTGTTATAATGTTAATGTCAATACCTCAACCTTAGCCTTGTTATTGATATTAACATTTCTATTCAAATCAATATCAACCTGTTTAATATTTGCACTACATTCTTATTCATTGACCATTGTTTTTCTAGGCTTCAAATAAAACATTCAATCTTCTCCTTACAGCCACAAATTCTCTATATTTGTCTTCATTTGACATTCTTAAAATCTAACTTTAATTTTGGGATGTGATCATTTTGCCCATAAAATATGAAAGGATATTACTGCATGTAAATTTGTTGCACAACCCATTCCAACATTTATGTGAAACATTCAACCCAGAACAACCTTTAAAATATGCACAATATAATCTATATTACATGTGTTTTTGATTATTTACCAATCTCTTTCTGACTCATAAAATCCATCTGCAACAACTAACTTCATGCATGCTATCTTTTTACCTAGATTTATGCATGCAATCTAAATTTATGCATACAACTAACTTCATGCATACTATCTTTCCACCTAGATTTATGTATACAATCTAAATTTATGCAACTAACTTCATGCATGCTATCTTTCTACCTAGATCTATGCATGCAATCTAAATTTATGCAACTAACCTCATGCATGCTATCTTTCCACCTAGATTTATGCATGCAATCTAAATTTATGTAACTAACTTCATGTATGTTATCTTTCCACATAGATTTATGCATGCAATCTAAATTTATGCATGTAATTTTGTTGTATAGATTAATGCACACAATTTTTCATCTAAAATAAATAAATTTTATATAGGAAGATATGCATGCAATATTTTGGTCAATGTGATTTTTGTATTCTTTTCATAATTATGCATGAAATTGAGTATCCAAATTATTTTGGTTTGAGTGTATTTACATGAAACTGGGATTGCAAAATATTTATACATGGGCATGGAATATGAACTCCTAGAATTTGGGAATGTATTTTTGATCATCCAAAAATTATATCTACCAAATATGCATATAACTCATAGATCTTCTATAATCATGTAATCATTCAAAATAACTTTCCTATATTTATTATATGCATGCATATAAAATTTTGAATCTATTAGATTTTATGCATGCATTTTTAAATCATAAAAAATCATAAATCCATTTTATACATGCATATATGTAAATTTACAATTCTACTACACTTCTTGCATGCATGTGGATATAAGATATGATCTATCGCATCCTTAGAATATAATGAAATCAACTTAATTGAGTATTTTCCCTTATTTCATTATAAAAATAAAATCACATGCAATATTTTAAAATTTAACCAACCTAAAAACTTATGTGATTCTTTGTTGATGGTTTTGGAAAAAGTGCAACTATATTTTATCCTCCATATAGTCGATCTCAATTCTTTTCCTTAAACAGGGAAATTAATGCTTCAATAGGTATGTTAGGCACATGAACATAAATTCTAGAATCCTCTTTTTGAATAGCTATAGAAATTTAGCCCAATTTTATCCATCTCTTATGTTATTTTAGATCATAATTTTCTTCCTCCATCCTATATCAACATTTAAATCCTTTTGTATGGTGTTAGCAGTTTTTATTTTCTATACAACAATGTTAGTATGTCGTGGGATGAGAATTTTGCATGAAATTAAAATTTCTAGAGATAATTACAAAAAAATAAACTCTAATCTATGTTGTAATAAAATATATTCTAATCTATTTTATAGGAAAATAAATTCTAAAAAAACTATTAACTAAGTATCTCCTGTCACAAAATTTGTAAAGAGACATTCCCTCTCACTAAGAACTTATTTATCTACTTCCACTAGAAAATTCTCTTAACAAATTTTGAATCTCCTAATAACACCATGCCATTTAAAATTGTGCCAAAAATAATGAGTCATCAATTCAACATTTAATAATGTCAATCCAGGGCTAGTGTCTAAGGCTGCATGCAATAGGAGAAAGAGATCTCTAGAAACTGGTCTCTTTTACCACACTTCACACTTGTAAGAATTGAAAATTACACTTTTAATAAATTAAATCAAACCACACTTTAAATAAAATTAAATCACACTTGAAAAAACTAAATCACACTTGCAAGAAAGTAAATCACACTTGCAGAAAAGTAAATTGCTGAATTGAAAATAAATGAGAAACATAGAAAACACTTACAAGATCACAACAAACTTTACAAAAAATAAATGTTTACATAAAAAATAAATAATAACAATTAAAAATAATAATTATATAGTAAATAAATAAATAAAAATATATTTATCCATCTTCCTTGTAATGAGTGGCCAACTCATTCTTCATAAGAAGATTTTAATCAGAACACTACATTTGTGTCACAAAGCTTTAGAATGTATTATTGATAACCAAGATCTATTACAATAGTTTGGGAGGTTGCATTTATAATTTCATGCTTCCAACCAAATCCTTATTTAAGAATAACAATCTAGATGCTCTCCACCTAATATGGAGAAAAACATAACAACTTAGATATTCTAGTTTATTTTGATCTTCCACAAAATATGAAGAGAGATATTATATATTTAAACTTAAGATCAATCTTCATTAAATATGAAGATAATTATTTATGAAATAAAATAATATAAATCTAAATTTAGATACAATCTTGAGCTAGTCTATAGATAGTCCTCCACAATTTGTAGATATGCCTACTCAATCCATATATTTTAGAACCTATAGATTTTTTAAATTTTAGAACCTACAAAGTCCATATATTTTAGACCTATAGAGTCCATAGATTTCAAACCTACATATTTCATAGATTTTAGACCTATATATTTTGTAGATTTTAGAACCTACAGAGTATGTAAATTTTCTTTAAGTTTCATTCTTTGAATTGTTGATGACTATGATGGATCTCTTGATGTTTGATGCTTTGAAATGTCCTTCAATAAATTAATTACATGGATGTAGAGCTACTAGCTGAGTCTGTAGATATGAACTGAGTGAGTCTATAGTAAATCTAGGTGAGTCTGTAGCTAGACTAGGTGAGTTGTAGTTATGTCTAGAGTGCCTATAACTCACCTCAAAGATGATACTTGGTTGGTACCTCATGATTATGTATAATATATATTATTATGGACTACGTATACATATTAATAGTTTTTTCCATAGATTTAGTAACAAGAATCAATAAACAAGAAGACAACTATTTATAAAAAAATAACCAAGATATAGTTCTCTATTTCAATCTAAATAAATCATAAATTCAAAAACTACAATTAGATCCACTTCTTATGCAAATAAAAAAGATGTTATTTCATGGATATAATGAGCCATTTTATGGTCTCATCAGTCTCAACTTTTCCTTGATGGTTTCAAAATCTTGTTGACAGTCTAAATTTTAGATAAATTCACTCTCTTTTGTCAGCAAAGTAAACACTGAAGCAACAATCTTGTTGAAATCATCTATGAACCTTGTATAGTATCTGACATGGCCTAAGAATCTCTTAGTATCAGTCTAACTTTGAAGAATAGGTAAGTTTGAGATGAATTCAATTTTTTTTGGATCCACTTGTATTTCTTTTGTAGAAATATGATGTCCTAAAACTATACCTTTTTCTACCATGATCAAACAATTTTCATGACTTAAAAATAAATGGTGATCCTCACATAAATGCAATAATTTTCTAATATTACTTAAAGTTTCATCAAAAGAATCCATGAATAGTAAAATCATCCATATAAAGCTCTACATAGTCATTGGTCAATTCTAAAAATATGGCTAGGACTACTCATTGAAAAGTGGTAGGTGCATTACATAAACCAAAGGGTAAGAATCTATAGACAAATTTCCCCCATTGACAAGTGAAGGTTGTTTTGTCTTGTTCTTCAGGTGCCACTTGTATCTATTTGTATCCACTTAAGCCATCCAAGAAGGAAAAATATCTTTTTCCTGCCAAGTTGTCAAGTACTTGGTCAATAAAAGGTAAGGAGAAGTATTCTCTCATGGTTTCTTTGTTCAAATTCTTGTAGTATACACATACTCTCCATTTAACATTTTTTTTGGGAATAATAACCAAATGAGATATTGATTGGCTATCAAAAATTAGATAAATGAATCTCACTTCTAACAACTTTTCAATTTTAATTTTCATAATGTCTCTTAAGGCATGATTAATTATTATTTGAGGTTACCTTACTAGTTTAATGTGTTATATGTAGATATTGTGTGTGCATACACTTGGATGGATTCCCTTCATGTCTTGATATTATCAATAAAAATCTTTATTATGGTCTTTGAGTACATCAAAAACTTTCACCTCCTAATCATCTATCAACCAACTGTTTATGTTGAGTGTCTTCCCTGGTGCTACTATGATTTGTTTTATGCCTAGATGGGAAGAATCAATTTGTTTGAACTCACTCATAAATGAATTAAGAGGACAAGGATGTGGTAAAAATGTATGGAATGTGACAGTATCTTTGACAAAAATTTCTCCTATAGGAATAACTCCAACTAAAAGACAACAAAAGGTTGTCAAGAATGAATTTTGGCTTTCATGTGATCATTACATCACACTATTTTGAATGTTTTTATGGTCATAAAACATGTTGGAAGAGGTGGAAAAGGATGGGTGATTATAAGGATAGGAAATTCCATCATGAAAGGATATTTTATCAAAATTCATAGCTAGACTATCAAGATCTATAACTGGACTATCAAGATTCATAGCTAGACTGTCAAGATCCATAACAGTTCTAATACTTATTAATAATTCATCCTCTACTTACTCTATGTGATCAATGATTGTGACCATAAATAGAGAGAAGATACTATCATGTTTTTCATCAAGTTGATCAACCCACAATTGTTTGATAAAATTGATTGATGGTTGAGCAGGTGGATATAAATAAATATGTTTTGTTTTAAAACCATTCAAGATAGTCATATCTCCTGATCCACAATCGATCAATGCTACTACAATTTATAACCAAGGTCTTCCTAGAATCAATGGGTATCTAATTTGTTTGTTTTTGGGCTAGAGGATAATAAAGTCAATAGGGTATTCTCATGAATCTATAATCAATGTTATATCCTCTATAACACCTTATAATTTGGTAGTGGATTGATCTGCCATCTTTAGGATTGTGGTAGTTGGTTTCATATATTTCAAATAAATATTTTGCATGGTGACCTTAGTCATTACATTAATAGTAGCTCCTAATTCCATCAATACATTTGGTATCTCTTATTATTTAATCTTTATAGAAAATGATAGGACTTTTTGGGTCCCCAAATTTAGGTAAAAGTAGCTCACCTACTAATAAATTATCAAGCTTTCCATCTACCTATATGGTCTTAAGATATTGTATTTTTATACCAAGTGTCTTCATACACAAAATTTTGATCACCCTATTTAGTTCTGAAATATCCCTAATGGCTTGTAATAATGGAATTTCTATGTTGAGTTTCTTGTGTTCTTGAATTAATTTATATTTATTTTTGTCTTCCACTTCCTTTAATATTTATGGAAAAGGAACAGATGGAGGATTTATGATAACTTATTCTATTTTTTCATATTTCTCTCTGGACTCTTCTTATTTCTTTGGTTGGATCTGTGAACCTTTTTTTCCTTGAGGACTTCTATAAGGATGGTCTGATGTTCTCATAACATTTTTCCTAATTTGAGATGTATATCTACACATTAAATAACACCTAACCCTATGGTTTTACCTTGTTCATTTACATAAACCTATATGTTCTTTGGATTTGCTACTAGTTGTGCATGTAGTTGAGGCTGGTTTACTTGTATTTTAGGGGCTTCTTGATTTGCTTGAGGAGCCAATAATGCTTATTATTATTATTTTTATTGTCATGGATACCTTCTTTGTTGTTGTTGGTTATAGTTTGGACCAGAATTCCAATATTGGTTTGTCCATGGTTGTTGGTGACCTTCAAGTATCCAAGTTTGTTGAAAAGGTTGGGGCATCATCCATTGTTATGGAATCCATTCCTAGGTTCCGCATGGTGATAATACCCACACTTGTGGAGGTGCATGACATTATGGAAAATGAATCCTTGAACCAAACTATTGTGGTTGATTTATTCTATGGTTTGCGTATTTTATTTGAATTGATTATTAAAAGTGGGAAGGTGACTAAAATTCTTTGTGTCATGATCCTGAGCATCACATATTCCATAGATGTCAATTTTGTCTAGAGAATAGTCCTTTAGTGCATGTTTTAATCTACACTTTGGATAATAGATCTCTAGTGGTTCAGTGTTAGACTTAGCCTTAGCTTTCAATCTATCTAATGTTGAATTTAGTTGAACTAGTATGTATGCTTTGAAGTTTGCTAGTTATTTCATGAGTTGACTTACATCATTATATTTCCCTAGTTTCCCTCTTCTACTATTGGGTTTTATCCTAGAGTAGTTGGTACATACACGTGTGATCTGTTGGAAGTCTAGTTTTGTAATATTTCCCTTCCTCATAAGATTCAAGGAATCCCTAGAGGAGTCATCCAAACCTTTAAGGAAAATAGTTTTGATCACTTCCTTAGATAGCCCATAACCACATCTGTTATGGGAAAAAGAAAACCAATCTAAGTAATCTTAAAGGTTTTCAAATTTCTTTTGCTTGATTTAAAAAAATCTTCTTTCCTATCCTTGAATCTACAGTAATCTTGATATTTTCTCAAGAATACTATTTCCATTATAGAGTTCCCTATTTTTTATATTATTTAGAATTTGAAGATCATCCACTCTATCAAAGTTGATTATTGATTTATGATTTGTTTTGAACTTGCCTAACATTGCTAATAATTGATCTTCATGTCTTTAAGTCACATGTTCCATTGCATCCTTGCTCATGTATTCATGTTATAAAACCCTAGCACAAACCCTCAGTTCAAATTTAAATTTGGAAGGAATTAATTGACAGGAGCATTTTAAATTTATTTTATACTTAAGCACAAGTTTCATGTTTAAATCTTAGGCATTTTTTTAAAGACAACTAAAACTTTAGCCTAAAAATGTTTGGTCCCCTTTATTATCTTCCCCATTAGTTCTTTATTGTTTCTAACCAAGTCTCATATTTGGTTTTGTAGGGTCCCTTTTATTTTCTAACATGATCCTTTTATTTGCTTTTTAGCCTAGAGTTTTAATCCTAAGGCCCCGATGTATTAAATAATATGAATGAGACCTAAGCCTTAACATTTTAGCCTAAGTATTTAATTTACCATGGATCCTAACTTAATCTACTTGAATCTTTATAGATTCGATGATCCATGCTTCATCATAGGGCTTGATCCAATGGAGAGAGGAAGGCCTGGGTCTTAACTTAAAAAATGTGCAACTCACAAGATTTGATGATCCACACTTTCTTGTTGTCTCTCGATCGGATGATGTGAAGAATCTTAACAAATATGAGCACTTGATATTTTGAACTAATCATGAACAAGCACTCAGATCCTGATCAATGGTTCTCACTTCATCATTACTAAAGATCAGATGGAGCAAAGACATAATTGAAAATTCAAAATCCTAGGAGGTTCACAGAGCTACCACGTGTCACTCTTATGTTCAAAGATTAAAAGAAAAGGGGTTCACATGATAGAAGGGACCAATGATGAACAAGCTCCTAGACCATGATCAAGTAGTTCTTGCTTCATCATGATTCTTGATCCAATAGAGTGAATTGGGCCTAAGATCCTTGGAAGCCCCACGGAGGTGCCAAGTGGAACTCTCACATTGGAACATAGGATTTTGATGAGCATGAATTTGACATTATTGTAACCATAATTTGGCATTTGTAAGGACATATTTTACATCTGTATGACCATCAACTTTAAGCCCATAAAATTCAATAACTTCATGACCTTAAAATAGACATTATTGCAACCATCATTTGACATTCATGAGGATGTATTTGATGTCTATGAGACTATCAAATTTAAGCTAATGAATTATTTTGCTCAGAATTAAGGTACATTCCAAAATGTTGTTAGAAATCTCATGAATTGCCTTACTGACTAATAGAAGCGCTCAGAGGATGTTCAAACACTAGAAATCTTTGAACTGCAAATATTGAAATGGCCTTATGGTCTAAGTATATGCAAAATTAACTTAGTCTAAGTCTATACCTTAAGGTCCCCATTGAATTTTATTTAAATAATGTGAACCTTAGGCTATATACTTATACTAAGTCTTATTTTAAAGAGTATTTGTGACATATAACTTAGACCAAATTCTTCTAACCAAATGTTTTAATATGTGTATTAATGGAATAAAACTCTATTTGAGACTAGATCATTATATCATTTTGACTCCTTTGAGCATGTTCTATAGGCTTGACATGAATATTTTAGCCCAAAATATATGTTGTATTATTTAAACACAACGTAAACTTTGGCTTAAAATATTTAGCCATGGTCTTTTTTGTATAAATCTAGGAGACTTAGGTATAAATACTTTCACCTAAAGTTCATTTCATGTTTAATAAACACAAAATTAACCTTAGCCTAAGGTATTTAAAACCTAAGTCCACGCCTAGTTATTTGACTTAAAACTTATCATAAAATGATTTAACCTAAGTCTATTTGTGTTTATTAATATGAGATAGACTTAGGTAAAAACATATTAGCCTAAGTTATTTTATGTCTATGTGCTAACTAAAAACTCGTACATCTTTGTATATCAACGACTCATGTTTTATCATAGAAGGATGATCCAATGTCGCAAAGACCCCATAGACTTTTCAATGGAGCTTTAAGAGCCCATAGGCTCAACACATGGTGAAGTATGTTCAAAGGTGGTTGACGAAGGATCTAATAGTTCATGCTACATCACACTCCTTGATCCAATGGTGTGAAAGAACAAAATACTTTTCAAAGGAACTTGAAATCCTTGTGGAGGTGTGAAGTGGTATAACCACTTGGCACTAGTACCAAAGAGTCAATAACAAATGAGAGTCTAGATCGCAATTTATGGTTCATGGTCACTCATAGGATCTTGATATGATGATGTGAAGTAAATGAGGAATTTTTACATGCCAATGGCTAGTGATCAAAAGACATTTATGAAAGATGCTATGAAAAGTGCCATATAGATGCCAAATAAGTGCCACATAAGCACAAAATGACAAAAACTAATATCTTATGTGCTCAAAAATGAAAAAGTATAAAGGTGTAAATCCAAATCAAATCCAAGGCACATATGAGAGAAAGTATATATATACCCTCACCATTAAAGCTTCATAACCCTGAACCCTACATAAAAGAGACCCTAAGTGAACTCAATTAATCACAATTCTATTTGAGAAGAGCTTAATTGTGATTTGATCACATAAGAGTTAAGCATAGAGATCAATTGCAATCCAATTTTAAATAATTTTCAAGCATAGAAACCTTGGAAAGTCAAAGACAATAATTGCAAAATGAGATAGAATTGTACCTATTTATAGACAACAAAGGAAAGGTTTTCATGGATATGGAGCTAGATGTCACAACCCTAAACAATGGAAATAGGAATTGGTCCAAACTCTTCCTCACCATAGAGGATCTAAAACCCATCACCAAGGAGGAGTAGAGGATTTCCATGGTAAGTATAAAATAGTATGACTTGGTTATGGTTCAAATGGATAGCCTCCACCATGTATCTACCAAACTAGAGGTACTTCACTAGATTGATGTCCTTGCTCTAATTTCCGTTGATTATAGAATCGATGGTGATTGAATCAGCCATAAGGGAAGCTCTAGGAGAGTAGTCTACATTTCCCTCCTAGTTCTAGTGGGACTTGTTAATGCCTCTATGTGTACCACAAATGTCCTTAGTGTTCAAGAACACTTCTCATTTTAGAATTCTAGGAATTTAGAGCATGAATAACAAGTTATGGCAACTTGATGTTACCTATGGTGAAATAACGACAAAGTAATGTTTAATTGTTCTAAAACATTTATGTTAATTGATGGTTGGGATCTGTCTTGGTCCAATTCTCTATAAATTGTAAGTATCTATGATAATGCTTAGTCAATTATGATCAAAGTTTAAGCTATAAAATAATCTAGATAGATATTTATAATGAAGCTTAAACTAAAGTGATATGGTTGAAAAGAGAAAATGAGGAGAGTAAGGAAGAAATAAAATGAGTGACTACCTATCTTAGTCTTAAACATTATGACAAATCATCAATTACAACTAAGTATGCATTCAAACCAATATATATTGTAAAATAGCCTAAGCTCAAATTTCACTATATACTATTTGAAGGATGATGTAAAGAATCACAAGTAAGAACTAGGTTTACTTTAAAGATTTAATACTATAATCAAATAAAATTTTTACATTTTAATACAGAGAAAAATAAAGTGAATTAAATCCAAGATCCTTCAATTAATCTAGCATATACACAAATTAGAAACCCTGTGATTAGAATACAACCCATAATTCAAAGAAACCATTCAAATTTAAGATATAAAACTATCAATTAAAAGAAAAGCTATATTGACAATTGACATATCGAATATGGACAATCTTTGTAAAATTATTTGATTATATTAATTCCTCCAAGTATATAAATTTTTCTCAAAATTATCCCTGGATAGTCCTGCAAGACAAGTACCATTGATTAGTATATGTATGATGGAATCATACCACTTACTAGCTTGAAAAATCTATTGATCGACTTGCATAATACTCAGCCTAAGGTTGGTATTATCAATAATTTTAATCAAGCCTTGACACCTTACCCATTTTTTTATCTTCATTTCTATATCATATTCCTACAAAACTAACATCCACTTATCTTGACATTCTCCAAGCTCATTCTAGCTCAACATAAGCTTTGTGGCAAGGTTAGGTAGAATAACATGCACCTTATTTCTAAGGATATATTACCTAAAATTATTTACTACCTTAACTAGTTCATATGCCTATTTATAAATTAAGGGATAGTTTAACTCAACATTATTAAATTTATTACTCATGAAAGCTATTGGGTGATCACACCCATCAATCTTTTGAGTTAAAATTTCAACCATAGTATGGTTAGATGCAAAAGAGTAGAGATAGAAGTCCTTTGAAAAGTCAAGACTTATCAGGACTGGAGCTTGGCTAATGGAAATCTTGATATCACTAAATGCCTTCCTATACTCTTCATTTCAAGTGACCTTGGCATCTTTCTTTAGCATGTCATTCAGTGGCTCTATAATCTACACAAAGCCAAAAATGAACTTTCTTACAAAGTTTATCTTACCAAAATATGACTTTAGCTCTTTTCTACTATTTGGAGGCTCTATTACAGACATGCCTTCTAATCTTTTAGGATCTATAGAGATCCCATCCTTGGTTATTACATGACCCAAAAATTTACCTTCAATAATACAAAAGATATTTTTCTTGGGGTTCAAGGAAATTATATACCTTTTGCATCTCTCAAAAACTTGTAAGTGCATAAAGTGATCCTCCAAATTTTTAGAAAAAATGTTAGATCATCCATATATATGGTAATACACTTACCAATTAGGCCTTGGAAGACATTGTCCATAGCCCTTTAAAAAGGAGATTCTACATTGATTAACCCAAAAGACATACTTTTGTAAGTAAAGGTCCCCCAATTGGTTGTGAATGATTTTTTCATCCTATCTTCCCTATTAACCAATACCTAGTTGTAACCTAAAAAGCCATCAAGGAAAGATATCATACCTAGACCTGAAACAACTTGAATCACCTAGTTATGAGAAGGAAGAGGATAATTATCTTTTTTAGATGCTTTGTTTAAGTTCTTAAAGTCAATACATAATCTAATCTCACCATTATTATTCCTAACTAGCACCAAATTAGCCACCTAGGTAGAATGCCTAATGGGGAAGACTATCCTAGCATCTAGTAATCTCTTAACCTCCTTGAAGATCATTGGTTCTAAGATAGGGTTTACATGCCTATGTTTCTATCTGAAGGGCTTACATATTTCTTTAAGGGCTATAGTATAGGTGATGACCCTTGGATCAAAGATCTTTAGGTCATCATAAGACCATACTATGACATCCTTGTACCTAGTTAGCAACTCTTTGGCCTTCTTATTATCAATATTGGTGTAGGGTTTTCCCACATTTTCTAGGTGGGGTTAATCTTGGGGACCAAGATCCATTACATTGTAGTCCTTCCCACTTATTTTAAGAATCTTATAAACCTCAACCAGTTTATCCTAGTTAAATAGCCTCTCTAAAGCAATCATCGCTTTAGGTATTTTGTTGTCATTCAACTAAATGACCTTACCATCAAATTTGTCCTCCTTAGATGTATTTTCATTAGCATCATCAATGATATGAGTCTCAAATTATCTATAATTAGTTATGAAATCTAATATTTGTTGATCATCACTAAAAACTTTAAAATGGTTCACATTATCAGACATTAAAGGATAAGGTATCAAATCAATGCTGAATTTGGGGGAATCTTGGTTGGGCATGAGGTTGGTTGTATCAAATGCCAACTCATCAATATCTAGGTTATCCTCTCTAGGAATGGAGACAATGTTAAAGGCATCAAAAGAATCAATAATATCCCAAACCCTAAACTTATACCTCTTAAGGTATGAGAGCTTGCATTGATATTTGGTTCTCACATGGTTGATCACTAGTTTTGAATCCCCATAGACTAGTAGCTCTTTAAATTTATTATTTATAGAAAATTGCAAGCCTAAGATAAGGGCCTCATATTTATCAAGATTTTTAGTACATGGGAATTGGTGTCTATAGGATGCATGCTATTTCTTACCACTAGGATTAGTTAGGATAACACCAACCCTAGATCCAAATTTACACCTAACACCATCAAAATGCAACTTCCACAGTCCAAGAACAACATGAATACTTTTATGATCACATACATTTGTAACCTCTAAAGTGAAAATCCCTAAGTCTGAGTTAATAATTTTAATCCTCTCATTCATATTATTGTACTCAGTGATCATGTGATTCATCCTAGGCTCTCTCTCAACCCTGATCTAATTAGGAACTACCTTCCAAAGAAGCCATAAGTATGAAAAATTTGTGGACATGTAGTCATTAAAAGCTTTAGTCCATTCCCTACTTAACAAGATCTCATACACATCAGGAATATCAACAACTTGAATATCAATAAACTACTACACCCTAGGCTCAGAATTTGACTGCATATGAACATTAAAAATTTCCCCAATTACCTTGACTCTATATTTGTCTAATTGAGTTACAACTCTATTAGACTTAATAGGAGTCAAGCCAAACTATTTACAAATACCTAGTGGCATGATATTGATAGATGCTCTAGAATATAACAGACAATTATGCAAATTCTTACCAAACATCTTGACAGTGAGCAAGAAAGGAGGAGATTCTACCTTAGCTTTGTGTATAATCACATTAACATGGTCAGTCTTGGGTGGGTTATTAGATTTCTTTGACAATGATTCCATCAATAGGTAACTTTGCTTTGTAATCTATGTTAGTTCATGTAAATTAATGTTAACCTTTATCTTCTTCTTATTCTCAACAATGTTCTACCTAGTTTTATTAGAAGAACAAGGAATATCAATATTAGGCTTAGAGGTACTCCCTTTAGGTGGCTTTGGATTATTACTTGAAGAAGTGTCAGGAGGAGTTCCAAATTTATTTAGAGGTGTTGAGGTAGTCAAGGGCTGTCTTTTCTATTTATTCCTCAAGGGATACATCTTCTTCAAGCATTGTTTAAAGGCCTAGATCTCCTTAGGTATCTCATTAGATTCATTTTCCTCTTGAAAGGGGAAATCAAAGGTCTCCACCATAAAGGCTTGATCAGATGATTTGGTTCCTAAGGAACCTACACCACTATCCTTGTTAAGGACCACTTCAAATGTGTCTAATTCTTCCTGAAAATCCTTAAAAGCCTTGAAAAATTCTATACAATCAATCTCACCATGATTGGCTATACAATGTACCCTATAATAATCAGGTAATGCAATATCAATAAGATTAATGTCCAGTCTTATTTATAAAAGATGGTTCATTATTCTTATTATTATAAAAACTATCATTCTAAAGTCTATTGTTTGGCTTGTTAAACCTTTGAAATGGTTTCCTACTAGAGTTGTCTCCAATATTGCCTACTTGTTTCTACAACTAAAGGAAATCAATGCTTAATTTTTGGACCATTTTTAAGATAGACTCATTCTCATTCTTGGGAGTTTTAGAATTGTGTTCCTGGTTATTATTAGTAGATGGTATTAAATCTCTTTGATCATTTACATTGAAGCCATTAGTAGGATGATTCAAGAATTCTAAGTTTTGATTGGGAGCAACATGACTTAAGGGCAATTGATTTAGATTTGGAAGTTGGTTCAAGGCTAGAATATTCTAGTTGTTATTGGGGAATATGTTTAGAATGGACATATGTGGGTTAATGTTTGGAATAGAATAGGCGATTTGTCCCTGGGGAATTAACATTATCAAAAATACTTACAATTTATAGAGAATTAGACTAGGATGGATCCTAACCATCAATTAACATAAATTTATGGGAATAATTAAACATTACATTACCACTATCTCATGATAAGTAACATCAAGTTTCCACAACCTACTTCTCATGCTCTAAATTCCTAAAATTCTAAAATGAGAAGTGTTCTTAAACACTAAGGACATCTATGGTACACATAGAGGCATCAACAAGTCCCACTGGCACTAAAAGGAGGGCCTCCATAAATTGGTTGGATCTTTGCTTATCTTAGTCTATTTTGATCTTAGATTGATGTTATCTTTGTGATTTTAAGTAATATTTTGATTAGGATTGCAAATATCATTGATCTTTGCATTTTGTGGCATATCTTTATGCTTCCTTTGGACAAAGATCAAAGTTATTTGAGATTTGATGCTTGGTTTTGGTAAATTTAGGTTAAGCTTTGAAAATCCACAATATTTGAGGTTAAGATGGCTTATTTTGATCAAAGATTGGCATATCTTTCATATATGTAAGTTGATTTGAACTTAGACTTATAAAGATAGATCATATTAGAATAATTGGGCACATCTTTGAGCTATCTTAGACAAGGATCAATGTCTTTTACTATTCTTTACACAATATTTACAAAATAAGCTTAATGCACAGGTTTAATCCTAGTTATTTATAAATATTATCCTAATACATTATATTTCAAATAGGATCTTCAACCTTAAAGATGAAATTTCTAAGGATTAGAACCAGATCAGACTCAGAGACAAGGCAACCTTTGCTTAAACTTGAGGTACATAGAAGAGCCAAGCATGAAAAAGGTAGATGGAAGAGATCCAAATCTTTACCAACTTCACCCCTTCAAGGTACCTTTGCCTTCAACCTTCTTCTAGGTATGCCTTGGTTGGGAGACTCTTCAATAAATGTGCCAAGTGTGGCGCATGATCTCCCACACAACCTTGAAAATTATTTACCTATATTTAGTCCAAATGTTATAGTAACTATTGAAGAGCATATAAAGTCTTTTAAATCTGACTTGAGATTACTAAATGCTATGCATGAGGATGTATCTTGTATGTTATTTCCCTTTACCTTTAAATATGTTGCTTATGAATGAATTTTAAACTTGCCTGATATTATATCACTAGTTAGGATGTGTTTACTAATGTTTTCATAGATCAGTTTGGCAAAATTGTTAGCCCATGTGTCATTTACCATCAATTCACCACCATTATGAGGGATGTAAGTGAGCCCATAAGGTCCTTTAAGGCTAGATTTTATAAGATGTATAGCATGACCATAAAACCCTATAAGCCTGATGATGTTTTAGCTCTAGAAATATACAAGGATGTAGTAGATCCCATGGCCTCTATATTTTTGAAGAGATATATTCCAAATATAACTTCATTAGCTAGGGCTTATTCTGAGGTAGTGACCATAAATGATCAAATGTAGCCCTAGAGATAATTTTGAAACTCTCAAGAATGAGAATGAGTCTATCTTGAAAATGGTCCAGAAATTAAGTACTAATTTCCTTTAGTTGTAAAAAATAAGTACGAAATATTGGAGACAAGTCCAGTAATAACTTCTCATTTTAAAGGTTTAATAGGCCAAACAATAGATTTTAGAATGATAGTTTTCATAATAATAAGAATAATGAACCATCTTCTATCAATAAGACTATGGACATTAATCTTATTGATATTGCATTACCTGATTATTATAGGGTACATTGCACATCCAAGCATGGCGAGATTGATTGTATAAATTTTTTCAAGGATTTTGAGGCTTTTCAGGAAGAATTACACACATTTGAAGTTATCCCTAACATTGATAGTGGTACAGGTACCTCAAGATCCAAATCATCTGATCAAGCCTTTATGGTAGAGACCTTTGATTTCCCCTTTCAAGAGGAAAATGAACCTAATGAGATCCTTGAGGAGATTTAGGCCTTCCAACAATTCTTGAAGAAGACATATCCATTGAGGAATAAAGAGAAGAGGTAGCCATTAACTACCTCAATGCCTCCAAATAACTTTGGGACTCTTCCTGACACTTCTTCAAGAAATAATCTAGAGTCACCTAAATGGAGTACCTCTAAGCCTAATATTGATATTATTAGTTCTTTTAATAAAAATAGATATAAGATTGTTGAGGATATGAAGAAGATAAAGGCTAATATCACTTTACATGAACTGATATAGATTACAGAATAAAGGGAATTCTTGATGGAATCACTGTCAAATAAATCCAACAAGCCACCCAAAGCTGGCCATGATAATGGGACTATACACAAAGCTAAGGCAGAGTCTCCTCCTTTCCTTCTCACTATCAAGATGTTTGGTAAGAAATTTCACAATTGTTTGTTAGATTTTAGAGCATCTACCAATATAATGCTAGTAGGTATTTTCAAACAACTTGGATTGATTCCTATTAAGTCTAATAGAGTTTTAACTTAGTTAGAGAAATATAGAGTCAAGGTAATTGGGAAACTTTTAAATGTTCATATGTAGTTGGCTTCTGAGCCTAAGGTGTAATAGTTTATTGATATTTAAGTTTTTAACATTTTGGATGTGTATGGGATCTTGTTAAGCAAGGAATGGACAAAAAATTTGAATGGATACATGTCCATAGATTTCTCACACTTATGGCTACCTTGGAAGGGAGTTCCTAATCAAATCATGGTTGAGAGAGAGCCTAGGATGAAGCACATCACTGAGTATAATGTTGTGAATGAGAGGGTTAACATTATTGAATCAGACTTATGAGTTTTCACCGTAGAGGATGCAAATGTATGTGATCATAAAAGTACTCATGTTGTTCTTAGACTATGGAATTTACACTTTGATAGTGTTAGGTGTAAAGCTAGGTCTAGGGTTGGTGTTGTCGTAACTGATCCTAGTGGTAAGAAATATCATGCATATTATAGACTCTAATTCCATTGTACTAACAATCTTGTTGAATATGAGGCCCTTATCCTAGGCTTGAAATTTTTTATAAAGAATAAAGTCAAAGAGCTGCTAGTCTATGGGGATTCAGAACTAGTGGTCAACCAGGTGTGAAGTAAATATCAATGCAAGCTCTCATACCTTAAGAGGTATAAGTTCATGGTCTAGGATCTTATTGAGTCTTTTGATACATTTAACATTATCTCAATTCCTAGAGAGAAGAACCTAGCTATTGATGAGTTAGTATATGCTACAACCAACCTCATGTCCAACCAAGATTCCCCCAACTTTAGCATTGAGTTGATACCTTATCCTTTAGTGCTTGATAATGTTAACCATTTTTAGGTTTTTAGTGATGATAAACAAATATTAGATTTCATAACTAATTTTGGAGCATTTGAGGTTTAGATCATTGATGAGGCTAATGAAAATGCATCTAAGGAGGACAAATTTGATGGTAAGGTCATTCAGCTGAATGACAACAAAATCCCTAAAGGGATGATTGCTTTAGAGAGGATATTTAACCAAGATAAAATGGCTAAGGTTTATAATATTCCTAAAGTAAGTGGTAAGGACTACAATGCAATGGATCTTTGTCCCTGAGATCAAGCCCATCTAGTGAACATGGGAAAACCCACAATATTGAGAATAAGAAGACCAAAGAGTGGCTAACTAGGTACAAGGATGTCATAACATGGTCTTATGATGACCTAAAAATATTTGATCCAAGGGTCATCACCCATAATATACCCCTTAAATAAATTTATAAGCCCTTAAAATATAAATAGAGGCATATAAACCCTGTCTTAGAACCAATGATACTCAAGGAGGCCAAGAGATTACTAGATTTTAGGATAGTCTTCCCCATCAGGCATTCTACCTGGGTGGCTAATTTGGTTCTAGTCAGGAAGAAGAATGGTGAGATTAGATTCTATATTGAATTTAATAACTTAAACAAAGCATCTAAAAAGGATAGCTATCATCTTCCTTCTCTTGACCAAGTGATTCAAGTTATTTCATATTCATCTATGATGTCTTTCCTTAATGGATTTTTAGGTTACAACTAGGTATTATTTGATAGGGAAGATAGGATGAAAATAACATTCACAACCAAGTGGGGGACCTTTGCTTACAAAAGGATGCCTTTTGGGTTAATCAATGTAAGAGCTAATTTTCAAAGGGCTATGGACCATGCCTTCCAAGGCCTAATTGGTAAGTGTATTATCATATATATGGATGATCTAACAATTTTTTCTAAAAATAGGGAAGATCACTTTATGCACTTACAAGTTTTTGAGAGATGCAAAAGGTATAGAATTTCTTTAAACCCCAAGAAAAGCATCTTTTGTGTTACTAGAGGAAAATTTTTGGGTCATGTATTAACTAAGGATGTTATCTCTATATATCCTAAAAGAGTAGAGGCTATATATAGAATAGAGCCTCTAAATAGTATAAAGATCTAAAGTCATTTTTTAGTAAGATAAACTTTGTAAGAAAGTTCATTTTTATCTTTTCAAAGATTTTCAAGACACTAAATTACATGCCGAAGAAAGATGTCAGGGTCACTTGGAATGAAGAGTCCAAGAAGGCACTTAGTGATATCAATAAAACCATTATCCAAGCTCTAGTCCTAATAAGTCCTGACTTTTCAAAGGACTTTTATCTCTACTCTTTTACATTTTACCACACTATGGTTGTAATTTTAACTCAAAATATTGATGGGTGTAATCACCAAATAGCTTTCATGAGTACTAACTTTAATAATTTTGAGTTAAACTATTCCTTAATTAATAAGCATACATATGCTTTAGTTAAGGTAGTAACTAAGTTTAGACACCATATCTTTATAAATAAAGTGCATGATATTCTACTTGACCCTATCATAAAGCTTATGTTGAGCCAGAATGAGCATGGAGAATGCCAAGGTAAGTGGATGTCATTTTTGTAGGATTATGACATAGAAATGAAATCAACAAAATTGGTAAGGTGCCAAGGCTTGATCTAAATGATTGATAATACTATCCCCAAGCTGAGTATTATACAAGTTGATCAATAGAGTTTTCAATCTAGTAAGTGGTATGATTCCATCATACATTTACTAATTAATGGTACTTATCTTGTAGGACTATTCAGGGAGAATTTTGAGCAAGTTTTTTATACTTAGAGCAATTAATATAATCAAGCAATTCTAAAAAGATTTTCCATATTTGATATGTTAATTGTTATATAGTTTTTCTCTCAATTTCTAGTTTTATGTCTTAAATTTGAATGGTTTCTTTGAATTTTGGGTTACATCTCTAATCATAGGGTTTCTAATTTGTGCATATGCTAGATTAGTAGAAGGATCTTGGATTTTATTCACTTCATTTTGCTTTGTATTCATATGTGCTGTTATTTGCTTATAGTAATAAAACTTTAAAGTAAACCTAGTTCTTACTTGTGATTCTTTACATCATCCTTCAAAGTTTGCCTCGTATATAGTGAAATATAAGCTTAATATATTTTGTATTGTATATTGGTTTGAATGCATACTTAGTTGCAATTGATGCTTTGTCATAATATTTAAGATTAAGATAGGCAATCACTTTTTTATTTCTACCTTACTCTCCTCATTTGCTCTTTTTTAACTAGATCACTTTATTTTAAGCTTCATTATAAATATCCATCTAGATTAGTCTGTAGCTTATGTTTTAATCATAATTGTCTAAGAATTAGCATATATATTTACAATTTATAGAGAATTGGACCAAGATGGCTCCCAACATCAATTAACATAAATTTGTGGAAATAATTAAACATTGCTTTGCCTTTATTTCACCATAGGTAACATCAATTTGACACAACATGTTACTCAAGCTCTAATACTAAGTACATTTATTGTACACATAGAGGCATCAACAAGTTATAAATCCTAAGATTACATGCAATGCTTAACCAATTGACATGTTTAAGGCTATGAACTATGGAAATAATGAGTCATAATATGGAATCATTACCTAAATGATCAATGGATTCCTAAGGAGGGTAGGTGAAATTTTCCTTTAGGCCCCAACATCAACATTATACCATGCAGTGGTGACACTACTCAACCACACATAGAGGAGCCACCCAGATAAAAGGTCAATCATTAGAGAAATCAATGGTTGTTGGCTATCCTAATGGACTTAATTATAAACTAAAATTATAGGAGGCCATGGTGTGATCCAAGACCTTTAATGAGAGATCCAACATGAAAATTACATGGAAGTGAAAATAAGGGAAGAGCCTCAACAAAAAAATTATGTGAAATAGGTTGATGGCCTCTCAAAATTATGTACTATATTTCACTAAGAATTATCCACATGCTCAAGAATTGGTTGATAAAAAACATTGTAGGCCAAGATGATAAACCTCCAGAGCTGCACCAAGTAAGGGGATGTGAGGTCAAGATTATATAAAATAATGGCTATGATCAATAATTATTAATCAATGAGACTATTAATGGGTATTTAGGTTGTGACATCCTAATTGATAATGGGGTTGAGTTGAAAATTTTAACAAAATAATCCTTGCACTAGATGGGTAGCCTAGTGTTAAGACCATCACCTCAATTTTTATTTATAGAAAAAAGAAACACATACAACCCTTGGGAATCCTGAATAATTTCCCTATTGATAGAATGGATGTAAATTTTAACACTGACTTTGAATTTATTAATTTGGATAAGTCAAATAATTATGCTCCTTCACTTGATAGGTCCTAATGTTATACCAAAAATGTATATAATCACTTTAAAAAGCACTAAATGAATTTTTAGAACATGGAGCGACATGTTTTCATCCCTTTAGACAATGATGATGATTGGGCATATGTTTAAAGTGTTTTTATGGATGAGGACATAAATTATATATTTAATATCACCACATTAGGTGTAGAGCATTTGGTATTTGATAGTGATGGACTCATTAGTTGTGGTGATGTAAAATCCATTACCAACACTACTAGTGTCACAAGTCATCATTGGGTACAATAATCATCTAAGGTGACCAAGTAGAAATGTGGTATCTTAAAATCAGAGCTAAGGCAATATACATGTGAGACCCTGAATAACTTTAGGGTTAATACCAATTAAAATTCAAGAAAAAATAGTTGGGTTCTATGTGTCACCTAGAATGAAAAGAGTATTTAATATTAACAAGGGTAAACTTGAGGCAATTCCAATTCATGACATTTAAACAAGGGTTTATGAATATATAAATGATATGTAAGTATGTTTACTAAAGGAAAAGGATTGGTTGAACACTGTGATCTATAATTTGAAGAGAAAAATTACCTATTGGTGGGTGATGCATAAACCTTCCCTACCAACATGGACTACCATGAAAGTAAAAATTCCCCCATTTAGAGAGAAATAACATCAAGAATGGGTTGTCTATATATTGTGTGAATTCATCCTTAGAAAAACATGTACATTTTTACGAGGAAGTATGGATGAAGAGTGCACATTACCTTCTAATAGGATTGTGAGTCTATAATTTTTATTGCACATTAAAACACTAAACTCATGCTTACTATATTATTTATTGAACATGAAGATAAACATCTAAATAGGTGGGGATTAATGTTTATTTCACCCATACATTTTGTTTTTATTGATCCAAGTTGAAACATGCAAATGATTACAATAGATGTGCCATGCTATCATGGAAGGTAATGCCATTATGGATGAGCCTATGTAGAAGTTTCACAATGAGAAGGGTCTTTTACTAAAAATAATGTTTTAGGAACACAATGATGATAATGAATCTAGTGAGAAGTATGAAGAAATCTAGTTGGATAAAAATTGGCATCTCAAGTGCAACAAAGAGAAGGTGGTTCATAAACGTGAAGACCTAATGGATTAGTTGAAGGTGGATAATTCATATGGAGAGTTAAATTTATGGATAAATAATGAGAAAATAATAAATACTACCATGGTCCATTGAAAATAACTAAGGTAAACATTGGCATGAAGGACAGATCAAAGATTGCCACCATTGGGGATTATTGGTCTAATGAAGAGTTGGATCAAATTATTAAGTTGTTATGCATATTCTAGAACATATTTCTATGTAATTATAAATAAGTGAAAGGCAAACACCCCTATTTTGGAAATATGAATATTAAATTGGTCAAAGGAACATGAATAGTTAAAATTCATACTAAATGAACCCAAATCCCCATATGAAGTTCAAAGAGGAAATCAACAACATGATTTTTATTAGACTAATCTATCCTATTCAGAAATATGAGTGGATAATCACCATGGTTATTAGTTTTAAAATAGATGACCACATAATAATGTGTGTGGAATTTAGACTCCTTAATGTTTCATGTGTGATAGACCCTTTTCCAAATCCATTCAGGAAATAAATTTTGGGGGGTGTTACATGTTATGAAATTTACACCTTCATTAATGCTTTATCTAGGTATCATAAGATCCAAATTGATGAATAATATAAACATAAGAATTTATTTTGATAGAGTGGGGTTCATTTACCTATAATGTGATTCCCTCTAGGCTAAAGAACATGGTAGTGTGTTTTTTAATGTCATGGTCATTATGTTCAAATATTTCATTCATTGATTATTGTAGGTTTACCTTGATGATTAGATCATCCATGGGTTGATGAAATACCACCCAACATGACTCATGTTGATGTTTGAGTGATGTCATCAACTATAAATATCACTCAATTTAAATAAATGTGTTTTTTAATAGCCTTTATGATGCTTCTAGGTCATGTTATCTATAAATAAGTTATGTTAGTGGATCTTTCAATTATTTCCATCATACTACAACTAAAGACACCTAACACCCAAATGGATGTTAATGTGTTCCTAAATCACATAGGTTACTCTACTAGTTCATCCAAAACTATACAAAAAATTTCATTCCCTAGAGGAACTCTTGCACAAAGATGGTCCATTAATTTGGACAGATGTGCAATAAGAGGCTTTAGGCATATTGAATGAAAAACTTGCTGGTGTGTCAATTATACAATTTCCAAATTGGAAGACCCATTTCCATGTACATGTAGATTCATCAAGGTTTGTTATTGGCACTATATTATTGTAGCCAAGAGATAATAAGGCTAACTATCTCATCTATTTTTCTACTAGGAAACTCATAATAGTCAAGTGTAATTACACCAAAAATGAGTAAAAAATGATTGCCATGGTGTACATACTCAAATAAATTAGGAATTACTTTCTCACCATTCCATTTATCATAGACAAAAAATAATTAAAGTGTCATGTTAATAATTTAGTCTTGAATGGGTGAATCTATGGATGGATTGTGTTTTTCTAGTAATTTATGTTTTATGCTCATCAAACTAGGTAAGAATAATTGTGGCTTAGATCACTTGTCACAAATCAAAATTTGATAAGAAGAGAATAACATTAAATATATGATGTATAATGTCTATCTGTACAAGATATATCACATTATTTATTATATAGATGAGATTGTGACATTTCTAAATTTGGGTGAAATCCTTGAATGATTGGAAGGTAAAAGATAAGAAACAAACAGTGGTCTACACAACCCATTTACCAACTTATTGGTGGTAAGTTGTGGAATATTTAGTGCACTATGGTGTCTTATACCATAAGCACATTGAGGTCTTGTGTGAGGGGTGTGAAAGGATAATTGGTGGTCATTATATGGGTGATTCTACTACACAAAAAATTGTATTCTTGACTCTGATGGAAAACCCTCTATAGGGATGCGAAGTATGTACTAAAAGGTAATGTTTTTCAAAGGAATAGAAAACCTAACTATATAGATGAATTTACATTGATCCTAATCCATGAAAATGAGCCATTTTAAAAATATTCCATTAATTTCATTGGACCAATATCTCATGTTATGCGAAGGACTTACACACAATAAATCATTATGGCCATAAACTATCTCACCAAGTTGGTGGAAGTAGCCTCATCTAAGAATTGTAATCTTTCCATGATGACATAATATCTATGGTAAATCATCATGAATAGGTATAGGTTTCCTATGATCCTAATGAGTGATATGAGATTTTTTTTGAATGAAATAATGTTCATTCAATTAATTGAGTTTATGGTGGTGGATGACAAAACCACCCTATACCACCCATAGACAAATGGAATAGTGGAAGCCTTTGAAAAAATCCTAGCAATGACCTTGACTAATATTTTAAATGTAGGGTCACAAATATTGGGATTAATAGGTCTTATTTTTTATTTGGACATATTGAACCATATATAAGAGATTAAATAAATCCACTCCATTTCATCAAGTGTTTAGCAATTAAGAGGTCATTCTAATAGAATTTTGTGCGCATGTACTATGCATAACACTCTCTAGTAGGTTATATGATAAGAAGTCATGGGATTACCAATTGGAATACCTCATGAAGATCAGTGACACACACATACTCATGAAGTGGAGCCAAGGGGTCGAAAATGCTAGATAAAAGGAATGGCATGATAAGCATATCAATGATAATATTTTACAAAATGATGTGGATATGTTGTTATACAACTCTAGGTATGTGAAGCATCTCGAGAAGATTCATATTCTTTGTATGGGACCATAAATCATCCATAATGTTTTAGATATAGGCACATGCAAATTATGCACATTATATGGGGAAATTCTCCTTGGGTGTTTCATTAAAATTAGGCTCAAGCCCTTCAAGATATAATATGTAACAAACCACACAAAATTAAGTTGTATGACACATACTAATTTGTTTCTTTATAGTTTATTTTATATTAATTTATTTTTATTTTATAAAAATAAGCACAAATTTTTGTTTCACACGTAGGTTAGTAATAAATCAAACAACATTTTAAGTCTAGTTAGACAAGTTGAGTGAAAGGTCCTTTTTTATCCTTATGTCAAGCATCTAAGTAGTTTTGGGAGGTCATTGTTACACCAAATTTATGTGAAAGATTTATTTATTAATGTTTCTAATAAGATATTTTTTTTATTCAAATACAAGATTGTGTTAATTTTTTATGCATAGATAGCACCGTTATACACATAATAAACCATTCAGAATATTTATCTATCAACAAATTTTTCAAAAAATCAAATATTGTTATTGTGAATACATAATAAATGAAAAATAAATGGGGTCATTTTTTACCTTAATTTGGATTAATGATCTAAACATTATAAAACTATGAATATTCAAATTGTATTAAGTATATCTCAATTATGAAAATTTAATGTAAAATTAGATGTTCAATTACACTTTACTATTAATATAAATGACCTATGAGACTAGGGTACTTAGCTTTTTTTCTTGTTCAGGTCTAAAAATTTGTGTAAGTGGTAGGAAATACTGAAACTAGACCTGGAGGCACTTGAATCTAGAAAATGATTATCTAGACAAATTTGGTAGCATCTAAAAACGTACAGTAACCAAAGTTATATGATATCTACTAAAAATGACCCTATGATATGTTTCAAACTATTCCATCATAGATCATTTCACTTGCTTGTAAATATTTAGTTTTTACAATATCATAAGCTCATTGTTGTGTCCAAGTCCAAAATAATTTCTCCTTCACCTTGAAATCCTAGCTCCATTTTCAATAATAGGTTTACCTAAAAATGGGGTTGGAAAATATGGGTTGAACTTACTCCAACTAGACCCCAATGAGTTATTCACTATTGCCTATAGTCCAACACTCTAAAGAGGGCTTAAACTACATGTAGTTCTCTCACTTAGGTGTATGTGTGCAATAGTGATCCACTATTATGAATGAAACCTAAAAAATCTCTTTTGACACTTGAAAATATGCAAAATTTATCTTGGTTTAGGTTCTTTAGACTTGGATTTGGCCTGATCCTTTGACGGGTTTTTTATTTGAAGTCTTTAGGGTTTTTCATCATAATGTGTAGATTGTTGATGGTTAAAATTGCGCTTGTTTCTAACACCAACAATGGGAAGTTTCAAGATGTGGGACTTGCGACTTGAAACAACCTCCAAATTTTTAAGTAGCTGGTCTCTTTTTTATATCAAGTGTATACTAGGAAAAGGGATAGGAATTTAAAAAGAAACACAAATGCAAGAAAGAAAATCTAACTATGGCGATGTGCCTAAATGTAATTTGACCTTAATCCTGAGCACAGTGAGACTATATGTAAGATTCAATTACATTTAAGAGCAAACAAGGCATGATCAATGTAAAATATGAAAATAATAGAAACAAAGGCTCACAACATAGACTGCTTTTGTAGTGATATAGAAAAAATCAATAAAGGCACAGGGTTCAATCTTCTTATTTAAATTCTCTAGTCACATAAGAGGCACAAAAACATGCATAGTTACATAAACTTTCCAACTCAAGAAAATGGAACAAAGGCAAATGATATTCCTAATCACAGCTCTAGAAAGTCTAAACTCTTGACAATAATTCTCTCAGAAAATTCTCTCTAATATCTGATGATCTTTCTTCTAGTGATCTCTACACCTATATTTATAGCCTTAGATTCACTCTAGATTGTTTGCATGTTCCCAATCTAATGGCCCAACTAAAATCTAACCAAACTGGAAGCGTCTAATAGAAGATATTTCTTAGATTTTGAAACACTTTGTCTTTCGGTAGTTCATTGGCTGAAACAGATCATAGGACACTCCCTTCTATTAAATAGAAGAGGACACTTAGCCAATTCCTTGAAAACCTTCTTATTACCAGAAAATGACACTTGGCATGTTTTGTAACACTTACTGAAGACACGCGGCATGTTTCGCATAACTTATACTCTTTTGTGTCTTTGCTCAGGAGTGTTCCACCTTTGACACCTGTTGCAATTTACTTCTTCAAAACTTTAACAATTTAAATAGAAAATAAGACCCATAGTGTTTCTTGCTTGAGCAACTTTTAAAAAGCATAGGGTTAGGTGGCGATTTCTACTTGCCTCAACAAAGGACATGTGGCAATCTCTGCTTTACTTAACTAGGGATATGTGGCAATCTCTGCTACTTTTAGCTACCTTTTGAAAAACCTAAGGTGACACATGTTGGTCTTTGCATCACTCTATTTATATTATAGAAACAATCAGGTCTCATTTCATATTTAAATGGACAGTGACACTTGGCAGCTTCTGCTTGCTTCAGAAACAAAACTTGAGACCCACCAGAGTCTTTGCTATATCAGTGAAACAAAATGAAGATAATTCAAATCTTGACATGTGGTGGATTTTGCTCTCTTTAGATAGGATACATGGCATCTTTTGTTGCTTTTAGAAAAGCAAATTGAAACCTTTCATGATTGCCACTTGGTGCTTTTTGCCTGATCTTGATACTTAGCTTGTTGAAACCTTTCACTGAAAAGAGATGAAACACGAGTGCCGATATGAAACATGGATACTAACACTTGTCATATTTCAATGAGTTGCTATGAGATATGTGGCATGTCCTGACCAACTTATAAAATTATGAAAGGTGCCTCGGTCGATGACACTTGGTAGCTTCCGCTTGACTTCGACACTTTAGACAAAAATTAATCAAAAGGAAATCAAGCCCACGCTCTATTTCAAAACTTCACCGTCTCGAACCAAAATATTTAGGGATAGTGATCTAGATCATGCCAAAAATAACCTACTTCACTTATCTTTATAACTGTGGTCTTTGCAGAAAAATGTCCACCTGATACTCCATGATGCACTTCATGTAGTATTTTCCTAGCCTCATCCTTTTCTACACATCTTAACAATTTGCCATTAGAATTTCTTCTGAAAAGAACTTGCTCAATTAAAACAAAATGAACTCCTTGCATCCTATAGTATCTTCTCTTATTTTGAGGGAGTTCTCTTAGGTAAATCCCATTTTTCATAAAATGAATCCTGCTTGTAACCCAGGATTCCTGATCAACTTCTTGTATTCTCAATACAATTTCTTCTTCTGTTCCTGAATTTATCTCTTCAGGTATCATCTTTTCAAGCTCTTGAGTCATATATTGGCACAAACCCCTACCTCTGACTAATTTAGTGGGTTTTATTTCTACATCATATTCAAGGATCTTAGTTATCTAGTTTACTCTTTTTTTAGTAATTTCACCCTCCATGATATATTCTCTGACACTTGGATGTGCTACAAGTATCAAAATTTTACATCTCAATACTATATGCCTAAAATTTTTGAGGGCTTTTACCATAGCATATGCTTGTTTTTCCATAAATTTATATATAGTTTCATATTCTCTAAGAGTCCTTGAGAAAAAGGCTATTAGATGCTCACCCTCCTGTCTATCATCCTTCTGTGTTAGGACAACAACAATACTGAGCTCTCCTCCATATACATACATTACAAAAGGCTTAGAAAAGTCTAGGTTTCTAAGTACTGGAGCTATTGAGATAGCTTTCTTGACCTCTTCAAAGGCTTGACTTCCTTCCATAGTCCACTTGAAAATTAGGTCTTTTTTCAGCAAGAGTGTCACTAGTCTTACTAAGCCTGTAAAGTCAGATATGAACCAACTGACAAAATAAATCTTTCCCAAGAAAGATTGAATTACTTTGTTATTTACTGGAAGAGGTAAGTTCATTATAGATGCCACTCTTTCTGGGTCTATGGAGACTCCTTCTTTAGATACTATATGTCCCAATAATTTGCCTTGAGGGACAACAAAGATACATTTCTTAAGATTCAAAGATATTCCAAATTCTTGACATTTTTTAAACACAGTTTCTAAATGATCAAAATGATCAACAATATTATTTGAAAAAATAGTAAGATCATCAAGATAAATCAAGATGATTTTATTTATAAGTTCTCCAAATGCTACATCCATAGCTCTTTGAAAAGTGGCTCCAGCACTTGACAAGCCAAATGGCATTTTAGCATATGCAAATGTTCCCCATTTGGTAGTAAAAGTAGTCTTGTGTTGGTCTTCATTAGCCAACCAAATCTGATTGTATCCAGAGAAACCATCTAGCAAAGAAAACCTCTCAGATCCAGCCACAATCTATAAAATATGTTCCATGGAGGGCAAGGGATAGTGATCCTTCAAAGCTGCTTTGTTTAGATCTCTATAATCTACACAAAGTCTTATATCACCATTATTTTTTCTAAATGGTACTAGATTTGATACCCAAGTTGAGTGTTTGATCATAAAAATTATTTTAGAATCTAAAAGTTTTTGCAACTCATCCACCATTAGAGGCTGAATCCTTGGATTCACTGGCCTCTATTTCTATCTGATAGGCTTAGATCCTTCAGTCAGTTCTATTGTGTGCTAAATAATGTCTCTATGATATCCATGACGGTCTTCATAGCTCCAGGCTATGACTCTGTCATATTTTTTGCATAATTCAATTTGCTTTTCCTTTTCTACTTGAGTTGTAGAATTTCCAACTATTAATTTTTTTCCTTCACTCACCTCTATTTTAGAATAATCTTCTTTGTTTGCTTGGAACCTTTTCTTCTCCAGGCTTACATCTTCTAGATCAAAAAGGTTCTCTAAAGTGATTAAACCTTTGGGAAGCTTATTATTCTTTAATTGTATAATTTGATCCCCATATGCCTCTTCAATCTTTGGTTGTAATTGATTGGAAAATTCCCCTAATTGTTGCAAGAATGAGAGTACTTGAAAATTATTCTCAAATACTTGCCAATTCTCCCCATTATCTGGGATAGTTGGCCTTACTATAACCTTTACTGACTCATTGTTAACTAATAGGCTAGTTGTTGGATCAAATTGCAAACCAATCTATGCCATCCTATCATCTTCAAAATTTTGAATCTTGGGGACTAATTCAATATTAAAAGCTTCAAAATCTTCTATTAAGTCCCAAATTTTGTGCTTATAGGATTTCATTCTTACATTCTTTGCTATTGCCTTTTCTCTAACTTGCTTTACTACTAGTTCTAAATCTCTTTTTACTATTAGATTTTTTATTCTCTTTTTCTTGGATAACAGGAGCCCATGTACTAAAGATTCATATTCGGCATCATTATTAGTACAAGCAAATTGAAAATGGATAGCCCTTAAATTTTTTTCACCATTTGGAGCAGTAAGACAAATTTCTACTCCAGCACCATTTTTGCTTCTAGCCCCATCAAAATTTAAGGTCCAGATTTCTGAATCTTTTTTAGATTATTGATTAGTTGGTGTCTCTTCCCTTAAAACATTTGGGATTTCATGGTCTTCATCAAAAATAACATAAGTGCCTAGACCAGTAGAGTCATAATTTCCATATGGGTCACTTTGCATCATAGCTAACAACTGGTTATTTTCTTTTTCTTAATCATGCTTAGTCCATAATGCTTCAAACTTTTCAACAAAAACCCTTTCTTCCTTATTTATCATAGCATGATCTACCTCTGATTTTGATATTGGTTCATTTGTGATGTGATCTTTTGATAGTGGTCCAGATAGAATTTTCATCTTTGACCCATATTTAGTTCTTAGAATTAAGTGAGACCAGTCAAGAGACATATCTCCTCCTATCTTGGCTGTAAAGTTTCTTGATAAACATAGGCCAAATATAGGAGGTATATCTATCACTACTATATCTTGATTTATAATTATATTTAGACAAGTATATAATTGTAATGGAAATTGTTTAATTCTCCCTATTATTTGCACTGATTTGCCATCTAGCTGCATAACTCCTTTAGTGAGTGGCTCATATTTTATCTCTAAAGAATTTGCTATTTTCTTTGGCATTACTATAGTATTAGCCTCTAAATTTATTATTGCATTATGCAGTAATTTCTTGCCAACTATCATAGTTAAATAGAAGGGATCCAGTTCAGATTTGCTTACCTCTGGTGCAATGTTCACTAAGGCTATTGTCTATAGATGAATTGTGTCTTTAAGCTTTCTTTTATCGGTAGGTCCTTCAGTACATTTGGACATTGCTTGGCTTTGAAGAGCTTCTTGTAACAGTGTCATTTGTTTAGGAATAGCTAATATGTCCCAAATTGATACTTGTGCTATAGTCATCTTTAGTTGATCCACCACATTCATTGGTCCCAAATTTTGAATTCTTGGAAAATAAGTATACCTTGCCTTTTCTTGAATTTGTCCAGGAACTACTTGATTCTGCACTGGCTGAAGCTCTTCTTGTCTAACTGCTATGTTTTGATGACCTTGGATGGAGTATTCTCCATAACTTCATTATTTACAACTTCAGGCTATTTCAACATTCTTCTCTTTGATCTAGTATAGTAGTCTGATTACACCACTAGTTTCTTAGAAACAGAAGCTTCATTCAAGAATACTGATTCTTCATCTTCAACCCATGAGAACAAAGCATATTCTGGGGCTATTTATTCTTCTTGTTGTAAAGATATCCCTTGAATTTGAGCCATTAAAACTAATTTTTGCATACCATAAGATTGGTAGACTTGATTGTCACTAGTAATTGCATAATTATTTTTCCCTAGAACAATCTCTCTATTTGAATTGGGAGGAATAGTCTGTGAGGGTGTAGGGACTGCAACTAATTGATTTTCTAGCTAAGGGTTATTTTGCCTTGGAGGGCCCTAATATTGGTTTGGCTGTGATGGAAATATATTTCTTTGATAGGCCTGGTATTGGGGTTTAGTATAAGTATTTTGCTATCTTTTTATATTAATCAACTCATTAGAAAATGTCCTCAAGATATTCTTGATATCATCTAGCTCAGATGACTGAGTGGGGACAATTTCTTTAGTAGGTGGTTGAGGATATGTGTACATAAACACAGGTGGGGCTATAGATTTAGGGGCTTCTTGAGGTAATGGCAAGGAAATCTCTAGAAACATGGGCATTGGAGGCCTTGGAGACAACTTTCTAGCATCTATCAAATTATTTTCAGCTCTGACTACATAGTCATAAGCCTCTAGCAGAGTCTGACCAACAAGTGACTGAATCATAATAGATATGTCTAAATTTAAAGCCTTAAGATAGAAAACTATAGCCATACTTGGTAATGGTCTAGCTATAGTGGGGATTCTTTCCCAAGTCTTTTGAAATATGGAATTGAAGTCAATCATTGCTTCTTGTGGTGCCTTTTGGATGGTAATCAATTGCTGTAATAAAGAAGACTTATCACCCTTCTCTTCAAATCTTTCAAAGAAAAGATCTCTGAGCTGATCCCATGTAGAGATGGTATTTGGGGTCAAGGACGGGTACCATTCTAGAGCTTTCCCTTTAAAAGAAGCTGCTAATAATCTTATGGCCACATTTTTCTATGTGACAACATGTATAGGATAGACATCTGATACATCTTGTAGATGTTCTTTAGGTGTTTTAAAATTTTGCCCACTGAATTTGGGTAGAGATTTCAAGGCATTCACTGGGATAGGGTCCCAAGTGGCTGGTGGTATTGGGATAATCAAAAGACTATTAGTGTTCCAACTTGCATAATTTCTTGGGGATATATGGGCTCCCATTTTTACTCTTGGTATTGGTATAAACTGGTTGACTCTTCTTCTTGGACTAGTTACCAAAGGTGGAAAAAGAATACCTAGATTTACAACAGATTGTGATCTGGTTACTGGTCCACAGCTCTGACTCCTTATAGCTCTCTAGTTCATATGTTCTTGAAAGAAACTTCAAGAAATTGTCCCACTGGGCATGCCAAAAACTGTTGATGGTTAAAATTGTGCTTTTTTCTAACACCAACAATGGGAAGTTTCAAGATGTGGGACTTGCGACTTGAAACAACCTCTAGATTTTTAAGAAGCTGATCTATTCTTTATATCAAGTGTATATTGGGAAAAGGGATAGGAATTTTAACAGAAGCACAAATGCAAGAAAGAAAATATAACTATGGTGATGCACCTAAATGTAATTTGACCTTAATCCTGAGCATAGTGAGACTATATGTAAGATTCAATTACATTTAAGAGAAAACAAGGCATGATCAATGTAAAAGATGAAAACAATAGAAATAGAGGCTTACAGCATAGACTGCTTTTGCAGTGATATAGAAGATATCAACAAAGGCACAGGGTTCAATCTTCTTATTTGAATTCTCTAGTCACATAAGAGGCACAGTTACATAAACTTTCCAACTCAATAAAATGGAATAAAGGCAAATGATATTCCTAATCACAGCTCTAGAAAGTCTAAACTCTTGAAAATAATTCTCTTAAAAAATTCTCTCTGATATCTGATGATCTTTCTTCTGGTGATCTTTGCACCTCTATTTATAGCCTTGGATTCACTCTGGATTATCTGCATGTTCCCAATCTAATGGCCCAACTAAAATCTAACTGAACTAGAAGCGTCTAACATAAGATATTTCTTAGATTATGAAACGCTCTGTCTTTTGATAGTTCATTGGCTGAAATAGATCACAGGACGCTCCCTTCTATTAAATAGAAGAGGACACTTAGCCAATTCCTTGAAAACCTTCTTATTACCAAAAAATGACACTTGGCGTGTTCCACAACACTTACTAAAGACACGTGGCACTTTTCACGTAACTTATACTCTTTTGTGTCTTTGCTCAGGAGTGTTCCACCTTTGACACCTATCACAATCCACTTCTTCAAAACTTTAACAACTTAAATAGAAAATAAGACCCATAACATTTCTCACCTGAGCAACTTTTAAAAGGCATAGGGATAGGTGGCAATTTTTTCTTGCCTCAAAAAAGGACACGTGGCAATCTCCATTTTACTTAACTGGGGATATGTGGTGATCTTCGTTGCTTTTAACTACCTTTTGAGAAACCTGCGAAAGGTGACACATGCTAGTCTCTACATCACTATGTTTATAATATAGAAACAATTGAGTTTCATTTCATATTTACACGAACAATGACACTTGGCAACTTTTGCTTGCTTTAGAAATAAAACCTAAGACCCACCAGAGTCTTTGCTATATTAGTGAAACAAAATGAAGACAATTCAGATCTCAACATGTGGTGGCTTTCGCTCTCTTCAGCTGGGATACGTGGCATCTTCCATTGCTTTTAGAAAAGCAAATTGAAACCTTCTGCAATTTCCACTTGGCACTTTCTGCCTAATCTTGATACTTAGCTTGTTGAAACCTTTCACTAAAAAGAGATGAAACATGGGTGCCAATATGAAATGCAGATGCTGACACTTGTCGCATTCCATTGAGTTGCTATGAAATACATGGCACGTCCCAACCAACTTATAAAATTATGAAAGGTGCCTTGGTCGATGACACTTGGTAGCTTCCACTTGACTTCGACACTTTAGACAAAAATGAATCAAAAGGAAATCAAACCCGTGTTCTGTTTCAAAACTTCACCGTCTTGAACCAAAGTATGTGGGGACAGTGATCTGGATCATGCACTGCTAAAAATCAGAATGAAACATAGAGTATTTTTTACTCTACATAGATTATAAATTTCCTCTTGATAGGTGTTAGATAAAAACTTTATAAACATTTTATACATAGGAATAAGCTTAGGCCTAGTGTGTACAAATAGTTAACTCTTTGGGTAACTTGTTTCAGCATTGGTAGGTGAAATGTACGAGACAACCCATAAGGAATATTTCAACTTAAGAGAATAATCAATATAATGTGAGCTGACATATCTAGTATAGGTGGACAAATTTGGTAGCCAAATTCATCTGATTGTAAATAGAGGTATCTAAAAAATTGGAAATAGTGATATGATGATCAAGATATAATTTGATTAGGATAATAATCAAATTAAGAATAAACTGTGGACAAGGAATACATAGAGTAGAGGTTAGTCTTGTGTTAGTCCCATAAAAAAATGAAATAAACACACTAAAATCTTAAAACCTATAGCCTAGACACTATTGAAATCTTAGGTAACCAAACTACATATGAAACCACAATAAAAACATAAAAGAAATAACTCTTTTACCTTCCTTGGAGCTCCAAATGGCTTGTTAAATGGCTTTCTCAGCTTTTGCATCAATAAGTCTTTAACAATTAAGCTTGCTTAGCTCCTTCTCTCCTTGGCACCTTGGCTTTGATTACTTGGTTCAATGATAATTGTGTATCATGATGAGGAAATCTTTGTAGATTTATAGATTAAAACATAATGATTTTCCCATAGGTAGTTATAATCATCAGTGCTATGGGTGGGATGATACACAATTATTTTCCCAAAGGTGGTTAGAATCATTAACATAATTATGTGAGGAAAATGGCTAATTAGAATAGGGGCTTAGGAATTTAATCCATACTTATAGAGTAAGGGTAAGTCAGTACAGAGGATAAAGATGATTTTAGGTAACCTTCTAGTATGGAGATGCATGTCCTAACTAGCAAGGAGTAAAACTCATTCATGATTTTATTAATATGTATGTGGGGCATGATTTGGATAGATCAATAATTTTTCAAGTGCCATTGCATGTAATATTTATCAAGCAAATTTTTACTATATCACGTGATGGTATATAACATGATAAAAAATCATGATAACTTAGCTGAAATATGCATAAGAACTAACACACGATCCAATAAAAAATAGAAAATAATGCACCAATGATAAAAAAAAATAATGATGATAAGGTTGACATATGAATATTGATGGACTTAAGTATAATGTACAAGAAAACACCCAATGAATGCAGGCACAGTAAGTCAAGGAGCATGAATTAAAGAAAACAAATAAGTACACAAACAAAAAGACACAAAGATGAATAAACAAAAATAAATAAAAAGTGAACAAAAAACCACAAAATAAATTTGAAACAAACAAAAACAATGGTTAATCATAATTTTTGTGTAAATGACACAACAACACAACAAAATAACAGACAATGCCCCTAAACTTATAGGATAGAATGATATAAACAAAATGGGGGGATATAAGAAAAGGAAGGGGTAGTCAAGCTGACTCTAGATGCACTAGGCAAGTGGATGTTGCCTACATAGTTCTATGGATGTAAGGTCCAACATAACCTTTAGGACAAATGTATTTCTCCCAAGATATGGGATAGAAGAAAATGAATGATATAAAAATGTGTTTGATGTGTAGAGGAAAATGGAATGGTCTCAAAAAATAGTGAGTGTGTAAGATGTTAGGCCAGTAAGTATGGGGAAACTAAAAGACAAGTGGTTTCTTCTGAGCTAGTGAGGCTCCTAGAATCCTTAAGGTAAAGAAGTGGTTATTTTGGCATTTTTTAGGATTTTTTAGATCTGTCACAAATGTTTTTGTATTTTTCAAGCATCTCAACTCAATCAAGAATTATGAAACACTAAATGGTCCAACTCACAAAATAATGAGAGTGTTCAAACTTAAAATTGCTTTCAAAACTATGAGAGTGTGGCAAAGGGTGACAGAGCTGACCTCAACATGGATCGAGTGCTACTTACAAAGTCCTATGAGGACCTAAATTCACTATAGTTCTTCCTTTTAATGGAGGAATTTGACTAAGTAGTATGAATTTCTCAATAAAAATAGGCAAAGTAAGCAAATGTCATAGTATGGCATTTGAATGGCAAGGTGGGACTTCAAGGCATGATAAAGGTGTTGTTCCTAATTTAACCATAATAAGTATAATTAGGAAATAATGAAATAGGTAAATGATACTAATTTTCCCAAAGGTAATTATAATTATTAACACAATTTGAGACCTTGATTTTCCCAAAGATAGTTATATGCAAGAATACTCAAAATGAAATGAAACAAGAATTGAAGGATGTGACTGCCAAACCACTATCATATTGGTCTAAGATACAACTTCTATCTAGAATAATTAATCAACTACTGAAATATGATCTGCATCCCCTCACTGAAAGTGTCTGAAGAAAAAATGGAATGGTACCAAGGCCAAAGGGGTTGGGTAGGGAAGGTAAAATTAATTTTGGTTAAAAGTGAAGGCATGGTATAATAATATGTGGTATGGTACAAAGAGGAATGTCAATATTACAGTATAATATAAATGGGCCTCATAGACAATACTTCAAGTCTCTCAATAGAAGTAAGTATTGAGGTGTATAATGTTCTTTGGCTCATCAAGTTCATCCTTGTCTGGTGTAGCAAGCCTATATGCTCTAGAGCCATAATTTACAATAATGATATAGGGGCCTATCTAGTTGGGTTTGAACTTACCCTTGTGCTTCTTCTTGACCATGGTATTATATTAGTTTCCTTTGAGAACAAGATCCCCAAGTTTGAACTCTCTATGTTTGAACCACCAATTATAGTGGCCACAGTGTTTGTTCTGGTATGCTTGAAGGATGTTGAAAATGACCATGAATTTTTCATCAAGTAACTCTATCTCTTGCAGATGAGCTACTCAGTAATCTTCATCATCTAAGAAATACTTTAGTGAGATACACAAAAAACATAAATTAGACTCATTGAGAAGAATGGCCTTAGTGCCATAAAATAGGGAATATGAAGTGGCCCTTGTTGGGGTATAGTAACTAGTGTGATATATAAAAAGGGCATGAAATATTTGGAGGTGATAATCATGGCTAGCATCATTGATAATATTTTAAAGGATGTTGATAATGGTTTTATTAGATGATTCTACTTAGCCATTACCTTGAGGGTAATATGTAGTAGAAAAATGTTGAGTAATGTTGTAATCATAACATAGTGTTATGACATCCTTGTTTTTAAACAATCCACCATTATCAAATATAATGTCAAAGGGAATACCATAGAGGTAGATGAGATGATTAAAGATGAATTTGGAATTTTATTTCTAGTCTTGTAAGTGAGGGGTATAGATTCAAACCACTTAGTGAAATATTCGATAGTGGTAAGGATGTGTTTATGGCCATTAGATGATGTGGGGTTTATCTTCCCAATGAGATTGAGGCCCCATGTTAAAACAACCATGGTGTGAGCATTGGTTTGAGTTTTTTGGTCGAGGCATGAATTATATTGGCACACCTTTAAAATTTGTCACACATTTTTGCATAATAAGTTATATTTACATCCATAGTTGGCCAATAATAACTAGTACATAGGATATTTTGTCTAGGATGGCCTTACTAGTATGGGATTCACATACTCTTTCATGTACTTCACACAATGCTAACATTGACTCTATTGAATTTAAATAATGAAATAGAGTTCTATCAAAGACATGACAATAAAGGGTTAGTCCAAGTAAGGTATAGCATAAAATTTGGTGGGTAAAGGCCTTTTTTTGTTTGTGTGATAGGTTAGGTGGCATAATGTGGTCATGAAGGTAAGTAAAAAGGTTTGAATACCATATAGAGATAGGATCAACAATATCATAGATCATTGTGATGGTTGAAGTTTCATGAGCAGAGACTAGAATGTTTTCAATGAGGAGTTGGTATTCTTTTGCCTTATTTAGATGATGGATCAAAGAGCTGATGGTGGCCATGGCATCCATTGTCCTATTATTGGCCCTTGAAATGTGTTCAAACTATATGTTGACAATCTATTTTTTGAGAGTGTTAGTCATGGCCTTGGGCACCATCTTGTCATATTTGGTCTGAAAGTGGTTTGTAACCTAATTGATGATTAATTAGGAATCACCATAAACCTTGAAATGTTGAGTATTACATTGTACTACATGGTGAATACCTGTAATGAGTGCTTCATATTTGACCATGTTATTAGTATAAAGAAATATGATACAAAATGACTTAGGGATGAGATCCCCCTATGGTGTAATAAATAATAGGCCTACGCCTAATCCATGTGATGAAAATTATCCATCAAAATATAGATTTCAATGCTGCACCTTAAGAGGTGTTTCAATGATGGTCATAATGGACTCGTCTAGGAATTAAAAAGTTAGTGCTTTGATATCTACAAGGGGAGCTTCAAAAACTCAATATTTAAGTATTTGGCCTATATTATAGCCTTTTAGTTAATGTATTCTATCTTGAAATTGCTTAGAAGGATGATCCATTTAGCCATATGGCCTCGTAAAGTTGTTTTAGATAGTAGATACTTGAGTGGATCTATTTTGGAAATAACCATGGTCTTATTGTTTAGCATGTAATGTCACAATTTTTGGGATGTGAAGACCATAGATAAACAAAATTTTTCAATGGGAATATAATTATGCTCATATGATACCAGTGTATGCCTTAGATAGTACATAACATGTTCCTTTCTATTGTCATCATGCTAAACTAGAATTACCGCCAGATATTTCTTGATTATAGATAGGTAAAGTAAGAATGACTTTCCTGGCATAGGTGGTAATAAAACAAGCAGATTGACAAGATAGTCTTTGAGGTACTAAAAATATTTATATCATTATTCATCCTAATGAAATGTGACACCTTTATTTATTAAGTGTGTAAATATATGGCATTTTTTAGCTAGTTGATAAATGAAGTGTTGGATAGATTGAATCTTCCCTTGCAAGTTGTGGATTTACTTCAAATTGGAAGGTGGTGGCATATCAGTAATGGCTTGGACTTTGTTAGGATAAACTTAAATGCCTCTATGGGAGATGATGAATCCTATAAATTTTCCTGAAATAAATCCAAAAACACACTTATTAGCATTGAGTTTGACTTTTTATTCACGCAACCTCTCAAATATCTTCCTTAGTGTGGATAGATGATCAACATTGATCTTTGATTTACCCATTATGTCATTGATATATTATTCAATAATATCATGAATCATATCATGAAATATGATGGTCATGGCTCTTTAGTATGTGTCCCTAGCATTCTTGAGACCAAATAACATAACTTGATAATAGAACATTCCCCATGGAGTAGTGAACATTGTTTTATGTTGGTCTTCTAGTAAAATTCACATCTAGTTGTATCCTAAAAATCCATACATTAGTGAAATCATTTTCTACCCCACTGTGGAGTCAACTATCTTGTCAATATTTGGCAAAGGAAAGTCATCCTTAGGGAAGGCATTGTTTATATCTCAGAAATTAGTACAGATTTTGATTCCTTCTAGCTTATCGCTAACTGGCACAACATTCAAGATCCACTCTGAATAGTCAATCAATAAAATACATCTCATTTAGAAGATTTTTTCCAACTCTTTCTTTATTAATAAAACAATGTGAGGATGCATCATATGCAAATTATATTTCATGGGTTTGGCATTAGGATGTACAATAAGGTGGTTCATAACCAAGGTAGGGTCTAAACCCAACATGCCCAAATAGGCCCAAAAAAAGATGTCAATGAATCCCCTTAGGAGGGATGCAAAAACTTCAAATTCCTCCTCAGTGAGGGATGTGCCTATTTTGATCCATTTTAGGTTGTCTAGAGTCTTGATGTTGACTTTTGTAGTGTCTTCTATGAGGAGAGTCAATTCATCTTCCATAATGGTTGTCAATGATTTGAATTGGCCTAGCATAGAAAATTCCTCTATTTTGGAAGGCTCTTCATGTTCTCTTAGACAAGATGAATTAGAATCTCCCAATGGCAGGGATGGCCAAGTATAAATAAATTTGGAATATCTTGGATGATTTGATCAAAGTCATACTATTCTTCATAACTGAACTTAGACCCAAAGGCAAGTTCATCATTGTTAGTCTCCTGAGCTATGTTTAGGGAAAGGTGAACACACCCATCTAATAGAGCCTACAATAGGTTTTTAATAAAAGACTGGCCTTTATTTTTAATTTTTACCTAGTCTACAAGTGCCTCAAATAAGTTTTCACTTTAGGACCTCAATGTTTTATTCATTTGTTTGTGGACAAGGGTGTTCACCCATTCTCTAAAATAGGTTGCAAGATCTAGTTTGATTGAGAACCCTTGTTTGTGGTCTCCCAATGGAATATTATCTCTTAGGCCTAGAAAATCACAAAAGGCTTCATCATTATCAAACTCATCTATAGGTACTATGGATTTTTGTTGGTCCTAAGATATAAGTTGAGGGTGATATAATAGAAGCGGGTTATCATGAATAACTAGGCTAAGGGTAAAAATGGCATGTGGATCAAGCATATTTGTATTGTCAAGGTCTTCATAAAATCTATGATCAAACTCTACTTCATTATTGGCATCATCATCACTAGTCATTAGAGTTGGAACATGAATAAGATATGTGAGGCCATCCTTAAGTAGTTTAAATCTGAGACCGTAGGTACCCTTGTCTGATGTTATAGAAATTGGCTCTAATGTACACTATTAATTTGATCTGGGACCTCCTCTTTATAGGCTTGATTCTCTATGATCCTATTAGGAATGGGGTATTTGGCATTTTTATAGCAATCAACAAATTTGTCATTGTATAGCCAGGATTCATCATGTACAAGTGGGTCCTATTCTTGGCTAATGGTTGGTGTGAAAATGATAATATCATGACTATGAAGTTTGTCCTTTCCATTTCATTACCATTCCATGCAGGGTGACTTGAATTTAGGTCTTCCATAGGAATTAGGGTTTTGTGGAAGCTTAGAAATGTGAAATGTGTCATGAGTTAGATACTTTCTTGGGCTGTTGGCTGAAATGGTAAAATGATTAGACAATTCAAGAGGTGGCATATGGGAAGATGCATCAAGGATGTCTAGGTCAATGAAATTAGTCTTTGGTAAATTAAAAAGTATTTATTTTCCTTTGTCCTTTTTAGGAACTATATCTAGGCCAAAATGGTAGTTATAGCTTTCATACTTGGCCTCCAAATGTTTGGAATGTTTGTAAGGTTGTAGATCTCTGTTGATGGTGACATCCATACCTGAGTGGGAGAACTTAAGACACTAATGCAATGTTGATGGGATCACATGAATCTCATGTATCTAAGGTCTACCTAGAAGCAAATTGTATGATAAGTCTAGGTTTAACACATGGAATAGTGTATCATGGGTCAAGGGCTCAATGATAATTGACAAGCTAATAGTGCCTTATGATTATCACTCTTAATTGTCAGAGGCCTTGATAATGATCATTTCTAGATATAAATCAGTTTTTGTATATTTGAGATGCTTGATGAGCTTTAGAGATATAATATTTAGACCTGATCCATTATCTATTAGAACACATTTCACTTTGTGTCGTGTGATGGTAACTTCAATGTACAATAAATTGTTATGGAGATGGCTAAAGGATGACATATCACTTTGGTTGAAGGTCAATTGTTGGCCTAGGCCTATATGTCCAACCAAAACTTTGAGATTATATGGGGATATGTTTTTTGAAACTTGGGATTGGCCTAAGAACTTTGTTAATATGTTCTTATGGATAGTTGACATACGTAGTAAATCCAACATAGATATGTGTGCAGGCATCTTTTGAAGCTATTCCACAATATCTAATGTCTTTTCCTTTACAATAGTAATTATCTTGTTCCTATCCAGAATAATGGGTTGGATGGGTTTAATGATAGGTGGTTGTGGGCTAGGAATGGTAATATTTGACCAATGAGTTGTGATTGCATAATCAAGATTAGATACAAGACTATTATTGCTAGAAAATGATGGTGGAGGGGGGCCAAATAAGATAAGTCTTGGTTATTGGTACACTTGTATGTGGTCATGAGGAAATGATAGATTATTGATATAAGGTCTAGAAGTAGTAATCCTTATTTTTTGGTGCACATGTATGCAGTCTCAGGTCAAGGAAGGATCATTGGTATAGATGGGTTGATTGGAATTGTTTAGTAACAGTCCTGTTTGATTAACACTTGGTCTTGGATTAATGGTGATGGTAAAAATATGACCTCCCACAATATGAATTACAACTTTGTTGTATTCATGTGCAATGCATGGTAAGTTTGTTGGGTATTAGAATCATTATGGTCTTGGTTCTATCCATTCACTTGACATTGTTATTTCTATTGGACTTGTTATTATTATCATGGCTATTGATATTATTATTACTATTATTATGGCCTTTGTTGCTATTGTTGATTGGTATTATTATGTTGTGAAAAAGGGTTTTGGTAGATACCCAATTTATGGTTGGATGTAGATGCTCTATTATCCAATGTAATCTGGCAATTTTTTAACATATTTTCAATGAGGTGTTTGATTTGCACACAATGGCATAGATTATGTCCATAAACTAGATGGTATTAATAGAAATTAGTTTATCTATACCAGTTTGGATAAGGAATACCCTTAGGATAGTGCTTTGGAATTGGCCAGCTAATTAGATTAGTGGTAGATAGATTGAAAAACATGGCTTTAATAGGCTCTCCAAGGTTGCTGAAAACTTGACAAGTAGGCACATTACTCCTTGGAGGAGGGGTTTGCAAATGTAATTATTTTTAAATTTGTTGTGTTGTCTAGGATACTACAAAGGTTACATTTTATAAATGGGTTATTGATGAGGAGTAAGCTGAATTTGTGGAACTAAATGAGAAGACAATATTTGCACCATTTGGGTATGGCATGATTTGGTTACTCCATTTCTAAAAACATTCTTATTATGGTTGAATTACTTGAATTTTTCATAATTACTGGCCTGGGTTAGTGCCAATGCTTGCACTTGGACTTGGTTTTGGTTTTGAGTTTGGCCTATTCCTTGGTTTTGGTTCTAATTTTGGTCCATTGAGGCTAGCTTGATAATCCCTTTATTAATAAGGGCATCTCTAATTAGCAAACCTTTGTCAATGATCTCTTTAAAAGTGTGTGCACATTATAGTTCCAAATGATAAGATATCTCACTATGAAAATTTTTGGTAAACACAATGGATAATCTTTTGTTTGGTAAGCTATAGGTGAAACAAATAGTGAGTTTATCCATAGTTATAGATATCTCAAAAAAATTTCACTGACTTTCTATTTGGCTTGAGTTAAATCTACCAATGAAGTCTCATGTCAAAGATTGTAAGAGAATTGTTGCACAAATTTGTCTGAGAGGTCATCAAAATTAGATACTAGCAATTTTAGGAACCACTCCAAAGCTTGTCCTGCTAGACTTCAAGGAAATAATAAGAGGTAAATTTCATTATAATCCACTGGATGGAAAGAAACAATTAATTGTGTCAAATGGGATTTAGTGTCTCCTTTACCCTTGCATTTGTTAAATTTTGATGGTTCATACCCTAGATGAAATGGTATTTGTAGATATTCCATGTTGAATTGGTAAGAACACATGTCATCCAACTTAAACTTCTTGGTCTATTTCCCATCTTGGATGGTGATAATTGGATTCCACAAATAGTGTATACATGCACCATAAGTGTAATATATATAGAAGTAAGCAAAATTTAATTTACATGAATTAACTCTTACAAGAAACACATAATATTTATCATAAGTTGTTAAGGCTTAATTGATTTTGTAGATTACATGGCTTAGGAAATAGTTCTTAAAGTGGATGGTGAGGTTGAATGGGAAGTTCCTTTATAGCTTCCTTATTCACCATTTTATCTAGATAACACTTGTATGCCAAATCATACTGAGCCTTGATTATGTCCAAATTGAGAAGGGACTATCTATGAAATTTGGAGACCTTGATGAGTAGATATCCATGCTCCTACTTTAAAGTTCTGAACTCTACTCTAATAATTTAGACCTTCATCACTTTCTTCTTGGAAAAACCAATCTCATACTCAATATCCTCCCTATTAAACCCTTGAAGACTTTGTTTAAAATTCACAATAGATGTCTAGAGTAACTTTTCAAAATTGGCCTTGTCAATCAACTTCCCTGAAGTGTCCCTTGTTTGTGATAACTTCAATTCTTACAAAATTTGCACGAATTACCTTTCATGTTACAACAAATTCAAAATTAATGCCTTTAAATAAGAAAACTAATTAAGAACCTCTTGGGTTTTGATAAATACCAAATTGGGGGAATTAGTTACCTCAAGAGGTGTAATCAAATCTAGATGGCTGAAGGCCTTATTGATAGTGCATGTTATGAGAAAGTTTAATTTATTCTCTTCTTGATTAAAAGAATTAAACAATTTTATAGTCTTATCCAAATTAAAAATATATTTTATTATTTATTGTACTAATAATATCAAGAATATTTTATATCCTAAGGGTTACATTCTACACATCCTCTTCCATCTCCCTTAGAATATGCACAATATGTTGTTGTTCCAACACCTGATTCAACTATTGTCGTAGCTCCTATCTAGCCTAATCAGTGCCTCAAGTTCCATCAAGGATTATATGTGAATTCTAAAATAGGCCACATAATATTAATTATATGGGGATTCTCCAATTCTTTTATTATTTATCTTGAACAAGGAATCATGTATATTTCTTTTCCTAATTCTTTGAACTGTCCCCATGGATTTATCAAGAATAGAATTGACTACAAGAAGTTTATAATTATCAAATTTGGCCTTTGAGTATCTTGGTCATTTACCCATTATGTAATTACCAATTCCATTGTGTTAGCTAGATGAGTGGCCTAGTTCATTCCCCTTGACATGATATCCTCTGAAGAGATCATTAAGGCACTTATTTAGAGTGGGTCTAGTAAAGATGGGAAGATAATCTTTTGCCAGTATAAGTTGTAAATTTGGGGAATGGGGTGCATAATTTAGGTTGTATTTTTATCAATTTTTTTTGATGTCATAAAAGTGGTTGGTTGATCTAGGCTAGACTGTGGCATAGATAGACCTAATTGGGTGAGATAAATACATGGTTGTGTTCCCTAATCAAAATTGATGACTCCTATGGTTTTCTTGGGCTGGGATTTATTATCCCCATTAGCTCTTGGAAAAATTGGGAAGAAGCATAAATATGAACTAAAATTGTTACTAAGTGGTTTACGGGGGTAAGGATATATTACTAACTAGATTTTTCTAAAAAGAAACAAATGAAGAAATAAATAGTAATGTAGAAGGTTGACTAGAAATAACTACTAGGCTAGGGACACACTTTGATTTTACCATTTCAATTTATGCCTTACATTTGAGTCCTTAGAGACTCATTAATTTTAAATTTAAAATATCTTCATCCTCAACTTCTTCTAGTACTTCTTCTCTAGTTGTTGGCCTTTCTTGTGATACTACCTCAGTAGTTCAACACACAAGTGTCTCAACTAGTTGAGGAGGTTTCTTATGAGCTATTTGCCTCCTATAGACTTTGATTCCTATCCTATAAACTAAAGAAGAAACTTGGGGAGAAGTAATGGATGATATATCTACCTCTGGTGATGCTAGTACTTTATTTATGGAAAGAGGGTTGGAGTGTGAACAATTATAAGAATCAATATTGATTGGATCCCCTATTCCTCCAAGATAACCTATTACTATTTCATCCTCCTCCACATATAATTATTATTTCATAGTCACTATGGAATTTTGGGATGCAATTTGAGAAAGTTACCCTTCTGGTTTAACTAACTAGGTGGCTTGTGAGGACCAATAAATAGATGTGTCCCATCCATCTAAAGGTGGAAGTAGAGTTTGGGCCTCGATAATTATAAGTGATGGATATTTTTATGTTTCCCTCAAAAGTTCCCTTGTATACCCATCCATATGTGCCCTAGCCAACACATCAACATCATCCTTGGCATTTAATAATATGAAGTCATACTCATACACTAAATTTTTGTCTGGGATTCCTAGGATAGAGACATGATTCTAAATTCTACCTCTTAGGTCCCAATCTCGATGTGGTAGAGACACTAGTGAATGAAATTCCCTTATACTTCCAAAAACACCAAAGTGCTTCCTATTGGTATAATTAATTCATCCTAGGATAAAATAATATCCATGGAAAAAGCTTATGTGTTTCTTCCTCACATCCTCATCAATGTTCCACCAGAGTTGATACACCATTTCCTACTCCCCTAGCTTGTCTAGAATGTATTTAGGAAAATAAAAGGGTCCAATCTTGGTTCCCTTAATCATTATAATAGTGTAATCTAGATAAATCTAGTAGTCCCCCCTTTTCTATAGTGTATTCTTGATGTTATTTGAGATTTGGGCCAGTGGTTCCTCATGAATGGCTCTCTAGACTTGAGGATATACGTTCTTAGTAATTTGAACAATATTTCACATACAGGAGTAAATGTGTAAGAAAGAGTAAAAGTCATATACTCAATTTTTTATATAGTTTGGGGTTGATATCTAAATATGTCTATTATGAACACAAACCATGGCCATGATAACATCCATCAAGTAATACATCATGAAGAAATGATCTTATAATAACCTCTTTTCCTCTTGAACATTTTCTCCTAGAGTTTGACATTGATGATCTCACCCAAGGCAAATGTCATTTTTAATATAAGCATCAAGTTCAGTAATGGTACCCATTATAGTAGAAGGTAATGGATGCTAACAAACCCACATAACCTATTCAATAGTTCCATCCTAATATTAATTCCCATCATGAATTTAGTGATTAGGATTAGAGTAGTGGCTTTGAGGCTTACCTTCTCCCCTAGGATTATTCACCTTCTCAATGCATCCTCAATTATGTTGCTTTTCTTCAAAATGTGATTCTCATCCTATCTTAGGTGGAATATACAAGGGGGAGTAATAGGTAACTTTTAAAATTATCCCATAAAATTAAATCCATAACCATCCTTTTTTTCATAGTGCAGGAAGCCATCATCTATCTTGACTATAAATAATAAGTCACAAAGTATGTCGATGCATGACATTAATTTAGGGTTTGCAACTGCAAAATAAAATTATTGGTGTTTCATGGGTATTAATTTTGATACTATATAATTTTATTCATTTTTAAGCTTTATTCACATGTGTGGGCATCAATGTTATCCACTATGTTCCATAGATCTATGTAGTTCACATAGTAACCATCAAATATAATCAAGTCAAACATTGTATTAGTAAACTTAGTTGAATATTTGATGGATAATTTTGATGGTGGATGATTTCATATGAATGCCATAGATGATGAATATATTTCCTATTCCTAGATTACCTACATAATTCATGTGATAGTTCAATTGATGGCTCAATAGAAATAATTCACAAGCAAATGTAGGAAATTAGGGCTTTTGGCTATTCATAGAATGTAAGTTTGCTTAGGTTATTTGATAATCAACAAGGGAGATGTATCTTGATAATTTAGTTATATAACTTTAATGATGTTTGCTTGAACTCTAGTTCATATGCCATTAATGTCTAATAGCTCTAGGCATTTTTTACTTGTTCAATTTGAAATTGTCAACTTACTTTGTTGGGTATGCCACATAGACTTCTCATGTGTTTGAAAAATGCCCCATTGTCATCCCTAGACAAGTGTTGCTTGGTAATTAGTTTGGTGTCAACATAGTTTTACCAAGTGTCATGATATTAGAAGTTGGGTGTCATGGGTTTCATTAATTTCCATTTAGTCAAATCACATGATGCTCTAGATGCATGAAACATGAAGACCTACAAATTTCATGCATCATAAAGTTTTCCAAAATGATGATTTACCATTTTTCATGAACATGCAAAGATAAAATGTGAGAAGGACAAAATTAGTGATGGTCAAAACACGTAAGGACCAAAACATGTGAAACCAATTTGAGTGATAACAAAATTTACAAAGACCCAAAATAGTGAAGACCTGAAAGTCATGAAGTATGAAAATTATGAAATGTCAAAATTCATGACGTGCAAAAATTATGATGAAAAAAAGTCATGAATAACTAAATCCACAAAAACCAAAAGTCATGAAGACTAAAAAATTCTAAAGTCTCAAAATACATGAAGGCAAAAAAAACACTCAAAAACAAAACACTTAGGATTTTTAGATTGTAATTATCCTACAAATTCAAAGAAAAATTTCATACATGTAATAAATTTGAAAGCTGATAATAGGTTAGTCATAAATAAATCACACAAATTAGAAATAAACTTTGATATGGGTAAAATATATGTTTCATTGACATAGAGTAATGTGCTTAATAAGAACCATCAATATGGGAATTAAGAACTTTGAAACCTCAACCTTGCTAATACCCAGATAATTGGTAATGAAAAAGGATTATAAAATTAGAAACTAGAATTTCAAATGATAATGGGCCCCTACTCAAAAAACATTGAGAGTGGGGTGTGTTGAGTACAAATAATGGTGACTTAGAGGAGGAATACACCTAAGTATTCAAGAACCTAGAATCTTCAGCTTTGCAAACTAGAAATCAAACATGAATCATACCAAAAAAGAATAATTCAAATATAAACATGAAAGAAGATCCTAAATATTAATGAAACATATTATCTTTTCTCATATCTTGGATTTATCAAGTGATGAGGTGATGTTTTTTTACCCTTGTTTTAAGGATCTTATCAAAAAATTGGAATAAACTGTAGGTTTCATTCTAGTTTATTTTAAGGCATATTAAAAATAAAGGAAATCTTGAACTTGATCTTCTACCAACAATGGATTCATAGACCCAACATATATACCTTTGATTCCCCCCTTCTCCTTATATGAAATTACATGATGTGTTGATACATTTATCTTATTTCATCATCTGAGTTTTTTATCATCTTTAGATTTATCTTTGGATTTATTGATCACTCTTTAGGATGAATTGATCTTCTTATTTAATCCTCTTTTTTTAAGAATATTAATGAAATAAGGGGAATGTAAACCAATTTGAGATGGTGTGTGTATGATTAAAACTCCATGTACTAGAATGTCCCTGGAAGCTACATCTGTATCAATGATTATCACCTTAGAAAAGTATTAACATGAAAAGTGTTTTTGATTTGAGGAGATGAAAAGATTTTCTAACTTTTTATGAAGTAATGAGAGAATATTTTACATACCTAATAAAATTATTCAATTATGATATGATCCCAATTTAGTTTTTATTGCATACATAAATTTTAACAATCTCAAACACAAAGTTGTAAAACCTACAAACAAATTGGTTGTGTGTTTCATCTATGCTTCACCCACATTTGTTCTCCCTTTTGGACCTATCCTTATGAACTTAGTATACAATATTAAGCATGAATGATAAGTATAATGAATTGGATATCAACTTGGTTATACTAAAATAAGTTTATCATATTGTCATGAAACAAAAGACATATGCTCTAAAAGATGGGGACCTAATGTAAAGAAACAAAATGTTGAAAGTAGGAAAAAACTAATCTAGAAAACATGAAACTACTCTAATGAAAGAAAGTGATAGAAAATAAGAAAACTAACTAGGAAAATAGTAAACCTAATCTAATCCTACCTTTACTATAACACTCTTTATTATTCTGAGGCATCTCCAGATGGTATATTCTTTAAATAGTGCTTCAAAAATTGCCTGTTAATTAGATATGTTAATTCCTTACCTTGGAGGTCCTTTAGATGGAAAGAATTACTACCTAAGATCTTTGATATCTGATAAGATCTGATCCATAAGGGGGTGAACTTTTCATGTTGTCCTTTATTTTTTTGGGCTTTATCCCATAGAAGCGCTAGGTCAGATATTCTAAATGCATTGGGTTTCGATATTTTATTGAACCATCTTTTGACTAGGTCCTAGTGGTAACTAAAATTGTGAAAAGATTTTGTCCTTGAATCTTACATTTATATTATGTCCAACAATTGGGACTCCACTTTTTCATTGGGTTACATATATTCTTGTATAAAATGATACATTGGTAGTTTGAGCATAATTGAGAATATTGGTTGGCATACATATATTAGAAAGTATAGTGAAGTCTTAAGGGCTTGTTTGTATCTAGTTAGGTCTACCCAAAATAAATAATTTAGTATATGATGTCACTCTCTTGGTTTATCTATAGCTAACTTATTTATATCATCAATTAGATTCTTATTTTTGGATTCAACCAATCTATTTCCCTACAGATAATTATTAGATGAAGATTTAATGAAAATTTGGTTGTCATGGACCCATTTAGTAAACTCAATTGATTTGGATGTTGGTCTATTGTCACAAACTAAATAAATGGGAGTGCCAAACCTTATTGTCATGTTATCTTCAATAAAATTGATTACATCCTGTGCTCTAGAATTCCTCATTGCTACTACTTCAATCCACCTAGTGTAGTAGTCTATAACTAGAAGCACAAAATTATGGTTAGTTGAGGAATTTAGATTGATGACATCGAGGAAATACAATCCCCACTAAACAAATGGTCTTCCTTAAATTACCAGTTGTAATAACATTTATATGTGTACTCTTTTCTTAAAGACTTGGCATTCATGACATGTTCTCATATGGTTGTGTAGGTCCTTGAATACTATTGGCTAATAATAGCCCATTTTGAGAATATTATGTGCATTTCCAGATGGAAGACCACTGCCTATATTTTGATGTAGGATATCCATGATTTCATGATCTTCCTCCTATGATAAGCATCTCAAATAGATACCTTAATAATTTATTATGTAGAGAGTTCCCTTCATAATCATGTGATGATAAAGTTTAAGCCTTAAATTATTTTTTGTTATCTATTCAACTCAACAAGACAAGTACCAGTGAGTAAGTATTGAATTATATTAACATACTAGTCTATTATAGATACCTAGGTCCTAAGGACCTCCTCAATTTTGAAGCACGGATTAGACTTAGTCATCAGATGAATGATGCCCTATCCTCCAAATTTTTTAGCAAGCTTGATTTCTATGTGTAATTAATTCATTTACCTTTTGATTCTCTCAATTCATTTTGTCCCAAAGTGATATTAATGGTTGGATTTGACATGATAGCAATAGTTTTATTCCTCAAAATGTAGTGTTGAAACTTATTTACTGCTTTGACAAGAATATAAATCTACTTGTTGATCATAGATTATTTGAGTTTTGATTCCTTTAGGTTTGATCTCATGAATGAAATAAGGTTCTTGCTTTCATCCCTTTTTGAGGTAAGCACAAAAAAAAATTATGTTCTATGAAAAAAATAAATATAAGAATAAATCATAGTTGAATTTTGGGCTAATCAACATTGGGGCCTAAGTAATGGCATCCTTAATGTCTTGGAAATATTTTCAAACTTTTGATGTCCATTCTACCTTAGTATCATATTTGAGCATTGCATTTAGAGGCCTAATAATCTATGCAAAATCATAGATAAACTTCCTCACAAAATTGATCTTGCCGAAGGACTTGAGTTCTTTCTTACTGCTTGAGAGTGTTATCCTTGAGATTCTCTACATTCTATTTGGATTAATGGTGATCCCAAACTTGGTGATGATGTGTCCCAATAATTTGCCTTTAGTGACATTGAATATGCTATTCTTAGGGTTTATCAAGATGCCAAACCTTATACATTTTTAAAATATTGATTGTAAATGGCTTATATGATCAGTTTTATTCTTTGAGAAAATATTGAGGTCATCCATATAAATGATTATGAATTTACCCATCATTCCTTGAAATACATGATTTTTATCCCATTGAAAGGTGTCTCCTACATTGATCAAGCCAAAAGGAATCCTTTTATATTCATAATCACCCCACTTTTTAGTAAATGCAATATTTATTCTATCCTCAAATTTTACCAGTACCTGGTTATAACTTGAGAACCCATCTAAGAAAGAAATCATTCCAAAACCACTTACTACTTGGATTACCTCATCCATAGAAGTTAGAGGGTAGTTGTCCTTCTTGTAAAATTTTCTTAGATTCATAAATTTGACACAAAATTTGATTTCCCCATTCTTCTTCCTAATCAGCACCAAATTGGCAACCCAAGTTGAATGCCTGATGGGGAACACTATCTTAACACTTAACATTTTTGTACTTCCTTATGGATAATGGGTTCCAAGAGTGGATTGACTGGCCTTTGCCTTTGTTTAATTGTCTTATGGTCCTTATTTAGTGGGATTATATTTTTGATATCTTTCAAGTTAAAAACCTTTAAGTCCTCATAAGTATATGAAATCACATCCTTATAATGAATGATAAAATATCGTACCTTTTTATTTTCTTATTGAGTGTAGCTAAGACCAATGTTGGCATAGTGTGAATCACTTTCATCCCCTATGTTTTATCTATTGATCTTAGATTGTTAACTTTTGGATTTATTCACTCCTAGGCTTGAGGATCCATATCAAATGTTCTTTCTAAGGAATCCATTCCAAAAGGTAGATGATTTTCTTTGAGTTGAACAACTTATTATCTAAGCCTAAATACCCAAAATCTTTATCATCAATAATTTGAGATTCAAATTGTCCTGAACTAGTCAAGAATTGTATGATATGCTAATCATATTCAAACACTTGCAAATTTTCCACATTATCAAGAATCAATGGGTAAGGCACAAGTTCTATGGAAAATGTCTAAAACTTGTATTCTTGTAATGGTGACAAATTGGAAGCTAATGGAGAAAATTAATTAGCTGCTTGGTTTAATTATCTAGGAACTTCCACTATATTAAACAGTTAAAATGATTCAATTAGATCATAGGCCCTATGTTTGTACTTTTTGAGATATGACAACTTACACTGGTACTTATTTTTTACTTGATTAATCACCACCTCTGAATCTCCATGACTTAGTAGCTATTTAGCACTATTCTTGAGGTCAAACTATAGTCCCAAGATGAGTGGCTCATACTCTAATTTATTATTTATATAATGGAATTGTAATATATATATTGATAGGTAATTCTTACCTTGTGGTTAAATCATTTCAACACCCACACCTGACCTTTTTTTAGATATTATACCATCAAAATGAAGAGTCCATAATTGTGAAGGTCCATGAAATTCTTGGTCTTACATTTCATACTTTATGGTGATGGTGCAGATCCCTAGATTAGGAGATTTATAACTAACCTCTTCATTCTTGGAATTATATTCCATGATGGGATGATTCATCTTAGGCTCTTGATCAATTTGAATTTGATCTAGAATCCCTCTCCATGTTATCCATATGTGGGAAAAGTCTATTGCCAAATATTCATTTAGTATTTTTGACCAATCCCTACTTAGTAGTAATCTATATCCTTTTGGGATATCTACCACAAGTATATTTATAGTCATTTGTATGTATGGCTTAGATGCAACTTGAATATGCACACTGCTAAATTATCCAACCATAGGCACTATTTTCTTTTCCAAATGTGAAACTATCCTCTTGGATGGGATTGGAGTCAACCCAAACATTCGACATATGGATGATGACATTATAGTAGCCAACGCTTCAGAATTAACTAAGCAATTATGTATATTATTACCAAATGACATGATAGTGAATAATAATGGAGGCACATTTGGCTTACATTTGTAAATGACATTTGTATGATCATTTTTTAGCTTATTTACAACATGTTTCCCTATAATTGAATTCCATAAGAGATCCTTTTGTTTTATAATTTGGGCTAACTCATGAAGAGTTATGTTTGATTTTATTTTCTTCATGTCCTAAATGATTTTGTATCCTCATTTGATTTTCACTTCCAATTTTAGGGGATTTTCATTCCATTTTGGGGGAGGTGGATTATTATTAGCCTTCAGGTCTATTGGTGTGAACAGGGTTATTTCCTATCTAGTTCTACCATCAAGTGTGAATAGGGTTATCTCCCTAAACTGATTCCATTTGTTGATTGTATTCACACCTTATTTTAGTTAAGTTTACTTAGGTGTTTTATATATTTTTCTCACCTCACAGGATTGTGACACTTGTCATAATCTTGTGTAGGGTTGGTGAGAGGTTTGTCACACCTCACAAGATCATGACACTTGTCACAATCCTATGCAGGGTTGGTGAGAGGTATTTAGTATAAATACCCCCTATGTAAGCTTGTTTTAAAACACCATTTGAATGAATGATTCATGCACTACCTTGAGTTCAATATTCATTCACATTCCCTAGTCTAAGTGCTTTTTCAGGCCTATTAGATTCTTCTACAATCTTACATGGTACTAGAGCGGGTTAAGGTACCTAGGGTAGCCTAGTAGGGATTATAATTTGAGAATTTATCTTATATTCCATATGCTCTTCTCTTGTATTCGTAAGGGTGGTCATGAGAATCATAAATATGTGAGAAGAATAATCAGATTTTGGGGGGGAGGAACTTTCTTTTGAGTGTTTGAGTGTTTCAGTTTTAGGTCCTTTTTTGGCATTTAAGAAGCATGTTGGAGCTCACCATTACATTTAGGAATCTTGGATCTCTCCCAATTTGTTCTAGTTGAGAATAGGAGGATCCATCATCAGGTGATTTTTTCAACATTTCTACATACTTTTGGTGGATTGAAGGAATGAGATTTGAAAGTTTTTTCTCAAATTCTGGTTTTTTCCATTTTTTTTGGGTTATTGTAATTTTTTTAGTTTTTTTGGCAAAAAAAAGAAAATTATATTTTGTCAATATATATATATCTTTTCAGATATTTGAAAAAAGAAAAAAAAAAATCTTTTTTGAAAATCAAAAAATCCCCAAAAATAAAACCCACGTAGCATTTTTTGGGGGGAAAGAAAAACAAATTAGAGCCCAATTTCATGAGAAAATATGTGGAGGGGGAGTCTCTTTCATATCATTTTTTTAATTAAATCAAAACAAACCATAGATGCATTGGGCTCTCCCCCTATGCATAGTTTGTGCTTGGTTTTGGGTAGAGCCAACATTGGGTGGAGTGTGACTTCCCCATTTTTTAAGCCCTCTGCCCAACCCAAAAACAATCAATTTTTTTAAGTTTTTTTTTTAATAAAAAAACCGACCCATTAAATTTGGGTTATGTGTTCTTATTAAATAATTCAAAATAAATCCCTCAAATTACTATAATTTTTTTCAAAATCACATTAAATTTGGGTTGTTGGTCTAAATTCCCTATGAATTTTTTAAATGCTTGTTTTTCAAACATATTTTCCATGATTATGTCTTGGTCTAATCTAGTTGGAGGAGTCAATTTTAGCTAAGAAATTCAAATGTGATTGAAATTTTATGTTTTCCAAACATAACAAGAATCACATTTTCCATGCTCTTGATTTGGTCAAATTTAGCTGGTGGATAAATTTGAATGTAATTTTGGTTTTTCCCACCTAGAAAATGAAATGTTTTGAAAAAATCTGGTCAAATTTGGCCAACTCCTCCAAATCTGGAGGGTGTCTTTAACTTTGGTGGCACTTCTAAACTTAACAAACTTCTAAATCTGGTGGATCACTAATTCTGGTAGCAATTCCACTAAATTTGGTAGATTTCTAAAATTAGCAACAGTTTCACTAAATCTGGCGACATGGCGGATGGACCTCTTCTCTATTGTCATTCTTGAATTTGTATTTCAACTTCAAATGACCATATCTTGATCACATGAGCTCTGATTTCCAAGTTTATTTTTTTTATTTTGGCTATTTTTCCACCCTCAACATGGTGGTGTATATAATTTCTACATTTGATTAGTGGTTTTACAAAATTGGTACTTTTTCAAAAACTTTACAGGGGTGTCATCCATTTTGGACCTCTCAGGATTCCATTAGGGCTCATCAAAAATCTATTTTGAGAGAAAGTTTTTTGAAAGTGTATGTATTTTCATGTACTTCACATATATGGTATCAATTTATAACATTATCTTGTAAAATTTTCACTTGATTATTATCGCCTTCTTTTGGTAAAGTGTACACCAATTTTAATCTCCCACTTAGCCATTATTTCAAGTGGAATTTGTAACCTCACTAATGATAAAGTGCCAAAATTCTTTTTAGTTATGGGTGATTCTTGATTGAGTAATTTTGTTTTGGGGGGGTACACTTGTTATGCTCATTTTTTTATTGATTTTAGTCATGGCTCCTAATCGTTGGAAACACAAATGTGAGTTTTGTGGAAGTAAACAACATACCTATGATGATTACATCAACAAAAAAATTGATGATCTATGAGAACTCATTCAAGTTCATGAAATGAGGTAACTCTATATTGCCAATAACATCATTTTTCCAAAATCTCATGGCCCTATCCTAGAAAAGATTCAATCACTATTTGTTGAACTTCACTTGAGCATTTATCTTGATCACATTAGTCAAAATTTTATGGTGACAAATTATACAGATATTCATGAGTTGACAATTTTAACTCAGTCATCATTGACACCTTCTATAGATGCACTTGATTCTCCTATGATTAGTTCTCTCACTGATGGTGAGAACCATACATCCATGGTTCCTAAACTTGAATCATGCATTACTCATGATCACATTGATAAAAAGAATTCACCTATTTCCATCAATTTGGAGACATCTCAGTAGTTTTTGGAGGCATCGCCCACTCTTCCCTCTCTTATTTCTAGTCCTTTCATGTAGTAGGACATTTTTGATCTTCCAGATATAGTTACTTGGGATGACTACTTAATAGATATTGCAAGTTTGTTTTATGAGTCCCATCTTTCAGAATTGAAGGACACCATTGAGGATATTCATTTCCTCTTTCATGATAGCTTCTCTAAAGTTTCTTCTTTTTCAAATGATTCAAGGGTGCATTCACACTCTCTTGTTCTTTCCTTGCCTACATCTACTTCTACAATGACATTTTTGATAGCTATTCATGAGTTGATAGTCTTAACTCAATCCTCATTGACACCTTCTATAATAGTACCATATTCTTCTTGGTTCAATTGTCTTGCTCATGGTGAGCCTCATACATCTATGGTTATTGCCCATGAATCTTCTATTGTACTTGATCCATCACATTGCATTTTTCATAATTTATAACTAGCTTAGAGATCATTGCACATCATTTGGAAGACATATTTGCATAAGGCATTCTTATGTTTGGATCATGTTTTTCATGTATTTACACTTGGCTTTGGATTCTCATCCTTCAACATCAACATGGCAACACTTGAGTAGATTCCAGATACCAATTTCATCTTGAGACTTCCTTTCTCACATTACTTCTTGGATTGGGAGTTTATTCTACATCAACCATTGGACTTAATTCTTCCTAAAGGAAGAAATATAGTTTGTCAACATTGGATCATCTTTAGCATGCATCTTTCAACATTCACCATTAGCATAGGAGTTACTTCATTATTGGGGGGACTCATAGTCTCACATTTACTTCCTCATGAAGAGGTTATTGATTGTATATTCATGATGGATTTTACACTTAGGACATCATATTGATACCTCCTTGCATCATTTGTTTATGTTTTTGCCTATTTTTTCTCTTTTGGGGAGGAGTTTTTTCCTATGGGTTTTTCTCCTTTTCTCCAATTATGAGAGTTTATTTTGTACATGAGTACCTCATCAAGCCTTGTTGTTGAGACCCATTCTTTGTGTTTTGCATATTTGCATTTCTCATTCCTCCTGAGTTGTATTTAAGGGGGGTTGTTGGTGTGAACAGGGTTATTTCCTATCTAGTTCTACTGTAAGGTGTGAACAGGGTTATCTCCCTAAATTGGTTCCACTATTTGCCTACATTCACACCTTATTTTAGTTAATTTTACTTAAGTATTTTATATATTTGTCTCACCTCACAGGATCATGACACTTGTCACAATCCTGTGTAGGTTGGTGAGAGGTATTTAGCATAAATACCCCTATGTAAGCTTGTTTTAAAACACCATTTGAATGAATGATTCATGCACTACCTTGATTTTAGTATTCATTCTCATTCCCTAGTCTAAGTGTTTTTCTAGACCTATTAGATTCTTGTGCAATCTTACAGGGTCTAGGGGGATAATCATGTTGTTTGGAAGAGTAGACATGGTGAATGGATACTTGTTCCTAAAGTTTTAATTACCTCTTTGTAATTGATGAAAAACATGGATATCATTTGAATTATCCTATGGTTCATTGTAATCTTCTCTTGGGAAAGGAAATAAATGAGTTTTAAAAACCATAGCTATGTTTAAAGAGCTAAGAGCAAGGGGTGGTTCTGGTGGATTATTCACTAAGTCCTATCTCACCATTTCTCTTTGGAATATTTAAAATGTTGAAAAAAAATCAACACAATCAATCTCACCATGTTGTGATGTGTTTTTAACTCTACACCAATTGGGCAAGGATGTCTCTATTATGTTGATCTTGGGTAGCTTATTATCTTTCTTTTGTTCCATATTATTTGTAGACTTATTGAAGGATTATTATATATAAGGAACCCAAATTTTATTATTTTTATGTCCTAAAACATTACCCATTTTATTTTGCATGTTTATAAAGTCATTACTTAACTTTTGAACCATTCTTTGTATAGAATCTAATTCTACCTTGGTAGAATCTACACTTTGAGTGACCAGTGTGTTGGCCGAGATTGAATGCTAACTTTGTTGATGACTTTTAATCTATGCATGATTGTTAATGAAACCATGATTTTGATTTGTTGTTAACTATGTCATAGGAGGTAGTGCATACAACTAATTTTGATTAAACACATGAAAATTATGATTCACATGAGGCACTGCATTTAGAGCTAGGAAACCAATATTATGGCTGGGAACTCCTAGTATGTGAGGATTGAGTTGTTTGTTGATGTTGATTACTTATTCATAAGCCAAATCTAGAGTATTAGTGGTAGTAACTCTTTGCATAAATATTGTAGTGATTATATCTAAGGGATTATTGTACATCTCTAATGCTAAAGCCTCTTTTGGATTATATGTAGTACTCACCTAGGTGCATATCTTGTATAACCTCATATTTTAAGTATGGATTGGCTCATTAGGCTCTCCCTTCATACTAGTGAAGTGTTTATATACAATACTTGGGTTGGTAACCTACCTAAATTGAGTAAGAAAGTTATTTTGACAAGAATTCTATGAATTAATTGAATTTTCTATCAAGTTGAGAAACTAATTGTAAGCAACATCCTATAGTGTGAACACAAAAATTATCCATGTAACATTTTCATCTATGAAATTCAATAGTCTTAAGGCAACCTTAAAAGAATTGATATGCTCTTCAACTATTATTCCTCCTAAAGGGGAGAAATAAGGTTGGTAATTCTTAGGGTTTCTTGGCAAATTATGTATTTCTCTTGGAATGGTAGTAGTAGACCCACTTAACTAAGGATGAGCCATAGGTTGTGTTGGCTGAATATTTTGTCACAAACTAACTGATGGGAAAAATAGGTCTCTTCAACCACATCATAGGGAGATGGGTCAGCCAGATGTGCAGGTTTACCACATCAAAAGGGGACAAATCTCTCCTCTCATCAAGGGGAGGTTCCCTTATAACTATGAGAGCTATATACTATATATATGCAGAAAATAACACTTAGGGGTAGTACAACACCATCCATCTCTCTTTTTTAGAGATGATGTTCACAAACAAAGGAGAAATCCAGGATGGAAACACTGAAGACACTTCTCTTCTTTCAGAAGCGGTCTTACAACAAATAGCTAGAGTTCTCTCAAATAGGTAACAAGTAACTGGTAACAGGGGACATAGTAACCAACAGACTGAGATGTAGTGCAAAGTCTCCACATTGACTGCCCAAGAGTGAGATACGAAGGACAATGAGGGCACAAAGTCATCCCAAGGTCCTTTACACAGGAATAGAAAATAGACAAACACACTAAAGGCAATTATGGCAACATAAAGTCTCTCCATAGTTGGCTTCAGGACACCTTCCTGATTACTTCCACTAGTTCTGCTTATTTCATTAACTAGACAAGAATTTATTCAGGAGACAGACATAAGAACAATATCCTAAAATGACACAAGCTATAATAACACAAAGTCTAAAAGTAACCTACTTTATCATTCAAATAAAGAAATATGATCAACAATCTGAGCTCAAAGTCTTAGTAATCACCTTTCAATTTTGGTAGAGTTTTGCTTCTATAACAAAGAGATCTCCTTTGCACAAAATAAGAGACTACAATATATAGTAGCCAAGAAAGGCTTGACACCTTGTTCCATGGAATGACCCATGCTGCATTCAATGTCTTGAATGCATTTTTAGTTTTTTCAAAGAGGGCCATGCTAGAAAAGGGTGTCTGCCTTAACTGTGGCATGTTGATTCATCTCAAATGTATTTTCCTTAGCATGGATTGTCTGGTCTTTCACCAAATAACTAAGTAGCTGTCCACTTTTATTTTAATTCAAGAAAAATAGGCCACACCTTTAATGCTTGCAAGCTAAAATATCTACTTGGTGGAGTATTCCACTTATTGGAATAACTCTTGCATAGACATTTCTAGTCTTTCCCTTTTTCTTATTGCAATTTGAGCTCTTGGGCTATCTTTTCCCTTCCTACTAGCTCTTTCGACTCCCTCTTTAGCTGGTCACTGAGTTTGTTTTCAAGTTCTATGCCATATTTGAAAATCAATATATATTTCATTACCCTAAATTTTACATCTACAGGGACGTCATTGGTCCATTTCAATGGTTCAGGTGGCCTTCTTGGTTCCTTGGTTCTGTCACTTCCTTGGTTCATTCGCTTCTCTTTGAATTGGTCTCTGGAATATTTCACTTCTTTTATTTGCCCAGAGCTTTCATTGAACCATTAAACCCATTGAACCTTTGAACCATTTTGGTTTAAGGTTCAACGGTTCATCTTCTTCTTTAGAAGCCTTTGTTTTCTCCAAGCCTCTTGAGCTTTGAAAGAGTCCATAGAAACATGTCTACAAAGTCCATAGAAACTAGTTCGTAGAACCAAGCCTACAGAGTCCATAGTTTTCTCTAAGTCTCTCAAGCTTTGAAAGAGTCCATATAATCTAGCTTGTAGAATCCATAGAAACCTGTTTGTAGGGTCCATAGAAACATTGCTTCAGAGTCCATAGAAATAGGCCTTTCAAGTCCATAGAAATAAGCCTACAGAGTCTGTAGAAATAAGTTCATAGAAATGGGTCTGAAAAGTCCATAGAAATGAGTCCATAGAAACATGCCTTTAGCTTAATGTCTTTGGAACCTCCCAAAGGGAAGGTGTCCCTTCGGACCTTGAGAAGGTCCATTTCCTGGTCATTGAGAGCCCCCTGCAAGGGTACCTGCCCTTTGGGGTCCTTCAAGCGGTCTTCAGGTTAATTCCTTTAGACAAAATGTCTAAAGGAATTCCTTTGGAATTTTTGTCTGAAGGAAACCTTTCCTTTACCTTAGCCACTTTCCTTTAGGCTTTTTTCTTTCAGGTGAATTCCTTTGGATAAAAGTCTAAAGGAATTCATTCAGACTTTTTATTGAAAGAATTCATCTTGTCTTTTGCCTTGAACAAATCTAAAAGTATTCCAACTTTTCTACCTTGTTCACTTTTCTAAAGAAAATCTTACCCTTTCAGCCTTTTACAATAGTCCATTTTGGTCATCACCTTCCCTCCACAAGGGCACTCACCTTTGGTTCACTACCCTCTGTAAGGGTACTTTGGCCTTTAGGCTTTGGGGCACTCTTTTGAACCGACTGATTGAACCGACCGATTGAACCAACTTTGGTTCAACGGTTCAATGGTTCAATCTTGTGTTCCGCTCATTCAATTGACCGCTTGAACCATCCACATTGAACCAACTACTTGTTGAACCTTTAAACCACTAAACCCATTGAACCTTTGAACCATTTTGGTTCAAGGTTCAATGGTTCAACAGTTCAAGCCTTCTTCTTTTCATTAAGTGTTTTGAAGCTATTGAACTTGCTGAAGCAATTGAACTTTGAACTTTTGATGAAGCGTTTAACTCTTTAAGCTTGCCGATGTCATTGAACTTTTGAACCCGTTAAACCTGCTAGTCCCTTAACTAAAAAAAATTGAATAATGAAGAATTTGAATGCTCATAACAATTTTTTGAGAAGGGAAGAGAGGATTTTGTCATGTAGGACCAAACTAGTTTATATGTCGTCCCAAAAATGAGTGACAGATTTTGGGAACAATAGCTGGCTCCAGTTGGGGAACTTCTTTCAGTTGAAATTTTGGAATAGTTGAGGGAGTAGAAACTAGAATCTCCAGTGCCTTTAAGTATGCCATTGGGTTACGGAGTCATGCTACCCAAAAAGAAAGGTGCCAAAAATGAAAATGAAAAGCACAAAATAGAACTAAAGACTATACAAATATACATATGTAGAGATGATCTTATCTGATATTTCAACAATTGAAGTACTTCAGATTCTACCAATTATGAGGTAGAGAAAAGGGCATGCCATCCTGATACTTCAACAGGAAACTATTTTCACCATTGAGCTAATGGATAGTAAATGGGCCTCTTCATAGAAAATCAAACTTCCCATGCATTCCCTTTGTCTCTCTTCTCTTGTCCCATAATAGGACTTGATCTCCAATCTAGAAATCATGGTTTTTTGCTTTCTGGTCGAAGAGCTTCTTCACCAAACTATGATGCATAGCAAGCTGATCTACCACCATAGTTTTCTACTCATCTAGCTTAGTTAAGCACATGATCCTCTTGTCAATGGAGCTTTCATATGTTTGATCTTCGACTGCCTTTGCCAATTTCAACACTAGCAACTCTAGGGTGATTTGTATCTCTACATTGAGACCATACAAAAGTTAGAAAGGTGACATACATATCACCCTTTTGGGTGTAATTCTATCTACCCACAAAGCATCAACTAATGCTTTATGCCAGGTTCATTGGTTTTCATCCGCTAGCTTCCTGATGATGGTCACCAGGTTCTTATTGCTCGATTCAGCTTGGCCATTTCCTTGTAGGAAATAATTAGAAGAGTGGGAGAGGGTAATCCCATAGTAAAAATAGAATCGAGTGATCTCATGAGAAAAGAAATAGGCTACATTATCTATGACAATCTTGGTTGGGACCCCAAACCTGGAAATGATGTTTTCATTGAGTAAATCACATACTACTTCAAAAGTAACATGCTTGGTTGGAATTCCTTCCACCCATTTGGTGAAGTAATTTGTGGCTATGAGGACATAATCATGTCTAGCACTTGAAGATGGTTTTACAACACCAATGAAATTGATTCCCCATTACTGAAATGGCTCTTCTATCACCACTAGTTTGAGAGGTAGAGAAACTAACTTGGGTCTTCCAACAAACTATCGGCACAGTTCACACCTTTGTACCCATTTGTATGCATCTTGAAATAAAGTAGGCTAGTAATACCTGGCTCATAGAATCTTATGGGTAGTTACAGGAGTAGAAAAATGTCCTCTATAGGCCAGATCATGAAAGGACTTCAAAAGTTGGTTCTATTGTTCTGTATCTATATAGTGAAGGAACACTCCATCAAGGCTCCTCTTATATAGGCCATTATCCTAGAGGATAAAATTGACAGCTTTCAATTTAATAGTCCTCCTTTCTTTACGAGACAGGTGAGCAAGACACTCACCATAAGTAAGGAAATGAACAATACTTGAATACAACTCATTCATGATGGAGACAAAGAGGACTATTGGCATGTCTTCCACTTTTATTTCTTCATGTCCTGCTTCTTTGGGTCTATTGTCAACAGTTAATTGGTAGAGGCTCCTTCTTCATACAAGCTTCATTCGTTTGATAATGAGATCAAACTCCTAGATTTTAGCAATCCAATTGACCCTTTTGGTTCCAAACTCCTATTGAGTTAATATGGATTTAACTATGGTATCAAGAACCAGGGTAGTAACTTGTGAATTCAAGATGTAAAAATGGAAATGCTTTACTACTTTGACCACTGCATAAGCATGCTTCTCCATGTTTGAATACTTTATCTCATGAGCTTTGAGAGGATAGCTCATGAAGGATATGGGAGATTCCATACCTTCTTTGTTCTGTTGAACCAATATTTCTAAAAGTGTGTGCTTAGAAGCATAACTATATATGGTGAAATCCTTGGTATAATCTGAATAAACCAAAATTGGGGCGTGGACAATTGTAGTCTTGATATCTTGAAATGCTAATTTGCCTTCTTCAGGCTAGTTGAAGGTGGCCTTTCCCTTCATCATGTTTATAATACGATGAGTCTTCTTAGCAAACTCAGGGATGAATCTTCATAAAAAATTTACCTTTCTGAAGAAAGAATGAACTGCAGTCTTATTTGTAGGTGGGGTAAGCTCTTGGATGGACTTGACTTTGTCTGAGTCAATCTTTATGCCTTCTCAGGATATAATGTGTCTGAGAAGTTTCCCTTCTGTTACTCCAAAAATAGAATTCTTTAGATTAAGAGAAATGCCATTTTGGTGGTAGCATCCCAACAATTGTTGCAAATGGTGCACATGGTCAAGTTGATGCTTGGAAAAGATAGTCAAATCATCAAGGTATACCACAATGAACTTACCCATTTCATCTTTGAATGCAAGGTCCATTTCTCTCTGAAAAGTGGCACCAACATTTATCAAGCCAAATGGCATCCTTCGATATGCAAAGGTGCCCCAAGGCACGGTGAAGGTAGTCTTGTGCTAGTCTGCCTCACCGACTTCTACTTGATTATACCTTGATAAGCTATCTAGCATTGATAACATCTCTGAACCGGTCACTGTCTAAAGCACTTGGTCCATGATGGGTAGAGGATAGTTATCCTTTAAATATGACTAATTCAAATTCTTGAAGTCCATGTAGAGGCAAATTTTGCCATTATTTTTTCTCACATGCACTATGTTGGTAATCCATATGGAATAATGGACTGGAAAAATTATCCTAGCATTTAACATTGTTTATATTTTTGACAGAATAGTACTTGATATCTTCAGATTGTACTACCTAGATTTTTGCTTATAAGCATCAAATAATATTTGAGAGGAGTTTAATGGAAAATTTCATCAGGCCTGATTGACTTCAGATCATCATAGGAGTATGCTAGGACATCCATGTATTAGCAAAGTAGAGCAACAAATTTGAACTTCTCTTTTGGAGTGCAACACTTCCCAATGTTCACCATCTTAGGATTTTCCTTGGTACCCAAATTTATCTGATCAAACTCCTGAGAGGAGCTTGAATCCATTTTTTGATATTTGATGAACCTATCATGCTTGTCAAATAGCTTCTCAAGGGAAACCAGGACTTTTGGGATTTTATTCCCTTTAAGTTAAAGGAATTCTTCACCTACGTCTGAACTTGATTTAGGGGCTGGTTCACTACCTTCAAAGTGAAGCTGTTCAAAGCTGGCTTTTTGTTCTAAGAAGGCAAAGATTTGGTTGTCACCATTGAACACTTGACAATGATTGGAATTGTTAGGCACACTTGGTTGAAAGACCAGTTTGATAGTGTACTTGTCTCTTTTAAAATTTGAGTGAGGAACCAAAAGAGTTGCTGAAATAACCAAAGCATCATCTCTGTCATTAAATTCCTTGGGAACTACAGAGATATTGAAAGCATCAAAGCTTTCAATTTAATCCCAAACTAGATTGTGGTAATGACACAATCTCTCATTTTTGGTTTGGTATAAGTTCCTCACCTGACAAACCACCATCTCAACATCTCCTTTAGCATGAAGGAGCTTGATGCCCTTGTCTTGAGTGGCCTTCAATCCAAGCAACAATGATTCATATTCAATAGTATTGTTAGTATTGTTGAACTGTAATTTGTATGATGAAGGAAAAATATCTCCTTGAGGAGATATCAACACAATCTCAGCTCTTAAACCTGTAAAGGAACAACTTCCATAAAATTCCAAAATTTAGACATCATTAAAAACTAATTTTTCCTTAGATTTCTCTTTGTGTGGAGGGGAGAGTTCCTTTGGGCTTGCACTGTACTCTCTCACATCTTTTGTTATTCTATCTAAACCAATTTTCAAACTATCATTTTTAGAAGTTTCATCAGCTAAAACATGAACTTCCTTTGTGGTCAAGAAAAAGTTACCCATGCCTGAAGACTCAAACAAAATTTGAGCTTCAGGCACTGATGTTTGAGTGACCACATATTTTGCTTCCTTATTAGGGAGCAATCTCTGTATAATGCCTTTGACTGGGATCCTTGCCTCAGATAGGTCCATGCTCAACTCACCACCAACATCCTTGCAAAAATTTCTCCCAAGAAGGATGCCCTATGAGGCTGGGACGTTTAGCCACTAGGACTGTCATCTTGATTCTCTTTTTTGGGAATGCTACAAATGCAAATTGGGCATCCTTGATTTCTCTTAGCAGTGGCACTTGTTTGTTATCCATGGAGAAATATCTCTCAAATGTCTTGGTCAGTGTGAGACCAAGGGATTTAGTGACTTAGGTAGGCATGATATTGGCAGATGCACCTAAGTCTATGATGTAATTGTTTAGCTGGTGACCATTTATCAACAGGGAGACATAAAATGGTTTTGTCTTCCTAAGAGCAGCAGGAGGAGTAATAACAAGATTGTTTGGGGTGGACATGTTCCTTGGGGGATCATGAGTTACCTTTCTTTCATCTTATTCTATAGGGAAGTTTTGGTTCTTCACACATTAAACTAACTTATCCAATTGCTTAGGGTTAGATTATAGGAATTCAAATTCTGACATTTGAATTTTAGTTTTCTTGACATGGTCGACTATGTCAAATGTCTAAAATAAATTATGAATAGGGGAAGGGAGTTCATCCTTCTATTTTTTAGGGGGGAAGGACTGATCTATGAGATTGAAGTTGAAGGTGAAGGCATACTTGAAGTACTTAATTTTTTAGCAATCACTGGGTCCTTTGGCTAGAAAGGCAAAGTAGTTCCTCATTTGGCAATTGAAATTACAGGTTGAGGTTGCTCCTCTATTTTTTTCTTTATCAAATTGTTGGGCTGACTAATTCTTGGACCGGGTAAACACAATGTATGATCCATCAAATGCTTTACCTCCACTCTTGGGTTCATCCTGATAATTTAGGAAACTAATATTGGAGTCACCAGCTAATTCTTCTTCTCCTTTTGTGAAGAGATTAGCATCATCTTCTAGATTCAACTTATGCTAGAAGGAGAAAATTGATTTTGCTTCAAGATATCCAACTACTAAATTGGTTGGAGGTGCTTCAATAGCCAATTTTCCCTAAGTGGGAGGAAGATGATTTAGCTGCCCTTGATTCCTGGTAGCATTGCCTTGGTATGGCTAATTAGGGAATATCTTCCTCGATATATCTCTGTATGAAGGGGCATATGACATCCCTTGTGCCATTTTATTTCTGAGAGAAAACAACTCATTTGCTAGCTTTTGTACCATTAGATTAGTGGTGCCTATAGATGGATATTCAAAAGATAAAGAAGATCTTCCTCTGTTAGGATCTCTCCTTATCTTTCCTACCAAGATAAGGTCATCTTCTACTTCAGTGGCCAAATCTTGAGAAGTAGCAAGGTCTATGTGGTCATCATGTCTCAACAAAAAACTCACTTTATGTAGTTGTGAGTTGATGAAGAAATATTTAAGGTTCTTAGGTATTAGTTGAGTAATTATAGGAATCATGTTCCTCAGCTTATCAAATTTGGCAATGAAATCCCTCATAGTTTCATGAGGTTCTTTCTTCATCTGTGTCAGTTGGGCTAGTAGGGTATGTGCATCTTATGCAGGCTTGAACCTTGCTTCAAACTTAGCCTTGAGGGTGTTCCAGTCAGTCACAGTCTAGGCCTGCATATGATAGAACTAGTCTATAATAGCACCTTGTAAAGTTTCTATGAATATCTTGACTGCTATGTCCTCATACTCTACACCTATCATACCATAGGCTATGCTAAAAGCTACAATGTGTTCATCAAGATGAACTCTTCCATCACCAAAGAATTTGGGTAAATTTTTCCTTGAACTACGTGGGAGCTCATGTAGGGGTGGAGTTAAGTTAAGTGGGCCAAAAGAGTTACCCCATGGGCCTTGAACTACCATTATTTGATTATAAAAAGGGAGGATAAAAAATATGGGTGGAGTATGTATAGGTAAAGCTCTTATAATAGTAGAAAAGGAAGCTCTACCTTATATTAGTGACCTGGTATTGATAGGAGGAAGACTCCTAGTTCATTAAACTTGAAGTTATGGAGGAAATAAATTGAATTGCCCTACTGCACCAACTCAAAAATAAGGTCAACCAAACCTTGGGATCTCTGGCTTCTAGTATAGCATGGAGTTGTCAGATTATAAAATAAAAATGGAAAAAAACTAGCCCTGCTTCAGCTTGAAGATTGAGGCTTCAAACTACGTATTCTTCTCTAGTGGCTCTAGTTTTGTAGACCAAATTATATAACAGGAATAGATAAGGCTATAATGATAATGGAAATGGATAAGGATAGGGACTACTTCAATCTAAGGCTTGAGGCTTTAGACTGCACGTAACATCCCTAGTAGAGTCACCAAATACTGTTGACGTGAAGCTGGCAGTGTTCTTTCCTACTTCACGTCAGTCTCTAGCGATATGAAATGCTTTGATTTGAATGGACTAGAAAAGGACTGGAAATGCTCATTCTTTTCTAGTAGAATAAATGGATAAGGCTATAATGATAATGGGTAAGACACAGACCAGAGTTGCTAGAGTATATAATGGATAAGAATAGGAACTGCTCGTTCGATCCCCATCAAAGTCACCAAAAATTGTTGGGTGAATATTTTGTCACTATTTAACTAATGGTAAAAATAGGTCTCTTCAACCATAGCATAGGGAGATGGGTCAGCCATATGTGTGGGTTTACCACATCAAAAGGAGACAAATCTCTCTTCTCATCAAGGGGAGGTTCCCTTATAACTATGAGGAGCTATATACTATATATATATGCAGAAAATAACACTCAGGGGTAGGACAACACCATCCATCTCTCTTTTTTTAGAGATGATGTTCACAAACAAAGGAGGAATCCAAGCTAGAAATACTGAAGGCACTTCTCTTCTTTCAGAAGTGGTCTTACAACAAACAACTGGAGTTCTTTTAGGTAGGTAACAAGTAACTAGTAATAGGGGACATAGTAACTAGCAGACTGAGATGTAGCACAAAGTATCCACCTCAACTGCCCAAGAGTGAGATATAAAGGACAATAAAGGCACAAAGTCATCCCAAGGTCCTTTACATAAGAACAAAAAATAGACAAACACACTAAAGGCAATTGTGGTAGCATAAATTCTCTCCACATTTGGCTTTAGGACACCTTCCTGATTACTTCCACTAGTTTTGCTTATTTCATTAATTAGACAAGAATGTATTCAGGAGATAGACATAAGAACAATCTCTTAAAATGACACAAGCTATAATAGCACAAAGTCTAAAAGTAACCTACTTTCTTATTCAAATAAAGAAATATGATAAAAAATTTGAGCTCAAAGTCTCAGTAATCACCTTTCAATTTTGGCAGAGTTTTGCTTCTATAACAAAGAGATCTCCTTTACACAAAATAAGAGATTACAATATATAGTAGCCAAGAAAGGCTTGGCACCTTGTTCCATGGAATGGCCCATGCTGCATTCAATGCCTTAAATGCATTTTTAGTTTTGTCAAAGAGGGCCATGCTGGATTAGGGTGTCTATCTTAATTATGGCATGTCTATTCATCTCAAATGTCTTCTCCTCAGCATGGATTGTTTGGTCTTTCACCAAATAACTGTGTAGTTGTCCCCTTTACTTTTACTTTAAGGAGAAAAATAGGCTGCACCTTTAATGCTTGCAAGCTAAAATATCTACTTGGTGGACTGTTCCACCTACTGGAATAACTCCTAAATAGATATTTTTGGTCTTTCCCTTTTCCATGTTGCAATTTGAGCTCTCATGCTATCTTTTCCCTTTCTGCTGGCTCTTTTGGCTCCCTCTTCAGCTGGTCACTGAGTTTGTTTTTAGGTTTCATGCCATATTTAAAAATCAATAGATATTTCATTACCCTAAATTTGATGTCTGTGGGGACGTCATTGATCCACTATTTCAATGGTTCGGGTGGCCTTCTTGGTTCCTTGGTTCCATCGCTTCCTTGGTTCATTCACTTCTCTTTGAACTGGTCTCTGGAATCTTTTGCTTCTTTCCTTTGCTTAGATCTTTCATTAAACCATTAAACCCATTAAACCTTTGAACCATTTTGGTTCAAGGTTCAATGTTTCATATTCTTCCTTAAAATCCTTTGTTTTCTCTAAGTCTCTCGAGCTTTGAAAGAGTTCATAGAAACATGTCTATAGACTTCGTAGAAACTAGTTCATAGATCCAAGCTTGTAGAGTCCATAGTTTTATCTAAGTCTCTCGAGCTTCAAAAGAGTCCATAAAATCTAGCCTAGGGAGTTCATAGAAACATGTCTGTAGAGTTCATAGAAACATTCCTTTAGAGTCCATAGAAATTGGCCTTCAGAGTCCGTATAGATAAGCCTACATAGTTCGTAGAAATAAGTTCATAGAAATGAGTCTGTAGAGTCTATAGAAATGAGTCCATAGAAACATGCCTTTGGCTTAATGTCTTTGGAACCTTCCAAAGGGAAGGTGTCCCTTTAGGCCTTGAGAAGGTCCATTTCCTAGTCACTGAGAGCCCCCCGTAAGGGTGCCTGCCCTTCAGGGTCCTTCGGGTGGTCTTTGGGTTAATTCCTTCAGACAAAATGTTTGAAGGAATTCCTTTAGACTTTTTGTCTAAAGGAAACCTTTCCTTTGCCTCAGCTGCTTTCCTTCAGGCTTTTTTATTTTGGGTGAATTCATTCAGACAAAAGTCCAAAGGAATTCCTTTAGACTTTTTGTCTGAAAGAATTTGCCTTGAACAAATCCGAAGGAATTCCAACTTTTTTCCATTGTTCACTTTTCTCAAGAAAATCTGACCCTTTTAACCTTTTGCAATGGTCCATTTTTCTCATCACCTACCCTCTGCAAGGGCACTCACCTGTGGTTCACTGCCCTCCACAAGGGTACTTTGGCCTTTGGGCTTTGGGGCACTCCTTTGAACTGACCGATTGAATTGACTGATTGAACCAACTTTGGTTCAACAGTTCAACGGTTCAATCTTGTGTTTCGCTCATTCAATTGACCACTTGAACCAACCGCATTGAACCTTTGAACCATTGAACCCATTGAACCTTTGAACCATTTTGGTTCAAGGTTCAATGGTTTAACAGTTCAAGCCTTCTTCTTTTTGTTAAGTGTTTTGAAGCCATTGAACTTGTTGAAACAATTGAACTTTGAAAATTTGACGAAGTGTTTAACTCTTTAAGCGTGCTGATGTCATTGAACTTTTGAACCTGTTGAACCTGCTAGTCCCTTAACTAAAAAGGCTTGAATAATGAAGAATTTGAATGCTCAGAACAATTTTTTGAGAATGGAAGAGAGAATTTTGGCCTATAGGACCAAAATAGTTCATATGTTGTCCCAAAAATGAATGACAGATTTTGGGAACAACAGGTTGATTATTGGGTTGCATGAATCTTACTGGGTAAGGTATTCTATTCTAGGTTATTATGGGAACACTTGGTATAGATTTGGGCCTTCGATGGGTTGACAACGGTGAGACCAAAAGATTGTCTTGGACCCTAGACTTGGTTATTATTTTGGGTGTCTCTTGTATAACTCAAATTTAGGAGATAACCTATTTTAGTTATGGACACAGGGACTGAGGCCCTCTTTCTATCACCATAGATGAGGCCTCTAACATTTTTTTATCTTTGTGGAGGTAAACTTCACTCTGTGGCATGAGTTTCATGTATGGGTTAAAATAACTAGGTGGTAGAATAGTTGGTTGAGCATGCAGGTTATTAACCAAGTGTTTATGAGTGAATGAAATCTAAAAAAGACCAAAATATTATTTGGGTTGGATTGGTTGTAGTTTAATCTATGGTGGTTAGATCTCAAAATAATCTCAAATGAGGGAAAGAAGGGTAAGGCCAAAAAAGAATTCATGATTAAAGAATTTTATTTTATTCAACCTAATTTCAAAGAGGACAACAGTCTAAAACTAATTTTTATAGTTAGTTGTTATTGCATACCAACCCATAAACATAGTGAGGAGAGTAAAGAAAATGGACAATTAATTTATAGATTATGGCCAAAGGTTCCTATCACCAAGACTATTGTTGCAAAACCAAAGTGAGAGGTTATGACTAAGACACTAAGATCACCTAATTCTGATGTTGCAAAAAATAGGAGATTGTATCAAAAGAGACCCTTATGCACAATCCAAAACCACTCAATGGACATGTTTAGTGATTATGATGTATGTTAATTCAAAACATCTATTGCTATATCTAATTTAGATAAAATTCAATAATAAATTAACTAAGAAAACTCAAAACTGCTATTGCATATAATGAAATACTAAGTTATTAGCCTGAAATAAATTCACAATCAAATCAAATGAAGTTGAAGAAACTCATATTACATAGTTACATGAAAATCCAAATATTCTTCTTGTATTGATTGAAATTGCATCTCCCTTTGAAATGGGAGAATTAAAAAATACATAGATTTGGGGAAGGGGTAACCTCATCCTCCAAATTATTCTAAAATGGGAAATACATGTGAATAATAAAAAAAAGCTATAATTTAATGCAAACTCTGAATGTGCAATTCAAAATTGTCAAAATTGTTTTCTAAAACAATATGCATAATACAAAAATTACGCAATGTGTACATGTTTATAGGATTCCATATCTAGTGTCTACATGCACCATAAGTGGAATATAAATAGAAGTAAAATTCAATTTACATGTGTTAACACTTATATGAAATACATATAATATTTGTCATGAGCCACTAATGCTTACCTGATGTTATATCTTACATGGATGAGTGAATAACAATTGAATTGAATGGAGAGGTTGAACTGGAAGTTCCTATTGTAGCTTACTTCTTTGCCATTTTGCCTAGATAACACTTGTATGTCCAATCATACTGAGCCTTGATTATGCCTAGGTTGAGAAGGGATGGTCTAAAAAATCTAGAGACATCAATGAGTAGACATCTATGCTCTTGATTCAAAGTTATGGACTCCACTCTAATAATTTGAACATCTGTCACCTTCTTCCTAACAAAACTGATCTCCTACTCAATCTCCTCCCTAGTTAACCCTTTAATACTTTGTTTAAAATTTGTAGTAGCCATCTAGAGTAAATTTTCAATATTATCCCTATCAATAAACTTACCTAAAGTGTCCCTTACTTGAAACAAATTTAATTCTTTCAAAATTTACATGGCTTGAATTTTGTGTTCCATTAACTTTGGAATTAGGGCCTTTACATGAGACACCCAGTCACAAACCTCTTAGGTTTTGATAACTACCAAATTAAGTGAATTAGTTTCCTCAAGAGGAGACATCAAATCTAGATGGTTGAAGGCCTTATTTTTAGTGAACTTTATGAGAAAGTTTAATTTATTCTCTTCTTTCTTAAAATAATTGAATAATTTTATAGTCTCAACCAAATGGGGAGATATTTTAGTCTTTATTGTACTAATAGTGTCAAGAATATTGTATAGCCTAAAGGCTGCATTCTTCACATCATCTTCTATCTCCCTGGGAATATGTAAAATCTATTATTGTTCTAGTAATTGATTAAACTCTTTTTTATCTCATGTTTATCCTAATTGGTGCCTCTATGAAGTTTCATCAAGGTTTATGTGTATGTTCCCAAGTAGGCCAGAAAATATTCATTGTATGGAGACTCCCCAATTTTTTTATTTTTTATCTTAGATAAGGAAAAGACATATTATCTCTCTTCAAGGATTAGGCCTTGGCTATATTATCCTATATCTTTCTTTTCCTAATTCTTTTCACCATCCCTATGGATTTATCAAATAATGAATTGATTGTGGGAAGTTTTTTAAATTATCAGATTTAGCCTTTTGAGTAGCTTGGGTACTTAAGTCCTTTGTTGATTGTAGAATTACCAATTCCCATATGTTAGCTAGTTGAGTGGCCTAGTTCATTCCCATTGAAATGATATCCTCCAAAGAGAGCATTAAGGCACTTACTTAGAGTGGGTTTGGAAAATATGGGAAGATAATATTTTGCCAATCCAAATTGTTAGTTTGGGGAATAGGGTGCACAATGTAGATTATCTTTTTATCAAATTTTATTAATTTCATAATAGTGGTTGGCAGAGCAAGGCTAGACTATGGCATAGACAAACCTAATTGTGTGACCTGAATAGTTGTTTGTGTCCCCTAATCAAGAGTGAAGACTCTTGTAGTTTTCTTGTATTGGGATTTCTTAGCTCTAATGTTATTGGCAAAATTTGGGAAGTAGTAGCAATAGGATCAACAACAGTTACCCCAATGGTTATGGGGGACAAATTAGTAGTATTAACATTATTTTACTAAAAATAAACAAAAGAAGAAACAATTGACAATACAAACACCTGATTGGAAATAACTATCGAGATAAGGACACCCTCTAATTTTTCCATTTCAATCAGTGTCTTACCTTTGAGTCCTTGGAGACTCATAAATTTTTCCTTTACAATCTCTTCATCCTCATCTTCTTCTAGTTCTTCTCCTCAATCTACTAACCTCTCTTGTGATACTACCTCAATAGTTGAACACGTAGGTGTCTCAGCTAGTTGAGGAGGTATATTATGAGATTTTTGCCTCCTATAGACTTTGATTCTTATCCTATAAACTAAAGGATAATCCTATGGAATAGTAATGGATGAGACATATAACTTTGAGGTTGTTTTCACCATTATTTTGGTAAGAGGGTTAGAGTGTGATGAATTAGAAGAATTAATATTGATTGGCTCCCATCCTCCTCTAGGGAAACTTGTTCAGGCTGGGGCCTCCTCCACATCAAATTCTTGTTTCACATCCACTATGACATCTTGGGATGTACATTGGGAAGGCTCCCATTTTGGATGAACTGACTGGGTGGGCTATGAGGACCAATAATCAAATACAACCTATCCACTTGGAGGTGGAAGTTTGCTTTAGGCATCAATAATTATAAGTGATGGATCTTTTTACATTACCCTTAGAAGGTCATTTATAAACCCAACCATATGTTATTGGACAACACCTCAACATCATCCCTATAATTTAATAAGATTAAGTCATGCTCATATGGAACATGTTTGTATGGGATGCCTAGGGTAGTGACATGCTTCTAAATTTTTCTTCTTGGGTACCAATCCTGGTGTGGTATAGACACTAGTGAATACAATTCCCTTATACTTCTAAAAACACCAAAGTGGTTCTTGTTGGTATAATTCATTCAGACTAAGATCAATTAATATCCATGGAAAAGGTCTTTGTGTTTCTTCCTCATATCTTTATCAATGCTCTATTAGATCTTATATGCCATTTCCTACACCGTCAACTTGTGTGGAATATATTTGGGCAAACACAAGGGTCCTACCTTTGTTACCTCAATCATTATAAGAGTGTAATATGAATAAATCCAAATAGTATCCCCTTTTCCATAGTGTATTATTGATGTTATCAAAGACTTAGGTTAGTGGTTCTTCATGAATTGATCTTTGGACTTGAGGATATATGTTCTTATTAACTCAAAAAATATTCCACATATAGGATTAAATGTATAATAAAGATTAAAATTCACATACTATATTTTTTATATAGTCTATGTCTTAGATCTAGATCAATCCATTATACACATAAATTGTGGCCATTATAGAATCTAACAAGTAAGACATCATGAAGAAGTGACCCCCTATTGGCCTCTTGTCCTTCTTGAACATTTTCTCCTAGATTTTGACACTGATGATCTCACCTAGGGAAAAGGATAGTTTTGATGTTAACAATACGTCGAATAGTGGCACCCATTCCAGTCAAAGGTAATGTATTTTAACACACCCACACAATTTGTTCAATAGTGCCATCTTAATACAAATTACCCTTCTGAATTTAGTGATTGAGATTGGAGAAACAACTTTGGGGATTACCTTCTCCCCTAAGATTATCCACCTTCTCAATTCATCCTTGATTTGGTTGCTTTTCTTCCATAATGTGATTCTAATCTCATCATAGGTGGAATATTTAAGGGTAGATGTAGTTACCTTTGAACAACATCCCATGAAATGAAATCCATGACTATCCTTTTATTTTCATGGTGCAAGAATCCATTATATATCTTGCCTTCAAATAATAAGTCACAAACTAGGTTGATGAATGACATTACTTTAGGCTTTACAGTTGTAAAATTTAATTATTGATGTTTCATGGGTATTAAGTCTACTACTAGTTAATTTTATTCAATTTTAAAGCTTTATTCACATGAGTTGGCTTTAATGTTCTCCACTTCATCCTATAGAGTTATGTAGTTCACATAGTTAACATCAAATATAGTCAAGTCAAAGATTATATCATAACCTCAATTGAATATTTGATGGAGAATTTTGATGGTGGTAGAGTTCCTATGAATGCCCTACATGATGAATCCACTCACTATTTCTAGATTACCTATGTAATTCATGTGATACTTTAATTGATAACTTGATGGAAGCAATTCATAAGCAAGCATAGGAAGCTAGGGATTTTGGCTCTTCGTAGAATGCAAGTTCACTAAGGTTATTTCATAATCATGAAGGGGGATGTATCTTGGGAATTTTATTATATAATTTCAATGATGTCTACTTTAACTCCATTTTATGTTCCATTAATGTCCAATGGATCTAGGCTTGTTTTACTCATTCAATTTGAATTTTTCAAATTACTTTGGTAGGTATGTCACATAAACTTCTCATGTGTTCAAAAAATGTCCCATTCTTATCCCTAGATAAGTGTCACTTGGTTGTTAGTTTGGTATTAACATATTTATACCAAGTGACATGATATCATAATGTAGGTGTCATGGGTTTTGTTAATTTCCATTTAGATGAATCATGTGACACCTTGGATACATGAAAATTAAAGACCCATAGCTTTCACACATTGTAAATTTTGTTGAAATACTCTTTTGCCATTTTAAACGAACACATTATGATAAAACATGCAAATATAAAAATATGTGAAGGCCAAAAGTATTGGACAAAACATGTGATGACCAAAACACACAAAACTAATTTGAGTGATGCTAAAATCTATGAAGATTGAAAATAGTGAAGACCCAAAAGTCACAAAGTATAGAAATTATGAATTGTCCAGATTTGTGACATGCAAAAGTTGTGATGACCAAAAGTCTTGAAGAATTGAATCCATGAAAAATAAAAATTGTAATGATTAAAATTTTTTGAAGTAGCAAAATACATGAAGGCAAACAAATATACAAATACAAAATACTTAGGATTTTTTAGACTATAATTATCTAGTAAATTTAAAGAAAACCTACATACATGTAATAAATTTCAAAGCCATTAATAGGTTAGTCTTGAATAAATCATACAAAGTAGAAATAAACCTTGATGAAAGGAAAATAAATATTGTATTGACATAGTGTAATGTGCTTAAAAAGAACCATCAATATGGGATTTAAGAACTTTGAAACCTCAACCTTGCTAAGTACCCATATAATTACCAATGAAAAAAGATTTTCAAATTATAAACTAGGCTTTCAAAAAATAATGGGCCCCTATTAAAAAAAAAGTGAGAGTGGGGTGTGTTGAGTAAAATAGGGAGTATATTGTGTTAATGAGTCAATTTTAGATTTATTTTATCCTTCTATTTTTGAACAAAAAACAACTTCAACTATAACCACTACACTGTATTTAAGCACAATGGACACAAGTTCAATTAATCCACTAGTGCCATTTAATTACTATGAATGTAAAACCAAAATATAAGTTGTATTAAGGACCAAAGGTTTGAATCATATTACAAAGTTCAATGAAACTAAACCTAATACAAAAGCATAAAAATTTAAGTGGTATAACCATTATGATGAAGCCTATGGGTTTTTATGTTTATCAGTTTCTCTTGATCTTCTCTTTCACATAGAGTCTACTAAAACTCCTAATGAAGTTTGGATCAGCTTGGATTTTTTTTTTTGGGAAGCTAGATGTAATGAGAGAGAATAAACTAGAGAATGAACTCATTAGTTTGAGTCCTAGTAGTTTTGACACCCTTCAGGATTTCTTCACTAAGTTTAAGTCCTTGAGATTATAGTTGAAATAATTTGGGATAGAGAAGAAATATGACCAACTTATTATTTATATACTCTCAAATTTAAGTCTAGATTACTCTATCTTTATCTCTACCTTCAATTCCAATAAAAGTGCTCTAGGCACTAAATGGAAGATGCCTTCTTTAGATGAATTTGTTACCAACTTAGTTTGGAAGCAAGACAAGTTCATACAGATGGGCACATTTAGGTCATCAAAACCTCAAGCCATAATTCTTGGGAATGGGAAATAAAAGGCTTCAAACAAAGATAAGAAAAAAATAATAATAATCAAGAGAAAAAGAAAGACTCAACCTCTGCCAAAACAACCATTGAACCTCTTCCAATTGAAAACCTAAGAAAGAGAAGTTTAAGTGTGCATATTTGAAGAAAAATGGGCATGATAATTACAAGTGCATGAAGAAACAAATTGATCACCTAACTCATCTTATAGAAAAATAACAACATATGTGTTCCCTAGGCCATCAAGCAGAAGTCATCAACTCAATATTCTTCTAAGGCAAAAGGTAAAGGTAAAGAGAAAAAAAGGGGAAGGCTTTTCTAATAGTTAAAACTCAAACCTATTCATGGGTTATTAACTTGGGTGCTTCCCACCACATGAGCTCTTTACATGTTGAGTTTTCTTCCTTTGAGCCTTATAACATGTCTTTTATCACTTTGGGTGATGACACTTCAATAAAAGTTACAGGGACAGGGTCTATTGAAATGGATGAAGGAGAATTTAATAATATTATAAGTGTTCCATAACTTTCAACTAATATCCTATCAGTGTATCAGATTAATCACATTGGTAAGGGCATGAGGTTAGATTTCTCACTAGATTCAGTCATAATCAAAGAGTTGCATAATTATTCTACAATGTAAGTGGGTATGAAAGATCACCAAGCTAGGTTATATGCCTTCTCAAAATTTCCCCTGATTCCTCTTTGAATTTATTGTTGTCTCATTCAGATGGGATTGGAAATTATGTCATGAGTGGTTTGTCCACCTCAACTACCACTACCTAGAATAAATCAACAATAATGATATGGTCATAGGCTTACCTTGAGTCCATCTCATTAAGGGTCATTATGAGGGTTTCACCCTTAGGAATCATCTCAATTATAAATTTGACAAAGTCAAATCTTGGAGGGCTTCACAGGCATTAGATTTATTACATAGTGATGTATCTAGGCCTTTTCCCATTATATATTTCACAAGGGATAAGTATGTCCTTACCTTCAATGATTATTTCTCAAGGTACGCATGGGTCCACTTCCTTAGGCATAAGTCTAAATTTTTGGATGATTTTTGAGACTTGAAATTTATTGAAGAGAAGTAATTTGAGAAATTCATCAAGGTTATTCAAATTGATTATTAGGGTGAGTATGCCAACAACAAGTTTGATAAAATTTTCACAATAAAGGGTACTGATTTGCAGTGGAAATTTCTATATAGTCTTAATATAATGGAGTTGTAAAATCAAGAATAGGTCCTTAAAAGAGATGGCTAACTATATGATTCACTATAATTCACTTGGACCATATTATTGGTCCAAAGTAATTAATTGTGCTAGCTACATTCAGAATAGGGTTCCTTGAAAATATTTGAAAGGCATATTCCCTTTGAAGCTTGGTATAGTAAGAAACCTATAGTTGATCATTTTAGAGTCTTCAAATCTCTAGCTATGTCTTGTATACCTAAAAATAAATGCAAGGCTATGGAACCTCAAAATAAGCTTATCATCTTCATAAGTTATATAAATGGTGTCAAGGGGTATCACCTTATTTATTTAACCACACTTGAGTTGTTCATTGAGAGAAGTGTTCACTTATATGACAATCCCATAAATTTAACACTCAACACTTCTCCCACTCCATTTGACTCACTTGGATTTGATTTAGATGATTTAGATTAGACTGAGCACATTTTATAAGTTGAAGACACTTATTCTAGTTTTGATAGCAAGAGTAGTGATGGGGATTCATATCCATCCACATTTAGCCACACTTTGAAGGATGATGTTGCTCTACCTAAATCATCCACTTCTAGACCTCTTTGGGCTAGGCAGACACTGTAGAGTGCAAATACATGGGTTGGGGATCCTCCATATGATATGTATACATGTTCATAGTTTCAAAGTGCTCCACATGATTTTTGTGCCTCTGCCTTAGATCCAAAAACATTTTAGAAGGCATCATGGATTCTTGATTTAGATTTTACCATGCATGAGGTGTATAACTCCTTAATCAGGAATCACACTTGAGACATGACACTTCTTCCTAAGGGAATAAAAATGGTTTGATCTGGATGGATACATAGGACCAAGTATGCAATAGATGATTCCCTTTGACAAGTTCAATATGTGGTTGGTTTATATTGGTTTATGTTAGATGCTTAACATAAACAACATAAAGACCTTTGAATTAGTCACCAAAATGAAATATGTCAAATTCCCACTTATTATTTACATATCCAATCATTGGTATGTTCATTATATGGACTTGAAGAGTGCTTTCTTCATGGCTATATCTAAGAGGATATTTACATAGAAAAGCCTTCAAGTTTTGTTGAGGATTATTTCCTTGTATGTAGACTCATAAAATTCATCTATGGCATCAAACAAGCCCCTTAGGTTTAGTACACCAAGAAGGATTCCTTTATTATCACAACATGATTCACCAATGCCATTCACATTTGAACATATATCCATTGTGGCAAGATGATTTTCCCTTAATTTTAGTTCTTTATGATGATGATATTTTGATCACTGGTAGTTATTCTTCATATATTTTAGTGATAAAAAGGGATCTTTAGGACAAATTTTCCATCATAGACTTGGGCTTGTTACATTACTTCCTTGGGATTCATATTTCTCAGTTTGACTTAAAGATCACTCTTGCACAACCTATGTATGCTCTCAATGTACTTTCTTAGTTTCACATGGCTAATTATAAACCAACTCTAACTCCCTTTCTATTTGGAGTCAAGTTTGAGGAAAATTTTACTTCACCTTTGGTTAATGATACTATTGACTATTTTGACCACAAGTCAAAATTTGTCAACCCCCTATAGTTGAAAAATTGTATAGGGGTCTATTAGGGTGTATCATGGTCATATGAATGGAATTTGATGTAGTTCCAGCCTTGGTCATAGTCACTTTTAGTCCCTTGTGTCATTTCATGTCATTTGAGTTCATTTTGGGCCATTTAATGAAGCTTGTATGGTTTCCCATATAAGACAAGTATTAAAAAGTGTCTTTAAACATCCATGTGTTATTTAGGTGTTAGAGTAACTATCTTAAGCTGATAAACTATAGGTTTCAACATTAGAATGAAAAAATTAGATAGTTAAGGGTAGTTTTTAGTTGGTTATATAGATTATGTAGGTGTTTTGGCATGTGTGTAAGGATCTAAAGTGACCCTTAAACTCACTTTAACTCAATTCCACATTTTATCAGCTTTGGATATCATAAAAATGGCATAAAACCATTCCATTCTTCTATTGGTCTACTTGGTATGCAGAAATAGTTTGTCAGTTTTCTCATGATATGATCAATAGGATTTGAGTCAAGTCAAATGTACTTGGTGTTAGATATTAACCTTTGTCTAATTTAGGTTCATGGGAGGAGTTCCAATTTTTTTGTAGCAGGGCTTATGAACCAATATTAAGAGTGGTAGTCACTTTTTCTACTTTCTCATTCCAATACCCTACATGTTTCTTCTTTGTATGCCTAATTATATACAAAATAGGTGTTACATGTGTTTATATATAGTGTGGATGTCATTATCACATGTTTATAAACTTATTTTAAAAATGTGGCGTGAAATATAAAATCACAAGCACAACAATTTGCTAGTGAGAGATCCATTTCTAGGTTGCAGACAAGTTTTACCAACTACAAAGGGTTCTTGATCTTATAGTGGTTTTAAATGAAGATAACATGTTGTGTTTCATGACTCTCATGATACTATGGCCACCTATATTTCCAAATCTGAGTTTCAAATGTGTTTCATGTGAATAAACTAGTCAAAAATCTTACACAATTAGCTTGCTTCATGATTACCATCTATAGTTAGGTGAAAGGAAGATTTGACCAACATTTTGAAGAAGTGGAGAGGTTACCAAAGTGTTGATATGGTTATAATATGTAAAAAAAAAAACCTTTAAAAAGGTTATAAATTGACTTGGAGAAACGATCTAACACATATTTCCTTGTATACTACAATATCAACCTATAGGTAGTTAAAAGGAGCTTTGCACAGTCAGGAATGAATGAGAAAAGGGGTTCCAAAGTCTTAATAAGTATTTCAAGGTGAAGAGGATTAGTTTGAATACTTCAAGGAGGTCTACGATTGGTTATATAACCATCCAACGTGCACATTATTTATATCTTACCTTCATAGTCCTGTAGCCTGACATACACCTACAGGTGGTCCCAATAGAGGAGTGAGCAATTGAATGTGAGGTGTTTGAATCTTGATTAAACCTTCATTGAGGTATAGAAATATTAAAAGTGTCATAATAATAACTATGGAGTAATAAAATGTCAAATATACTTATTCTAACCCTACACTAATTATTAAAGTTACTTTAGGGACACATTACCTTAAAGTCTCTAAAATAGGGATTTTGCCTTGCTTTTGATCCTTTCATAGTAGAGTATCTGAGGTCTAGACTAGTTTAAGTGTCTTCATCATATATCCCAAGCCTAGGGGAAATTATTTGATGTTAAAGATATTTATTGACCATGAGAGGGTGATAAAATAAGGTTTAAAATTCATGCATTCTTACATTGTAGATACTCAATCATTTATAGTATTCTTGAAGACTAAACAATCTCATGATGCAACATGACCAATTGAAAACATGGTATGCACACCAAGTGATATAATTTGATGATATAAAGTGTTATTCACCCAAATAAAATTTGATTAGTTTAATCACAAGGTTATGACACTAAGAAACACCTATAAGAACCTCTTTTTCTCTCAAAATGATCACCTATAGTTGGACTATGGACTGATAGGATATTAAGAGTATACAGTTTAGATATTTAGACCTGTGTGAAAATATAAGATCAAACAAGTTATATATTACTAAAAATACTTAAAATATACCCTAATATGTTCAACATAGGGTTCAAGGGTTGAAAATCATATACAAGGGTCCTTTTTCTCTTAGAATGATCACTTACAGTTTGACTGTCGAGTGACTACACTCTAGAACATGATAGTTTGGGTGTTGGCCTAACATAGGCATGATATGAAAAAGTATAATTATGTATGAGATTGTATTTAGGAATTAAATTATCACCTAAACATGACACACATGGTATTTTAAAATACTATAGGAGCCTCATTTACTTGGGAACACACACACAATTTGCTACAGTAGGTAGTTTAGCCTAGGCAGTGAAGAAGGGTGAGTTGAGAAGTTAGAAAAGGTATGGAGTGTTAAAAATATTTGAGACTACCTTAATAATTTTATTAAAAATAATCATGATATTATCATATGATATAAATCAAAAGATATGTTAGATTTTTAAAGTCATACTCAGGTGTTCATGACCCTATACATAGTCAATGTTACACAGACTAGTCCTCAGGAATTGGAGAGTTGATAACCCTAAAGAAGTTATATAACCTTTTAATTTTTTATATAGGGTACTCATGACTATTTTATCCCTTAATATATTTATTTTGGCTAAGAAGAGAGGGTAAGTTCCTTCTATTATGTTTCAAATAGAGGGCACTCCTAAAGAGGCAAGATTGTAGGTAGGATATGAGAATGATAAGGAAATGAGATGGGAGGTATTAAATAATTGTATAATGTTCTGGTATATTTTTATAAAAATTAAAAAACATAAATGAGGTCTTGTAATATTAATAAACCACTCAAAGGTGGTTATGAGCAATAAAAAAAATCAGCCATACTAGGCCTTGACTAGACCTAAAGCCATAAAGGGGTTAAATATCACTTCCAAGGAAAGATGAATCTTCCCACAAATTTTATAATCTTAAAATTGATTCATAAGGGTTCTTGGAACCATTGGATTGTAGAGAGATTACTCAGGTTAGTCAATTTTGGCTCAAACCTATCACAGGGTACACATAATGCAAAAAGGAGATCGATAGACCATCTTTGGAACCTCATACCAGTACAAAAAATATGCATGAAACCCTAAATATATATAAATTATTGAATAGTATCCTAATCTTACCTTTAGTGGTATTTATTCATATATTGAACTTCTAGTTTTTATGAAAAATCCCTAATGACCAAAACCACCTAAAACCCTCCAAAACCCTTGCTCTTGACCCGATGGGGAAAAAAATCAAGGAAATGTTTCCATAAGGACTAATTTTTATTGGTAAGTGTTTTAATATTACTAAGTACTCTATCAATATCCTCACTCATAAATTTTTCCATACAAACATTGTATGAAATATTAAAAAATAGGGTTTTTTGTAGAGATTATTATGTTTTGTAGGTACAAAGGAAATTTGAAAGATAAGGATAATTGGAGAAGGTAAATTATGACCTAATATAAATATTAAAGGCAATTTATCACTTTAGATAATCACACAAGTATCTTTGCTAGCTCATTTACTTCAAGCAGTATATGGTATGCAATGGGAATAAAGGGTGACTACCACATGAGATAGTGATAAGTTCAATTGGGGGAATTTTAAGGTCTAATTCATGGATTATAATGCATGGTGACTATTTAAAAGTGTCATAACACCCCTTACATGGATTTTTTTAAACAACTAAAGGATATTTTTGTGATAAATGTCAAGATAAACCTATAAGGCTAGTGATGGTGACTGTAAATGATGAGAACAAGTGTCCAAAAGAAGGCTAATGGTTAGGGACACAACTAATGATGGTTTTGGAATATTTATAACCCACCCTTCATAGTTCATACATGTCAACTATTCCTATCCTAGTTTGGAGTAGTCAAAAGGTGCCCCATGATGAAGGCAGTTTTAAGAAGCCAACTAAGAGTATCCTACACCAGTTTTGGGGAGTTTGATGATTTTGAGGGACATTTATCCAAAGAGACCTTTAATGTTATTTTTAATACTCCATGATCTTGAAAATTTAACTCTCTCTCAACTTAACACTTGTTATTATGACTCTTGAGCTTCATTTTTCTCTCTCCTCCCATACATTCTATAAATGCTAGCCATTTTGGCTCTTGTATGCTAATTCCACACCTAGTATGGAAAAGCCTTGATATTTTGATGTTATACTTTGCCTTTGAATAAAACATCATATATGGCTTTGATTTCATAAACTATCTTGTCAAAGTGTGTGAAGAGATGTATATTGAATAGTCAAGTGATTGATGTCCATCCTTACTTTCTCTCAATCCTTCCATGTTTGATGCAATTTATTCCACTGTAGTAGGTCACATGAAGTGTTGTAAATTGTATGAGTCTAATTTAAAGTGTACACGTAGCCTCAGTGTCTAGAACTTATCTTTGGTTCACTTACCTTGAGTATTTTTCATGCATATCACCTCCATGTTTAAATACTAATGCTAGAGTATTCTAATACTTTGAAGCTAGTGTTGTAGGTCATTTCTCTTAGTGAAATAGTATGATGATATCATGGAGATATTTATGGTATATCACCCCCTTAGATAATTTTAATTTAATGCATATTTATACCTCTATTCATCTAGGTAATTAGTTAGTGTAGGTGATAAGTGTTGTCACTTGGATTTGCACCCTTGGAGAAGATGGAAAATCTCTCCTCATCCAAGTGGCACAATGGAAACACCTCTATAATTTTGGGTAGCCTAAGGATGAGGTGAATCTCTAGATATGGATAGATCCCTTGATGTACCACTTTGGATTGTAACTACACTTTACTTTGTGGGGTGAAAAGAGAGAGATATAATAGAAAACAAACTATCCTAAGTGAGGTGATATTCCAAATATATTGATTACTTCCAACCATATGCATGCTACACTTGAAATCAAGGGACAAAATGAACATACGCTTCTTCAATATTCATCTTCTCACATCAATGTTACATTGTGACGTTATGGATGAATGTACAAATATAGGATGACTAGACAAGAGGCCTATGAGGGAAATAATGAATAGACTAACTCAATATTTGACATTTCCTATAACACTTCACATGCCCTAAAAGAAGAAGCTTTCCAACTGCAAATAGATGATAGAATGAAACAATAATGCCAAGGAAACAAGAGCTATCACTTAAGAAAAATAAAAAATTCCAAATGAACACAATAATAAAAGTCATGGAAGAGGTAAAAATCAATAGTATTATTTATTAAAAGGTATACAAATGAGCTGGGCTTCACCATACTCAGGTGGAACATAAGTTACAATGTCAAAAAGGCTAGTTATTATAGAACTTTAGAGAGAGAGAAGAGAATAGAGAATTCCAAGGGTAAAAATGACACTTGTAAAGCTGATAAAATTAGTTACTTGTGCATGAGATAAGGATTTGGGATTAACCATGTAAGATCAAGAAGCAAAAGTGTCAATTCAAGGCAGAAACTTCATGAAAAGTGGCATAAAACTCCTCATTATGGATCATAAAAACTAACTTCATGATTGGTCTTATTTGAATGCATCATAACTTATTAGGACCAGGTATGATTAATGGGATGAATTTTAAGGACATCATACATGCCTCTCTATGCATTGTTGTAGTCTTTCTCATCTGGAATCACCTAAAAAAGAGCTATCATCATCTGCAATCCAAAAAACTCCTCTTCCATTCACCCTACACACTTGGCATCAAAATTGGAATAAATTTCTTATTAAAAACATTTGAGTGAGTTTATGACACATTTAAAGACCCTCCATGTCCATATAATCATCAATGACACCTTAAAATCACTTTCCCTTAGAGTTTTCACACTTCTCACTTGCTTGTTCAATATGCCAGTTTTGACTAGCTGAGATGATAGATATTGTTGATTAAATTATGAGTTGATTAAATTAATTACATAAAAAAATTATTTATCACAAGTCTTAGTATTTCTACCAAATTTGGTTTCATCTTTAGACTCCTCCTAGAACCTTCACAACACAAAAAATGGTCAAAAATACCCTATTTCTCACCCCATCCTTACAATTTCATACAACAAAGAAAGATGTGGATTATATTTAAGGATTAATATACAAGTTAAAATAGTTTTCATGGTCAAAATATTCCATAATATTATATTTACAACTTTATTTCTCCAAACTGGTCATGACTGAGTGTTTGCAAGGGTTTTAGGCCTATTTTTAGTCTTAAGGTTCATTCATAAAAACCTGATGTTGAAGTTTAAAAAAATATATATAATAAGGTTTTATATTACCCTATATAACACATCCAAAAATATTATACCTCCATGAAAATCCTCATGAAATATGTAAGCTTCTAAACTTCTCCTATCGAGCTCTTTTCCTTATTCCCATAGGTTTGAATTTGTCCTTGAGTCAGAAATGGATTCCTTGATGTTTTATTCTCCTCTAAAAATATTTATCATCTCTTTATACAACCTAAAAACATGTTTCAATCCATGTGGATACTCATCTTATGCTAAAAATGTGATTGACCACTCATTTAGAATCTAGGCTTCACCATGCCTAGCAAGCTTAATTACACCTTAGAGTTCAAAATGAAATTTTATGGTTTTCCTTGCCTCAAAATGGTTTATAAAATTATATCATGATACCATAATCATGTTACAATAGGATATAAATAATATAAAATACTATAAGTGAAAATGACTCCCTCATCTAGCACTATACCTCAAGTTTGCCTTTAGGCCTGACTACAACTCCAAGAGTTTAGACCATCTTATCAAGTTATATACTCCTATAAGGTGTTAAATTTTTTTTATTGGGTGTTACAAAAATTAAAACAACTCTTTGAGAGGTTTGAATATCTCTTAATACCATCCCTTTATTGTCCTTCACTAAAATTATCAATTTGTGCTCAAGGGGAAGTACCCCCTATCTGAGATAAAACATGGGCTACTTTCCCTATTTTATAAAAAAATTTGAATATTTTATAGGATTATATAGTTTTTAATTATCCTATATTAAAAATTTCAACCTATTTTTAATCCATTTTATGCTTTAAATACTCAAAAACCCAAAATGGACCACTCAGACAGGGACTGTGTAAGAAATCCAATTAGACTATGCATTTCTTCATTTAGGATCTTCCTTGCTTGTTTCCATATATTTAAGGATAAATTAGGACATCATGAATATAATTAAGGTTTTAAATTCCCCACATATCCCTCCAACCTCTCATAAACTCCTCATATCCCTACCTAGCCTAGACTGAGCATAACATAACCTTGATTATACCCTGCTTGTTTAGGGTTCCTGTAGTGATCCTATCTTGAATTTAGGTTTGGATCATTTAATAAGACTTTAATTCATTATTACATGATAACTTATCATTTTTTTTGTCACATTTTCACCTTTCTTAGCTTATATCATCATTTTAGGAATCAAAACCCTCATCACTGTTTGTAACAATCACCTATAGTGGTTATAGGTGTTCATAGGGTTTCAAGAGGTCAGTATATGCTTCTTCACATTGTTTAGAGATTGTGAGGTTTATAATGGATATAATGGAAGTTATTTTAGGTTGGTTTCATTTTTAAAACTCTATTTATACCTCTTACCTACAATCTAAGTTCATGAAATGAATCCTTCCCTATTTAATTGTGACTGCTCCTTGTAACTCTATTTGTAGGTATACTTGGCTTACTTAGAATTGGTAATTATATGGAGAGAATATCCATTGAAACATGAGAACCATTAAATATCTTCGTATACCTTTTACTCCCCTTATAAACTCATTGGGTTCATAACCAAGCTTTTTTTCACTATAATTAAGACACCCCTATCCTTTAGGCTTGCTTATAGGTTATTTTGCTCCAACTGCACTTATTCATTATTCTTAGGGTTTTTAATTAGATAATTTTAGGTTATAAAGTTTATTATATAACTATTATCCTCCTTGAATATCTTAAGACACCACTTTGAGCATCAATCTTAGGTCGCTTCCTCTTTTCCCAACTGTAGGTACTTATTTCCCAATGTATGGATTGATATGTGTGTTTGGAGGCTAAACATAGTATATCACTTTCTTTTAATGATCCTTATGATATGAATACTCTCAAAAACCATATAAGACCATCCAAATGTGAAGACATGGCTTAACACTATCAAATTGGATGAGAAATGCCTTTCTTGGACTCAGACCTATAGACTTTACTATTTGGATTTAGTGATTCTAGGGGCATCTTTGAACCTCTTAATCACCATTCTTTATTGATCCTATGACCTTCCAAATTTTTAATGTTATCCTCCATACTATAATATTCAAGGTTTGGTTATCAAGATACACAAAATTAAGTGGGATACTTATTACAATATATCAATAAAAATTCAAGGAGCTCTATTTTCCCTTTTTAGGGATTTGGTCTCAAAACTCAGTCATTTGCCATTGGAGGTGGTTCTAAACCTTGTTTAGCCATATATTACTGAAAACATATGTGTTAAAATTCATTAAACTTATAAATAATTGACAAGGATCTCATTCCTTATTTCAACACCACACAAAGACTCCCAAGCTCTCTGCTTATGTCACATGTAGGTGATTATTTGTAAATATAGATAGAAAATGCAACATGTAGGTAGTGAGTGGATTCACATACTTATGATAAAATATAGGATTTAATAAAGCTATAAAATATATGTTTTAAACTTTAAATACCTCAACCCTACCCCAAACCTTCTTCACACATGATTTTCTTCCTCCAAGCACCTGTAAGTGAGCATGTTCATGGATGCCTAACTGAAAAAGTTTTATATGACTATAATTTCACTTTTCTTGCACCATATGGAATATTGATCACCTATTCATGATAAGAAAGGATGCATAAATAATTTAAAACATTAAAAACACCTTTTTGGACATCCTTATAATATTTACAAGTCATAACTAAGGCTGAAGAGTAGATGGGAGCTGACTAAGTATGATCATGAACTAAAAATTAGATCCAAGCATGATGCTATAAGACTAAGAATGAATTAAAGGTGATAAAAATAGAATTTATACATATAAAAACACCATATTATATTCACATTGAATCCCTTGTAGATAATTTTACCTTCTACAAGTGGATAATTGATTGGGACTACACATGGTGGTCTCTTCCTATAACATGAGATAGATTTACTTATCCAAACACCATGTAACATGAAAAAAAGTATGGGTATAATTATATAATAAATTAAAATCCCTTTGGAGTCAACCTCAATATTTGTTTCATATGTATTTAGCAAAAATGGAGTAAAACCTATAGGGTGCATAGATTTGTATGCAAAAAAACCTAGTCAACTTCATGATGATGGTTCATGAATAAAATTACACCATTATTAAAAATAATTATGTTTAAATAAATTTATATAATTTTAATACAACATACCATAATTTTTTGACTTGAAACCTTCTCAGCTGTCTATATTGAGCAAAAACCTGAAGGCCACTTTTATATGCCAAGAAGGGTGAAAAAGTAGTAGAATGGTTTTGGGCCAAAAATGGCCTGTAAAAAGTAAAAAAAATGTGTATATGAGCTTGTGGAATATTAATATAAATACTATGATCCTCTCCCATGTGGCACACTTCCCAAAGAGTTGTACAAGTACCAAACTTCTTCTATTCCTCAAGAAAACTACCCTTTTTATGAGGAACCTACCACATTCAGTTAGGTCTAGTTAATTAAGACATATTAGGACACATGTAACGTGATATCATATTTTTTAACCTTCACATATCCTAATAAATCTGTATAACTCATTAAATGCATCTTTTTTGACCTTAAAATGACCCAAAAATGTTATAAGGACTAAAATAACTAAGGACCAAGGCTAGTAAAAAATAAAATGACATCAATTATCCTATAAAACAACTTTTTACATCAATATTAGACCCCTATATCACTAAAAAGTCAAGTGTTTACCTAGGGGTACCCTAATTTGACCTAAAAGTAAAATTTGGTCAACAAATTGGTGACTCATAAGGGTAGTATGCATGTTATACTAATTAGACCAGTAACCTTATAATTCCATTGGGATTAGGGAATCATATGAAGTCTAAAACAAATAAGTATACCTTTGACCACAATCTTGACCAAGAAAAGACAACTAATTGACTAGCTAAACCACACAAAATGAAGAACACACACAAGCAAAGCAAACACACAAAAATACACACACACATGTGCTCAAGGCACTTAAGGGAATATAAAAATAAACTATTATTCAAAAATAGAGACTAATAATACCTCATTTTTAGGACCAAAATTAAAACTTCTTGAATCATCTTCATGGTGAGATGAAACATATTGCCAAACATGTTTTTCCTTTGATTAAATGCTTTATGGATCAAAGCTATTATTTGGCACTTCACTTGATCTGATCTCAAGTAGATCATCCTTAAAAAGGTCTCAAATTAATATATACTCCTCTTGAACATTTTCACATACTTCATAGTTCTTCCCACACTTCATTTCATGGTCAATTTGTATCTCCTTAGTAGGCATGGCTTCAAGAGGAGTAGTTGCATGTTCCTTAGAAGATTGAGGCCAATAGGAGATTTTTCCATCCTTAAAGAGCTAATTTATTTCTCCAAACTGATTGAGAGGATTATATCCAATATTTATTACTTCAAACATGTCATCATGAAATATATATGCTTCTTGAAATGATAGATTTAAAAAGTTGCTTTTCCTTTGCATACTTACTCGAGTGTCAAAGCTGCCTTCTCCATCTTTGACCATATTATAGCCTCCTCCAATGACTTAAAACAAATCATTCCATGTATTATTAGTAAATTTTTATTTCTCTATGACATATTTCATAATGATGTAAGAACCAATGAATATTTCTTCCTCTTTGGCAAATTGAGAACATTCTTCCTCATCAACCCAATCAAAAATTTCAACACAAGAGACCACTTATTATTCATAATTTAGGACCTATTGAGAGATATCAAGTTTCATATCAAATTCCATAAAAATAATTTGGTTCTCAATGTCTGAAAGATCCTCCATGTCCTTTTTTTTAAAATTCTAAGACTAGGCATTTTGAAGTCATGTGACTTAGTCAAATGAGGTTGCCAAGGGGTTAGGTTTTCTTCAAGAAACAGTTCTAAGTTTTTATCAACCAGCTACTCCTCCTTAGGTTCCCATACCATGGGTCCATGAAGGAAAAGGGTGATGGGGTGAGGATAAGATGAAGTAGTTGGTGGAGGTGGCACATAAAACTCAAAATCAGATTGAGAGTGAAGTGTAGGGGTTTCTTTTGGAAGCCCTTGAGGAAGGGGAGGAAGACCTTGGGATAAAACAAATTGATTTTATTCCTTCCACTTTAAAACCAATTCATTCACATCTAATTTATCTTGAGGACTCTCTTGAGGAAGGGTGTATGGGGTGTGTTTAGGTATAAGATCTTCTTTTGGGTCTAAACCTTCCATTACACCTTGACTTAGCAATCTCTTCTTTATGTCTAACTCTTCAATTTGCTTGGCTAGGTTCTCTTGGAAAAGTCTTTCTTGAAGTTCATATGGGTCTTCATGAGTACAAGTAATGAATGAGGGCTGACATGGAACATAATAGGTTTCTTTAATGTGGGAGGAACCTGCAAAGGATCAACTTTTATCCTCTTTCTTCCCCCATGATTCCACTATCTTACTCCAGCTTAAGATGTTAGGATTAGAAGTCTTTTATTGAGGAAGGGTAGGAGGATTTTGTATAGGATCAAGAGTTTTCTCAACTTTACACTCTTTGTCAAGATTTTTCTCCTATTTTTTCCCCATGACTCAACTATCTTATTCTAGCTTAGGGTATTGGGATTATGAGTCTCTTTTTGAGGTGGTGGGGATGCAATGTGAGAGGTCAATGAGGGATTAAACTCCAATTCCTTTTCTATTAGTATGTATTGATTCATATGTATATTTTCTAACTCAATATACCTATCAAGATTATCTTCAAACATAAGGTTTCTCTTCTCAACTCTCTCTTTCAATTGATTAGGAAAAGGATAACGTTGATATCCTTGATTGGGATCATGAGTAGGGGTCAAATATGGCTGATGTGAAACTTGGGGAATTAGATATGAAGGCTGATAGGTTTGGTGAGGTTTCCTTTCATGAACTCCTATGTTATCCTCTAAGGAATAAACTAGGCCACTCACATCAAGCATCTCACTTGTGAGCCTTTACCAATTGGATCTCTTAATAGGTACCCACTCTCTTTTGACCAACTCTAATGCATCTCTCACTTTATGAATAAGATTCCTAGTAACCTCTTAAACATATCCTCTTAGAGTATAAATCTATAACATGTACCTCTCATATCCCAAAAGAGTATTCTTCAAGGTGGAAATGGATTGACTTGAGAAGTGCTTAGGTTGACTAGGAGCAAGACATGGAGATGGCTGATTTTAAGACTGATACACTTCATGAATGGATTGGTAAACTTCATGACAAGGCTTTTACACTTCATGACAAGGTTGGTTAAGGACTTGCTCATATTGATAAGGAATGGCACAAGCTTGAAAAGTCTCACCAACTTGTGTAAAATAGTGCTCAACACCAAAATTAACCACGAAACTTTATTGAAATCAAGAACATAAAGGAAAATTTTAAAAATAATATTCAAAGGATAACCTAGGCTACTTGACTAGCTGATATATCTTTGGAGTCATAATTGATGCATGGATAGGTGCCTCTAAAGGCTGATTGTTGAGAGAAAACACCAAAAATATCTCAAATTCTTGGACCAAGAGTCCCACTAGGTGTGCTTAAAACTATTATCACTTGAATTTTCACCCTTTGAGGAGATGTAAATTCTCTCATCCAAGTGGCACAATGGAAACACCTCTATAATTGTGGGTAGCCTAAGGATGAGGTAAATCTCTAGATAGGGATAGCTCCCTTGATGTACCTATTTGGATTACAACTACACTTAACTTTGGGGGTTGAAAATGGAGAGAGACAATAGAAAAAAAACTATCCTTAGGGAGGTTATACACCAAATAGATTGACGACTTCCAACCATATGCATGTCATACTTGAAATTAAGAGATAAACTGAATATACACTTCTCCAATCTTCATCTTCTCACATCAATGTTACATTGTGAGGTTATGGATGAATGTGAAAAGCTAGGAGGACTAGACAAGAGGCATATGAGGGCACTAATGAATAGACAAACTCACTCAATCTTTGAAATTTCCTAGAACACTTCAATGTCCTGTAAGATGAAGCTTTTTGATTGCAAATAGATGATAGAATGAAACAATCATGCTAAGGAAACAAGAGCTATCACTTATGAAAAATCAAACATTAAAAATTAAACCACTAATAATAGTCATGGAAGAGGTAAAAATTAGTAGTCTTATTGATCAAAAGGTATACAAATGAGCAGGGTTTCACCATACTTAAGTGGAGCATAAGTTACAATGCTAAAAAGGCTAGTTTTTATAAAACTTGAGAGAGAGAGAGAGGAGAAGAGAGAAGTAAAAATGTCACAATAAAAATTGTAAATATGATAAAATTAGTTACTTATTCATGAGATAATGATGTGGGATGAACTATGCAAATATTAATAAGCACAAGTGTGAATTCAAGGCATAAACTTCAAAAATAATGGCATAAAACTCCTCATTTTGGCTCAAAACATTGCCTTCATGTTTGGTCCTATTTTAACACCTCATAAATGATTAGTAATAGGTATAATTATTGTTATTAAGTTTTAGGACATTATACATGACACTTCATGCATTGGTTATAGGCCTGGTTATCTAGAATCACCTAGAAAAGAGTTATCATCATCTGCAATCTAGAAGCTCCTCTTCCATGTACCCTACACAATTAGCCTCAAAATTGGCATAAATTTATTATTAAAATACATTATATGGAGTGTATGACACATATAAATACCCTACATGGCATTAGAATCATCAAGGACACCTTAAAATCACTTTTCCTTAGAGTTTTCACACTTCTCACTAACTTGTCCAATATGCCAATTTTGACTCATTGAGATGAGAGCTCATATTGAGGAAATTATGAGTTTTTATAAGGCATTAAATTAACATGGATATTTATAACAAGTATTAATATTTTTCCCAAAGTTGGTTTCATATTCAGACTCCTCTTATAACTTGCACAACACAAAAAATGTTCAAAAATACCCTGTTTCTCACCCCATCCATATAATTCCATTCAACCAAGAAGCATGGGGAGAATATTGAAGGAATACTATAAAATTTATAATAGGTTTTATTTTCAAATGGTGCCATCATATTAACTTTTTAACTCTACTTCTACAAACTAGTCTTGACTAAGGGTTTGTAAGGGGTTTAGGCCTATTTTTAGTCTTAAGGTTCATTCATAAAAAAATGATGTTGAAGTTTCCAAAAAATTATAGAATAAGGTTTTTTATTACCCTATATAAAACCTCCAAACATATTATACCTCCATGTAAATCCTCATGAAATATGTAAGCTTCCAAACTTTTCCTATCAAGCTCTTTTCCTTATTCCCATAGGCCTAAATTTATCCTTGAGTCAAAAATGGATTCGTTGATGTTTTATTTTCCTTATAAAAGATTTATCATATATTAATCCTCCCTAAAAATGTGTTTCAATCCATTGGGATACTCATCTTATGCTAAAAATGTGAATGACCACTCATTTGGAATCTAGGCTTCACCATGCCAAGTAAGTTTGACTGTACCTTAGAATTCAAAATGAAATTTTATGGTTTTCCTTTCCTCAAAGTGGTTTATAGACTTATATAATTATCCAATAATCATTTTATAATGGGATATAAATAATATCAAATACTATAAGTGAAAATGACTCCCTTATCTAACACTAGGCCTCAACCTTGCTTTTAGGCCTGACTGCAAATCTAAGGGTTTAGACCATATTTTAAAGTTCCATACTCTTGTGAGGTGTTGATTTTTTTTTTAATATGTGTTATAAAACTTAAAAAAACTATTTGATAGGTTTAAACATCTCCTAAGACCATCCCTTTATTGTCCTTTACTAAAACTACTAGTTTGTGCTCAAGGGGAAGTACCCCCTATGTGAGACAAAATAGGGGTTACTTACCCTATTTTATTAGGAAAATTAAATATTTTATAGGATTATATAGTTTAAGGATCCTCTGGTAAAAATTTTAGCCTTTTTTCTATCCATTTGATCCTTTAAAGACTCAAAAACCCAAAATAGACCAGTCAGCCAAGGACTGTGTGTAAGAAATCTAATTAGACTGTGTATTTATTCATTTAGGATATTAATTTATTGTTTCCATATCATAAATGATATATTATGACATAATTACTATAATTAATGTTTTAAATTCCCCACTTATCCCTCCTACCCCTCATGAACTCCTCATATCCTTGCCTAGCCTAGACTAAGCATAACATAACCTTGACTATACCCTGTTTATTTAGGGTTCCTATAGGTGATACTATATTTAATTTAGATTTGGATCATTTAAAAATAATTTAATTAATTATTAAATTATCACTTATAATTTTTTATTCCCATGTTCACCTTTCTTATCTTAGATCATCACTTTAGGAATCAAAACCTTGCTTACTATTTGTAATAGTCACCTATAATGGTTGTAGGTGTTCGTACGGTTTCAAGAGCATACTATATGCTTCCTCACATTGTTTATATATTTTTAGGTTTATAATGTATATAATTTAGGTTCTGATAGGGTGGTTTCATTGTTCAAAATCTCTTTATACCTCTTACCTGCACTCTAAGTTCATGAAATGAATCCTTAGCCTGTTTGGTTGTGATTGCTCCTTGTAACTCTAACTATAAGCATACTTGGATTAATTGGACTTGGTAATGATATGGAGAGACTATAAATTGAACCATTACAACCATTTTATATCTTCCTATACTGTGTACTCCCCTTATAAACTCCTTGGGTTCATAATTGAGCTTATTTTCACTATAACTGAGACACCCCTATCCTTTAGGCTTGCCTGTAGGTTATTTTGATCCAACTACACTTTTTCATGATGATTAGGGGTTTTTAATTGGAAAAATTTAGGTTAAATTTTTTATTATTGAACTATTATCCTAGTTTAAGGTCTTAAGACACCACTTTGAGCATCAATCTTAGGTCACTACCTATTTTCCCAGCTATAGATGCTTATTTCCTAGTGTATAGACTGATAGGTGTGTTTGGAGGCTAAACATAGTATATCACTTCCTTATAATTATAATTATGCTATGAATAATCTTAAAAAATATATAATACCATAAAAATGTGAAGGCATGGATTAACACTACCAACTTTGATGAGAAAGGCCTTTCTTAGACTCAAACATATAGACTTTATTATTTGGATTTAGTGATTCTAGGGGCATATTTGAACCTCTTAATCACCATTATATATTGATCCTATGACCTTAATTTTTTTAGGTTTTCCTCCATGATATAGGTTTTAATTTATAGTTATCAAGATACACAAAATGAAGTGGGATCCTTATTACAATATATCAATAAAACCTCAAGGAGCTCTATTTTCCCTTTTTAGGGATTTGGTCTCAAAACTTAGTTATTTGCCATTAGAGGTGGCCCTCAACCTTGTTTAGCCATATATTACTTCAAAAATGTTTTTTAAGCTTACTTAAATATGTGAGGACTTGAAAATGGATCTCATTCCTTGTTTCAACACCACACAAAGACTCCTAATCTCTCTGTTCATGTCACCTATAGGTGACTATTCACAAATATATACAAAAAATGCAACATGTAGGTAGTGAGTGGATTCACATAATTATGATCAAATTTAGGATTTCATAAAACTATAAAATGGATGTTTTCTACTTCAAATACCTCAAACCTACCCCAAACCTTCTTTCCACATGCTTTTCTTCCTCCAAGCACCTATAAGTGAGCATGTTCATGGTTGCCTAATTGAAAATGTTGCATATGACTATAATTTCACTTTTCTTGCACCATATGGAAGATTTATCACCTATTAATGATGATAAAGGATACACCAAGACTTAAAAAACATAATCACACCTTTGTCGACATCCTCATAATATTTAAAAGTCATAACTAAGGTTGAAGTGTAGATGGGAGTTGACTGAGGATGATCATAAACTAAAAATTAGATCCAAGCATGATGTTATAAGACTAAGCATGAAGTAAATGTGAAAACCATAGAATTTATACATATAAAAAACCATATCGTATTCACATTGAATCCCCTGTATATAATTTAGCCTTCTATAAGTGGAGAATTGATTGGGACTGCACATGGTGGTCTATTCTTGAAACATGAGACACTTTTTCTTATCCAAAGACCATGCAACATGAAAAAAAGTATGGGGATAATTGGATAAGGAATTATACATCTTCTGGAATCAAACTCACTAATTGGTTCATACGGATTTACCAAAAATTGAGCAAAGCCTACAGGGTGCACATATTTGTAAGCACACAAACACAATCAACTTCATGAGGATGGTGCATGAAGAAAATGAAAAAATTATTTAAAAAAATTATTTGTAAATAAAGGTATCTAAGTAATATAACCTCCTAAAAGTGTTTGACTTCAAACCTTCTCAGCTATTTATACTGAGCAAAAACCTGAAGGTCACTTCTACATGCCAAGAAGGGTGAAAAAGTAGTAGAACAATTTTGGGCCAAAAATGGCACTTCAAAAGTAAAAAAAACATGGAATTGAGATTAGGAAATTTTAAGAGACACACCATGATCCTCTCCCATGTGGCACACTTCCCAAGGATCCGTACAAGTCCCAAACTTCTTTTCCTCAAGAAAACTACCCTTTTTCTAAGGAACTTGCCACCTTTTAATTTATTTTAGTTAATTAAGACATATTAGGATGCATGGGACATGAAATAATATTTTTGAACCCTCAAAATTCTCAATAAATACATATAAATCATTAAATGCACCTTTTTGACCTCAAAATGACCCAAAAATGGTATAAAGACTAAAATAACTAAGGACCAAGGCTAATACAAAATTAAATGACATAAATTATCCTATAAAAAACCTTTTTAAATCTATATTATACCACTACAACTCTTAAAATATGTGTTTTTACCTACAGGTGCACCAATTTGACCTAAAAGTCAAATTTTGTCAATAATAAACACTTAAGGATCAATCTAGGGTAGGCAACCCACATGACGAGGTATTCTAATGTTTCCCAAATCTTAGAGTAGGCTTGAAAAACCTCCTATAGGGTGAAATATTTTATGACAATATTTATGGCACACCTAGTGGGACCATTATCCTAAAGATAACTTGTTAAGGTGAATGTTGGTGTTGACAACATCACAGTTGCATATGGTGTTCTAATTATCATTTGGTGACTCCATTCAAGGTAAAATCTGGTTTTAGACCATTATTGTATCATATTATTGTGATCATAATTCATGGTCCTTACTAGGTAATTTTTTAATTAGATTTTTTAATCCCATCAATCCACCTCTTCAACCTAAACTTCCTCTTGAAGTTCAACATCCTCAGCCTATTATGATATTTGAATAACAAGAGGACTTTTCTATCCAAGAATACCAATAGAGTGAAGGATAACTTGAAGATAACATGGATAAGCAAAATGCCTTCCTAGCCTTTAACACTAAAAATCCAATCCATCTTGATATATATGATGACATTCCCCCGAATGCTACAAAGAGTGTTCTCATATTCATTAGTGAATGTCATGCCACTTTTAGTGATCACATTAGGGATATCTCAAACTTATGTATTTTTCACAATGCCACTAAGGTCAAAATCGATATTAGACTCCTTACCATGTCCCTTAGAGGGAAATCACTTAATTGGTATAAGAATTTGCCTAGTGGATGTATCCCAACTTGGGATGATTTTGGAGAGCTGCCAACATCATGTTTTTAAGATAAAATTAATCACTCATCTATCAAATCAATGTGATTCAAATAAACCCAAAGGAGATAATGCATGATTTTAATGAGATATTCCAAAGAATTTGGAATAGCTTTCCTCCTCCCATTAGATCACCTTCTATCTTTGTGGTTCCCATAATTTTGAGGGTTATTGGTATTGACATAACCTTAATATTGCAATCCATGGGTGGCTATACCATAACTAAGGCATATAAACTTTCCATTAGAACTAAGAATATTCTCATTCAAGCTAATAATTTGCCTCCAAAAATTTCCTTGCCTCTATTTCTAAATAATTATACTACTGCTCCAAGTGTTGCCCAAGTTCTTAATGTAAATGCCAAGTCAAGAGCTACCCCTAAAAAGGCAGATGATGCCATTGATTGGGAAGCAAGGTCTAAGTTCTTCGAATCTTAGCTTACACAAGAAACTATACAACAAGGTTTAAATAAAAACCCTTGCCCCTATCCTCAACAAGGGAATATGTTTCCACCTCAATAATATGGGCAAGGGAGAGGTCAAGGGCAACCTAATTTCAATAGGCCTGCCAATGCATACAATCCCACTTCCATATCTAGTACAAGAGCAATGGCACTGATTCATAGTAACTTAGTGCAAGGAGAAGAGTGGAAATAAGTTCAATTCATGGATTCCAATGGAGGTGAAGAGAAAGATTTGATTTCTCAAGGAGGAATCACTCCTCAAATATCAATAGATGATGATGTTCTCATGCAAACAAATGAGGGATGACAACCTTAAGTAGTGAGTTCCACTAACTTCCTAGTTGAAGACACTTATGTTATTAACCAAGGTAATTTATTTGAAGACAATACTATAGATAAGATTAAGGGTCCAGGAGATGTTAATGGTGTGTCTACAAGTTCAACGAGTCCTCCTATAAAGTAGAAATGTATGACTATAAGCATGGAAGTTCCTACAACTCCTACACCTTTTTCAAATCATAATGTTGGAAGGTCTACTCAAAGTTATTCAATACATAGAGATCCAACCACTTATTTTCCTCAAAAGACTCAATAAAAGGTGAATATTTAAATGTTGAACATTGTTGATTCATTGAAAAGTGTTAAGGCTAGTATTTCTCTTTGGGATGTCCTTCACATGCCTTGCCAAAAGGAGCTCTTGCAAAAGTAGCTGTCTACAATTCATGTTAGTTTTCCATCATAAATCCATGTTAATGGTAATGTTTCTCTCACCAATTATTTTAATAACATTTTATAACCCTCTACCAAATCTGAAAATCCTCTACCCTTATACCCCACTCTCATTATAGGGGATAAACTTGTTCATAACTGCATAATTGATAGTGAAAACGGCACTTTAGTGATGCCCAAGGTTGTAACTAATAAATTGGGCCTAAAATATGAGCCATATAGTAAAGGTGTACTACAAATTGATGGGACACCTACTAAATTAGTAGGACTGGTTAAATAATTGAGTGTTTTCTTGCATGATTATCCTAGTTTTCCTATCCTTTAAGACATTGTATTGGTTGACTTGTCTACCCACTTTACTATCTATTAGAGGTAAAATCACTAAGAGGCCAAGGGGAGTGAATTATTTATATAATATATTTCAAAATTTAATTTTAATCCTTTCAAACTCTTAATCAATGACCTCATGCATTCATAAAGCATACAAGATGCTTATAACAATAAATAAGAAAGATGATGTAAGATCACACACATAACACAAGATCTAGATGGGAAACCCTCAAGGGAAATAAAACCCACTCTCAGTATTTAAACACATGGATGAATTATCCTATAAGATGATCACAAACATGAGACCTTTTAGTAAAGCATGCACTTCACAAGGAGTACCCACCCCTAAGTATGAATAAGCACCCACTTGTTCTAGATGTTGATCACCCACATAAAATCTTATGAAATCAATAACTCTAGAACTCTTATTGCATTTCAATCTGATAGGAGAAACAATATACAATGCATTTCTTTCAACTCATCACACACACTCAAACTTTTTGATATAAGCAATGCATCTAAACACCCATTTAGGATCACTCTAGGCTTCTTCACTCGTCCTCAATTTGCTTTTTAATTTATTCCATCCACTGAGCACACTCCCTCTAATCTCTTTCCTTTGTCTCTATCTTCTTCTCTCTCAACACTTCCTTTGCAAGTCTAGAAACCATTACCTTAGCTTTCACTCTTTATAGAGTCTTCATGAATATCAACATATAGGTTGGTTATAATACTTGCCTTAACCTTAATAATTTTATCATGTTAATGCATAGCTCAATACCATCCTTATAGGTTGGCCATAACATCCATGGGTCACACTTAAGTAGCTACACCTTTCAATTAGGCCTTAGTAGCCCTTATGGGTCTCATGGAGACCTATTACCTCTTTATCACTTCATCAAGAAAATAAAGAACATAAGATGACTTTAAAACACATGGGTCCATTCATATAACCTATAAGACATCTTCAGGTGATTACTCCCACCAAAACACTCTTATGCTAAAGCACAAATTGCTTAAACAATATTTTGTACACAAGAACACCATGAATGAACCAACAATAAGATTATAAATATAATAAATGCATTTTTACAAACATTAAAACCATAAAACCAATTTTTATGGATAAACCTTCAAATTATTTACAACTTTGCCTTTTACACCTTTATCAAATTTAGTATATATCAAAAGTTATAGCTCAAGCAATACAAACTTGTTTTTCCTTTGTTAATTTGAAAATTCAAATTCCAATGGTCACTATGTATTGTAAAAAACATCAACCACGTGTCTTAATCTCATTTCTCTTATAAATTTTATCACACACACTCCACAGATCTCATCGGGAGTCTTCCTAACTTTACCTTCAGTCACTAACCATTGAGCTTTGATTTGTGCTACCAAGATGGAGACACTTGACATCCCCACATGCCTTCTATCACTGGTAGAATTTGGAAAATAAATGACTATGTGATTAAAAATTTTAGTCATGACAACTAAAAATGACTAAATTTTATCTTTGCAACATAGCTATAAATGACTAATCTGATCATTAGGTCAACAATACAACTAAATAATCAGTCACACAAATAAAAATTAGACAATATGATATTAAAGTGGTTAATTAAAAAAATCAAATTGGGAAATTATTGGTAGGAGTGGGTTGTATTATGCACATGGGGTTAATATCAAATTGGGAAATTATTGGCAGGAGTGGGGAGTATAGTAGAGTGTAGAATTCAACAGAGGTAATTTGATAAGGGAGTGGGGAGTACAATTAGCATTATTTATGTAATACACCTCTAAAAATATAAGGAGGGTTTGTTAATTATTAATGGATCCAGAGCTGACTATAGAGGGTTTATGTGCCAATTTTATGGCATGAGGAATTTTGGGTTTTAGCATATAAGTATAGCAGCTACTTGCATGGGTGATAAAGCTTGTTTGGAGAGGACTTGGAGACTTTTGAAAAGGTGAGTAAGGAATTTGGAGTATTATACAATGAATTTGAATTCAACGAGGCCCTCTATATTGAAATCAAACTTGGGGATGCCCTCTATAGTAAATTCATAGGTAATTCAAAAACCTCATTACATTAAACACAAAATCTATAGCTTTCTGATTGGCAATTGTATCTAGCTAGGAGAATAAAATTGGTGTATTATAAGAGATGAGTTACATAAATAGGAAGGTATCTTGTCATAAGACATTGACTACCATGTACAAATTTAGATTTCTTGAGTTTATCAAAGAATTAGATGTTTTTATTCATTGTATAATCACTATAATGTAGTGACCATATCTTGAAGTTGTCTATTTGTGTTCCATGTTATCATGCATGGGTATGGTATTAATTTATAATTTTGTAACCAATTCACTAACCTAATCCCTGAGGATACTTTTCACTATGTCTTCATGGCATGGGTAGTGCATGTACATCATAATTAGTTTGTTATTGGTTGGTGTAACTTATAGTAGTTACATAGGCAACTGAGTACTAGAACCATACAAACAATTATAATTTTAGCAGATTGTTTTTTCATTATTTTCCTCTACACATTTTGTAGCATATGGGAATTTAACTTGTAACATGCATCCAAATTTCAATTCCTTTTAACACTTTTCCATTAAAACACCGGATCATATCCCTAGCCTAGACCTCAATGCTTGGGTAACATTGTGTGAAAGTCTAATCTATTAATTGCATGGAATCCTAGAAGATGGTCTCATATGGCATAGTTGAAATTTATGCTAGTTCATCAAATCAATGTGGTCACCAAGATATTTTAATTTATACTATATGTCCACACATGGGAGTATATCAATTGTTAGAACAAGTCATCTTATCTCAACATGTTAATAATTTATGGTAGTAAGTAATGCTCAAAGTTACAACAAATAATTCATTACCCTATTTTTTAATGCTTGTATATTCATTAACATTAACAAGATTTCCATATGTTTAAATGCTTATGGTTCATCAATAAAAAAACCATAAATTCCATGTTCCATTGCTAAAGCATTTCTTTAATTATCATCTAGACAATGAAGGCCCTCAATAAAACATGGATAGAAATAGCATTTGTTTATTTCCAGACATCATGGACTTCTTTTATGCTCATTGTAGATGACATGTAAACTAAACATAAGTCTACATGATCAACAAGATTTTTAGAATTACAACATGCTCCTATAAATGCAATTAAATAGTATACAAACACCCCAAAGTTTCCTTATCTTTTTGTATTAAAATTTGACCATTAATTTTTTTAACTGCAATGTATATTTTTTATATTAGAAATATAAATGGTGAGGTGCCAATAATAGATAGTTTACAATGTATAATTAAAATCTCTACCTCTTTCACATGGGCAAAAACATGAGGGAAGAGTAGTTGTTATGTTTCATGCTAATTATCCATTGATATCTAAGAATTCTATAAGTGCAAAATGCACAAAATTGACCACACAGATTTATGTAGAGGTAAAACATCTAATTATATAGAGTGATGCCTAGCTTTATTTCTTGAATTTTAATTATTGTAGAGTGCTCTATATCCTATAGAGTTATCTAATTATAATTATGTAGAGTGCTATGTATCCTAATTATGTGAAGTGCTCTGAATTCTGGATAAGTGTTGAAGATAATGAGTCACACATGAATCACACCTCATATAATCAAACTAATAATGAAATCAATTCACACAACACACTTTAATCGAAGAAGGGTCAGAATCTTCAATGCAACTCCTTCTAAGGGAGTACTCCTCATTCAATACTGAGTTCCAATCCTTCTCTAAGAAACTTACAAAATATTTGTATAGAATTAGTCTTTTCATTACTCAGATCTATAGCAATTAAAGATTTCTACAGTAGATTACAATATTTCAAGAAATTAGAATGCAATTAGTTTCTAAAATACCATCATCATTAATCTAATCTAGGTTCTACCATTAAATACATAAGGTAGTTTATTAGTTCCAACCAAAAAAACTAAACTAGAAAAGGTACAAATTCTTTGCAACTAACCCAGTCAACCTTTAAGTGGTTAGTAACTTAAAGTTACTTTTTTTTAACCCTGACTAGGTAAAGGCCAATATATTTTATCTTACTTTTTTGCTTCTTTTTCTCCTTTCCATTATCCTTATCTTTTTCATCTTTTGGTAGCACATCCAAGTTTCTATGGAGGATCCTATTCAATTATTTACTTTATTTCTAAGACAGTTAGATGTGTTCTCAAAAACCAATTACTTATTATTATAGCAATAGTTGGTTTTGTGTAGTAGTTATGGGCTCCTATAGGTTAAAATCTATAGTTGCTATAGGAAACCTATAGATGAAAACCTATAGTTGCTATGGAAAACTTGTAGGTTGAAATCTTGTAGCTTTGTAGTTTCCACAAGAAACCTATAGGTAAGAGCTTGCAGTTGCTATGGGCAACCTGAAGGTGGAAACCTGCAAGTTGGCAACTGTGACAAGTTGGAAGCCCCTTTTGCTATGGGTTTCTATATAAGTGCTATGACCAAGTAAGACTTATGCAATATTATTATACCCTTCAAACATCTCTTAAATAAGGTTACACAAGTATAATCTAATAAGATAAAAAACATCATTAATTCATAACATAACATGTTTATATTAATGCACACATATAATCATTAATTCATTCATTCATTTACATGAGTCATGAATAGTTCTAGGGATTCATATAGGAAAAAGATATACAAATGGGTATGGATGAGGCTATAAATAGAACAATTAGTGGCCTCATCACACCCCCCTACTTAACCACTTTCTTATCTTTGAGCAAGCCTTTTTTGCATTTTGAATCCATAATATTTCCTAAAATCTAAGGGATCAGCACATCCCATCCCTTCAAAGATATAAAAACCTTTAGCATTATATATGTTTTTCCACCTTTTCTTTTTTGCCTCTCTGTCAGCTGGCACATTCCCTTCCCAATTAAGAATTGGGAACCAAAACATGGGTGGATGAAACATCAACCCCAACCAAATTATCCTTCTTTTCCTAAGAAGCTCAATGTACATATATACTCTATGTATTGCCTCTATGAGCTTTTGAGGGGAATAAGGTTATTTTCATTTTAGGGTATTTGAAAGCTCTACCCATTTGTGAAAATAGGAAACTAAAAATTATTTTCCATCTCCTTCCATGAGGTTCAAGTAGTGATTCTAGACCTCTACTATTTTGTTTGTGACCCATGATCATGGAGTATCTACATTCATAAAAGTAATTCATTCCTCTATTATAGCTTTTGAATCAAAAGATTCACCCCTAATCATTAGGTTATCCTCTTTTTCTTTTAGAGACGGATGAGCCATATGTTTCCCCTCTTCAAATTAACCAATCATTTCTAATTGATGATGTAAGAATCCCAAGATGGTCGTATGTCATTCAAATAGAGTCTAATTCAAAATTAAAATTCATGAAAGTTGTTGATATAATGCCTGATGGGCAATATGTTAATTTACAAGAAATATTTGAAGAAGTGGATGAAGATGATGATGGAGTGTTTGAAGAAGATATTTTGATTACCAACAAAGATAATGGGAGAGATAATTTATTATATGTCACAAATGAAGATGAGGAATAAAATCAAGCAGATGTAGACATGAGTAATCAAGATTCTGATCTTGCTGGCAATGGCGATGATTATGATGATGTTTTGTCACCTTAACTAGCCTATCACCTTAACTTGTTAGCTTGTCACCTAAACTTTGGTTATATGTATGATGTAATTTATTATTGAATATGATAAGGATCTGAGTATAGGTGTGCTTATTCATTTTTATTTTATTAATACATTTCTGAATATAATTATCATTATTCTATTGGTATATTGTATACAAAACTTGAGATGTTCACTATTGATTTGAAGTGTATTTAAAGTTAGGTTCAATCATTTTTCTTAGTTTTCTTACTTTGGTTGAAATTAATTTTGTTTAGTTATAATATAATTTCTTGTATGTCCTATATGTTTTCTAGATGCTAGACTTTTATAACTTCTCTAGAACTGATAAATATGAAAAGAAGCAAGCAAGGTCTAAAGGTATCAAATAATACAAAAAGATACCTATGAAATTAAATAACACTTTAAAATCCTGGCAATAAATTTTAGTCATTTCTTTGATATTTGGATAGCTTTAGTTTGTAATATAGCTTCTAGCCTCCACATGCATTAAATATGCTTACGTGAAGGAAATAATAATGAACATCTATGATTTAATAATACATATAGATATCTTAACATTAGGTGAAAAAAATATTTAACCTATACTACTAAATATTTTGTGTGAAAAGACAAGTAGAATTCTCTATCATGTTCCCCCTTACTATTATGCTCCCCTTAAATTTAGTACTATCTTGTTGTTTTAGATCATGCTATGTTTTACTACTTCAATTCTCCCCCTTTGACATCAATGGAAAAGGTGATGGTCAATCAACCCCCTAACATAAATCTCCTCATCAATTTGTAGTGTGAGGAATTTAAAATACTAAAACCAAAGCAAGAGGTCAATGATAAATTATAAGACCAAAATACTAAAGGTACAAGGGTTCCATACTTAGGCAAAATTTTGAAAAATGACAACCCTTATGTTAGAACCTCTCAGATTTACCTAGTTTCATTATCATAACTAGCCTTGAGCCCAATGACTAAAGCCCTGATTCCTATGCTAAAAGTCTCTCTACTTGACTAAGCCTCCTCATTATAAATAAAGAATTGATCTCTTAGGTCTGACCGACACTAAAAACTAACACTAAGAGACTACAAAATTAGAAAATTATTCAATATTTTCAATAAAATGATATATAAAATATTGAATTCATAATATACCCCTATATTCCCACCTAAAATACATAAAAATCCAATATCATACTACCATAACAGTCAACAGAGGTATGCATAGGATGGTAGGACATATAGGTCAATGTAAAAATGTTTACTACAATACCACAACAACCAAATATGAATAGCATGGGGTGGCAGTGAGAATATGCTAATTACTAAATTAAAACATAGCTCCATAAGGGGTAAATAGTGACACTACGGTATGGTGGTGAACAATAATTAAACCACTAGAATTAACCTATCATCCCATGGGAGTATAAAGGGGTGTGCATGGGGTGGCGGTATGAGACTGTCTGATTTGATATCTTTTAGAAAGCAAAGTGAAAGTGTGAGGTATAGTGGGGAGAGTAAAATACTAACTCTACCATACCAATACCCCCATAATGGTCTTAATATGATAGAGCAGTAATGTGGTACAAGCTATCAAAGCATTTAAATCGTCAGTCGCAATGATTACACCTCTAAACATGAACCATTCAATATTCCAAGATCATAGGCATATGCATGTATTCAAACTTGAAATATGCATATATTATGAAATATTTTGCATAAATTGACATTAATAGAGAGGTAATCGAGCTCAATATCAAATATACTTGGAAGTCAATTCCATTTTTACAATCATTCACATAGGTCAGCATACTAGAGGCAAGGGAGTTGAAATAGGAAGACTCTACAACTATTATTTCATCATGTAAGTTCACAGAAACCCTTTGTAGCAAGTGTATAAGAACTAAATTTGCTCAATTATATAAGTAGACACTTAAATAAATCAAGTAGGAGTAAATTCTTCCTCATGCCACCTAAAAAAATTGAACTTGTGAGTAAGAAGGAAGAAGCCACAACCTCTAAAAAAAAAGAGAACTTTACAATAGTCCATACTTGATGTGTTACCCAATTCAAAAAATAATGGATTCAAAAAAGTGTTTAGAGATGTAACTCATGGATGCATAGACCCAATTATTCCTATCTTAAGGTGGGATTTGTTTTGGTACTTCTATGATAAGAGGGATGGTTAGATTCTAGTTTCGAATCCTTGGGCCTTAGATTTGGCCAAACTAACAGCCCCAAATGTATTCATAGATGTTGATTTTATTAGAGTACTGGTATAACATTACCACCTAGCTACTAGGACTATAATAATGCTAGACAAGTCACCATTAGTGGTATTTACTAAAGCAACAATTGTAGAGTGTTTCATGTTGAATAAGCAAGCCATCACCAAGATTGACCTAGATAAAAGTGAGGAAGGCTATATGAGATTGAGAAAAACCTATAGGAGTGATGAACTTCCTCTACACATGAAAAGGGGTATAAATAATAAAAGGATACATATTTCCCCTTCCAACAATGATCCATTTTCTATGGAATAATTTCAAGTCTATTTTAAAAGAACTTATTTTTATTTGTGCCAAGTGCTTGGGATTGATGCTCAGGAGAAGATGCTAATTAGTCTCATGATAATGGAAATGAGGATTCAAAACCCTGAAGTGAATGTTGAGTATGACTTTGATACTCTAATTCAAAAAGGGCTACATGAGGGATTCTTATAAGTGAGAGAAAACCTTGCTCCTATCACTTTCATAAATTATTCCTTGTTGTGTCATTTAATATTGTATAAAAATAGAGATAAATGGACTAAGAGGATGCGATTGGGGATGACTGACCAACTAGGAAATAGGTTACTCATGTAGCATTGGTGTTACATCTAGGATAATAGATGTAAGAATAATGATTATGTGACATTTCATCATGATTTTTTAGTAAGGGTCATGGACACTCTTGGTCATATTTCACCAAGATTTCCCATTGAAATTAGAAAATTATTAAGACCCTTAGCATTGAATCCAAAACAGGGACATACCCATAATTTTGTTGATTGGTTCTTTCTAGTAGACCAAATAGTGATAAGATTTTATAGGTGTCCTTAAGCCCCACATATTATACCTAAGTTTTTTTCCCTTTGAATTGCATTTTTGGAATTTATGTGGCAAATGCTATGGATGGAGCAAGATGTTATGAAGAGGTAAAAAAGGGAACATTCCTGCCTGACTTAACTATATGTGGGGAATTTTCCATTGGGTTTGATACTCTAAAAGATCTAAAAAGTTATTTGAACGTAAGGTATTCTTTGAATTCATGAGGGGAAAGGGTCTTTGACTCCACATGACATATAAATTTTGTAAGGCAAACACTACACACTAGAGTTGGGATTACCCATGAGGTTGATTATGAAGAATATGTAATAAGAAATTGCCTTGCCCCTCATGAAGTTTTTCAATGAAAAAGGAAATTGGAAATCATAAAAATATTTGAGGAAGAGAAGAAGAAGAGAGACACTAAATTCCTAGGTTTTTATGTGGAAGAAGGGGATCCTCTTAAGAGGATAAATTTGATAATTGACAACTTTGAAAGGTTGTATGTTCAGATAGAAAAGGAACCTAAGGGGTAGTCTCTAAAACCCACCAAGTTTCCCATCAAGAGACCAAGTGGTTTTATGATTTCAAAACCCCTTCCATACACTATTTTAGTACAATCAAAATCACCTCCAGAGCAACTAGAGCCTAAGAAGCAAAAGACACAAGAAGTACCCCGCTTAGTGGCATATGAAGTAAGTGAAGAGGTGGGGGATATATAAGAGGTAGCCAATGTGATAATTAATTTGAAAGATGATGATGAAGTGGATTAGACACTCCATAAACTTGCAACTAAGGCTCATAGACCAAAATAAATGGTGGATGTGAATGCACATAATGATCAAGAGATGCATGATGATGGAGTGGTCATTGCTCTTATGTTTATTCAAGATGTTGAATTTATCTAGACCCTTGAGTTTAAATATTTTTGGATCAAGGTGAAAATGAGATAATTTGAGGAGAGACTATAGATTAATAAGATGGGTATTGAAGAGTCCCAACATGATCATATTATTGCTCAGACCTTTGAGGAACTCAAGATCAATGAAACCAATATCAGCCCATAGGAGGCTAGAAAATTGGTATTGGAGAGCAACATACAGATCATTCTTGGGATGGAGCTATAAAATATAATCTTACTAGATCAATTAAGAAGCCAAGAAGATCCCATGTTAATTTCTAAATTTAATTTAGATGAGGGAATGAGTGGCACAGGTTACAATCCAAGAATTAAAACTGTAGCCTTTTAGACAAAGCAAAAAAAGAATATAAATGAGATGGACTACCAAGATTACTTGATTTTGTACAATAAATTAGAGTGACTACACGGTAAAGACACTTTAAGACACATCAACATTAGAGATAGCTACTATGACAATGCACTCAACAATGTTTACTAGGGCTATGATTAAAGGTATGAAGCTTAGATTGGTATAATATGAGAAAGCACAGACTAATCTGAATGATGAAGTCAATAGGTTATTCATAGAAAATGTGAAAGTGAAAGAGTAGTTGAAGGGAGAAGGTCCTTCCCAAAGCACAAAATTAACAATATAATAGCCCCCTGCTATCCAAACTGATATAGGTGTAATCACTATTGAACAAGTAAATGTGCTAAAACAAGAAATTAAGAATTTGAAAAAGACTAATGAAGAAATAAAGGAAGGAGCAAAGAAACAAACCCTCAGGGTATTGGAAGATCCTAGATCATAGGGTTAATCTAATTGTGTACAAATTAGAAAATATGTATGAATGTTACGTCTCCTTGTTAGAAGCAGTTGATCAGATGAATGCTAAACATAAACTTATACTAAGAGGGGGGTTGAATCAGTATAAGATATTTTTTTCACTATTGACTATTAATCTTAAATCCAAAACCTCAAATTACTTCGTAATTAATATATTCAAAGAAATCAAATAATATAATGCAAAACCACATAATGCAAATAGATACAGATTTGCATGGAAACCCTTTCAGGGGAAAACCATGGAGAAATTATCTTAATATAAATATTCATAGGCACCAACCTACTGAAGCACCTACCCCAAAATAAATTTTGTAGGAACCAACCTACAGGAGCACTAACCCCTTTCACTAAGCACCAACTCAGTAAGAGACACTAATCTCTTCAAAATGAAGGCACCAACCTTCTCAAAAAAATCACTCTTATATCTTATATTTGTTTTCAAAACAATAGATGATAGAACACTTGCTTTATATCCTTTCAATTTGATCTACACTTGAGTGTTTTTGCTACTATATTGTTCCTTATACTTGCTAGTTTTTTAATTTTTAATATTCTCACAAAAATATGCTTTTAAAAATTTTGCTCTTCTTTTACATCTTCCACTTTCAAATCTACACTCTTTCCATTCATTATGCACTTATTTATAACCCATGAAAAGCCACAAATTAAGGGCATGCCTTTTTAAGTGAAAAGGTCTATTTGAACGTTCACAACTCCTAATAGGTTGGCCAAGGTTGACAATTCCATTCACCTCTGTCAACATTTTCATTCACTTTTGGAAACAATTTTGTTCACTTTTGTCGACATTTTCATTCACTTCTGGAAATAATTATGTTCACTTCTAGCAACACTTCCATTCACTTCTAGCAACAGTTTCATTTACTTCTGGCAACAATTCCATTCACTTCTAGCAACACTTATGTTCACTTCTGGCAATAATTCCGTTTGACATTTCCATTCATATCCATTACAATTCCTTTGACATCAATGACAATTATTCCAACAATCTCCCCCTTTGTCATTGATGGAAACCTTACAAAAAGATCTTCTTTTCTAGAACTCCCCATTTTCTTTTTTGCAACTCCCCCTTCCTGTAACTCCTTGTAATGTCATTCTCCCCCTTTGACATCAATGGAAAAGGTCATTCAAGGAGCTAAAAAAATAAATTTAGCTTCCCCTTAACCAATGCTTCTCTTGATTTTTAATGAGTAGAAGAAAAGGATATTACTCCCAACTTCTGTCATAGATACTCAAATGTTTCCTTTGGAAGTGGCTTAGTGAAGATATCTACCATTTGTTCAGATGTGGAAACTTATTCCAATTTTACTTGTTGTTTTGTCACCTGTTCTCTCAAGAAATGATACTGTATAGGGATATGCTTAGTTCTAGAATGCATAACTAGACAAGGTTTGTCTCATCCATAGAACTTGTGTACAACATAGCACTGCCGCTATGTACTCTACTTCTACTATGGATAGAGATACATAATTATGCTTCTTACTCAACCATGATACTAGGCTATCTCCAAGAAAGAATGCTCCTCCACTTGTACTTTTTCTATCATCTACACAACTTGCCCAATCTGAATCTGTGCATGCTACCAATGTGAAGTCTTTACCTCTTGGGTACCATAACTCATAATCCAAGGTTCTCTTTAAATATCTGAATATACATTTCACGGCTTACACACGTGTTTCTTTTGGAGCTACTTGAAATAGTGTAACCATACTTACTGCTTGCATGATATCTGGCCTAGATGCCATCACATATAGTAAACTCCCAATCATTGATCTATAAAGAGTTTGATCAATATTCATAGATTCATCATCTTTACTTAGCTTCATACCTATAGCCATAGGTGTGCTGACAGGGGCACACTCCTCCATATGGAATTTCTTCAACATCTCCTTCACATACTTGCTTTGGGATATTAATATTCATTTGTTGGATTCATAGATTTGTAAACCAAGTAAAAAAAACAACTCACCTAACATGGAAATCTCAAATTTCTTTTACATATCTTTGACAAATATCTTAGACATTCCTTCATTATCGCCTCCAAATATTATATCATCTACATACACCACAACAATTAACTAGTGATCTCCTTCAATTTTGATGTAAAGATTACTATCAGCATATCCTCTATTGAATCCTTGGTCTTATAGGTATTTATCAAGCATAACATACCATGCTCTAGGAGCTTATTTCAATCTATACAGAGCCTTCTTCAACTTACACACATAATCCTTGTTTTTTGATAAGAGGAATCCTTCTGGCTATTCTATGTAAACTTCCTCTGCTAAATTGCCATTTAGAAATGCTAATTTAACATCCATTTGATAGAATTTGAAATATTTGAATTGCTTCTAATCTAGCAATAGGAGCAAAAGTCTCTTCAAAATCTACACCTTCTACTTGAGCATACCCATTACATACCAACCTTGCTTTGTTTTGAGTGACTTGGCCATTTTCATTCAATTTCTTTCAAAAAACCCACTTAGTGCCAATCACATTTTAATCCATTAGCTTGGGCACAAGTTCCCAAGTCTCATTCTTCTCAATTTGATCTAATTCTTCTTCCATTGATTTTACCCAATGTTTATCATGACTAGCTTCAAAAAAATTCTTAGGCTCTACCTTGGATAACAAAGAAAAATTTACATGCTCGGGTATCCTTATAATTCTTCTTCTGGTTTTCACCCCATCATCAATGTTGCCAATGATCTAACTTTTAGCATGATTCTTCTAAACAAAGTGAGATGGTGCTTTAGTGTCCTGCCTTTCAGATTCACTCAATTTTTCTACATTTTCTTCCTCCCCTTCTTCTACAAGATTGGGTATTTCTAGAGGATCTTCTAAAGGCTCTTTTGCCTTTTGATTTATGATCTCATCTATTCTAACATTATCACTTTCTATGATAGTTTATATCCTTTTTTTATAACATCTATAGGATTTGCTTTTGATGGAGTAGCCAATAAAAATTCCTTCATCAGCTCTTGAATCAAATTTTCCCAAGTTTTCTTCATTCCTATTGAAAAAACATTTACTTCCAAACACTTTGAAATGTTTGTTCAAAGCTAGTCTTTATTTCCACAATTCATAAGGATTTTTGTCATTATTAACTCTAATTTTCCCTCTATTCAATATATATTCTATTGTATTAACTACTTCTCTCTAGAATCTATCTGATAGCTTAGATTCATTCAACATAGTTCTAGCCATCTCTTGAACAGTTTGATTTTTCCTTTCCACCACTCCATTTTGCTATGGAGTCCTTGTAGCTGAGTATTGTCTCTTAATTCCATGATCTTCACAAAACTCAATGAATTCATTTGAAATAAACTCACCTCCTTGATCTGACCTTAGGCATTTTATTTTCAACTCTTTTTCATTTTCTAATAATGCCTTGAAAGCTTTAAACTTTTCAAATGCTTCTAATTTTTATTTTAGAAAGGCTACCCACATCATTCTAGTATAATCATCAATGAGCAACATAAAATAGCTCTCACCTTGCATGTTTTTAGTTCTGGTAGGACCACAAAGATCCATATGAATAAACTCTAGTGGTTTTGTGGTTGAATATTCTTTCATTCTGAACCTTGCTCTAGTTTACTTCCCATGTTGGCATTGCTTGCATAGAGTGCTTAAAGGTTTCATTACTTTAAGCATATCTCACACAACCTATTTGTTGCTTATTTTCACAAGATTATCAAAATTTATGTGCCCTAACCTTCTATGCCATATCCAACTCTCTTCAACCTGACTCATACAACATTTCTCTCCTCTCATTTCTCCAAGCATGTATAGGTTGTTTGTGGTTCTATGAGCATCTGCAATTAGTTCTCCCATGTCTCTTTTTTTGATCTCACAACCTTTAGAAAATAACTTGAGTATGTGTCCCTAATCACACATTTGGATAAAACTTAGAATATTATTCTTTAACCCTTCCACATATAACACATTTTTTATTTTGATTTTTCCATTATCGAGACTAAGTGTACCTTTTCCTATTATTCTAGCTGTAGTGTTGTCTCCAAACTTCACCATGCCCTCATTGACCCTTTTTAATGTGATGAATTTGATTTTATCTCCATTCATGTGTCTTTAACATCCACTATTAATGAACCATTGTTTTCCTTCATATCTAGCATGGAATGTTGTTTGAACGATCATGGATTCTTCTTGCTTTGTCTTCCAGGTCTTTGATGTTTCTCTTTTCTTTATCACTGGAGCCTTGAACTTTTGATCTTGTCTTAAAAATTCAAAAAGACTTATACAATAATGTGATATATGTCCATAGTTTTTACACTTGTAACAAACTATCACTTCATTAAAGTTTGATAAGGGAGCAAATGAATTGTAGTTTATATTCGAAGCTCTATAGGTTCCTTTGTTTCTACTCCAGACTTCAATATCCTTGGCTCTCTTTCTATAATCTAATTTATTATGACCAAAATTATTGAAATAATAACAATATCCATCAAAATAATTACCAAACCTAGTTTTATTTGCATATCTTGAAGCAAATGGTCTTCTGAAGTTTTGTTCTCCTTTGCTTTCTTTGTTGATAGAGCTAGTTTTGCATTCTAGGCTTCTTCCTTCTTGGTCTCTTTTTTCACTTGTTCCTTAAGAGTTTTAGCATAGCTCTTAGCTTTCTCTTTTTCCTTCTCATACCCAATTCTTTATTTTTTAGATGGTGATCTTTGAATCTCTAGAATCTTATTCAAAACTTGAGTGCTTTTCTCAGATTTCAAGTTACTTGCTATTTTAGAATTTGCCTTTTCTAGATCCCTTTTTAAAGCAGCTATCTCAGATTCATACCTTTCACAATCTTCTCCTTTCTTCTTTAGCTAATCCATTAGATCTTATTTAATTTTCTTTGCTTCTTTGATTTGGACTTTTAGATCATCAATTACCTTGTTTGATTCCTCAAAGACTTGTGATGTCTTCACTTTGAAGTCTCAATTTGCTTCTTCATATTTTTGGAGCTGTAACTTCAATTTTTGATTATTCTTCTTAAATGCTTTCATTTCTTCCAACACACAAATAAGTTCTTCAAGGTTAACTTCACCTTATTCCATGTCTTCATCTTCCTTCAAATTATCTTTGTTGGTGGCAAAATTTTATTCTGTAGCCATGAACAAAATCTCTTCATTATCACTCTCAACATCACTTTCTTTATTTTCTTTGGATGAGCTGTTGTACTTCTTGGAGTATAGGCTTTTCTTTTGTTTCTCAAATCTTTTCTTGTCTTTGCTTGGCTTGAATCCCCTTTTTTACTTTGGCTTGTTTCCCTCATCATCACTATTTCCTTTATTTAGACATTTGGCTACAAAATGACCAATTTTACCACAATTAAAGCATTTAAATGGTAACGTGCCTTTATATTTTCTAAATACTTTCTTTAGCTTCCAAATGAATAGAGCTTCATTTTCATCTTCTTCACTACTTGAATTTTCACTTGATTCTAGTTCTTTGATCTTCTCTTTCTTCAAGACCTTGAATGATGCTTCCTTCTTTGAATGTCTCTCAAATTCGGTTCTCATTTCATATGCCATAAGAATTCCATGGAGCTTATCCATTTTAATCATGTCTAAATCCTTCATTCCTTCAATGGCAGAGACCTTCACATCAAATATCAATGGTAGGGATCTTAGAACTTTCTAAACAATCACAAATTCTTTAATTTTCTCTCTGAGTCCTTGAATGACATTAACAATCTCATCGACACAAAGAAGATACCTAGAAATGTTTTCATCATTCTTCATTTTTAAACTTTCAAACTACCTCTGGTGGGTTTGGATTTTTGCTTTTCCAACCTTACTATCACCTTCATAAATAGTGTTGAGTTTATCCCAAATCTCTTTTATAGATTCACAATGCATAGCCTTAACAAACTCATTTTCTAAAAGCCTGCATAAGATTGCATTCATACCTTTCACATTGTTTTCACTGGCCTTTTTTCTGGTGGCATCTGTTGGTGCAATTTGTGGCATTGTGTATCCTATTACCACTGCTTGCCAAATATCAAAACCTAGGGCCATCAAGTAAGTCTTCATCCTTATGATCCAAAATGTGTAATTCATTCCAATGAATAAAGGAGCCTTGTTAGTGGAGAAACCATCTAGCACTTAAGATCCTACCATATGTGTTTTCTAAGATCTACCTTCTAGAAATTATGCTAACACCGAAGGAACTAACTATGATACCAATTGTTAAACACAAGCTTATACTGAGAGGGGGATGAATCAGTATAAGATATTTTTTTTTGATTTTGACTATTAATCTTAAATACAAAACCTCAAATTACTCTATAATTAATATATTCAAATCAATCAAATAATATAATGCAAAACCACATAATGAAAATAGACACATATTTACATGGAAACCCTTTCGAGAGAAAACTATAGAGAAATTCTCTTAATATAAGTATTCGTAAGCACCAACCTACAGGAGCACCAACCCCTTTCACCAAGCACCAACTCAACAAAAGACACCAATCTCTTCAAAATGAAGGCACCAACCTTCTCATAAAAAATCACTCTTTTATCTCAAATTTGTTGTCAAAATAATAGATGATAGAACACTTGCTTTATCTCCTTTTGATTTGGTCTACACTTGAGTGTTTTTGCTGCTATACTCTTCCTTATACTTTATAGTTTTTTCTTTTTAATATTCTCACAAAAATTTGCCTTTAAAAATTCTTCTCTTCTTTTATATCTCCCACTTTTGAATCTACACTTTTGCCATTCATTATGCACTTATTTATAACCCATAGAAAGCCACAAATTAAGGTCATGCCTTTTCAAGTGAAAAGGTCCATTTGAACGGTCACAACTCCTCCCAATAGGTTAGTCAAGGTCAATAATTCTATTCACTTCTTTCGACATTTTCATTCACTTCTAGCAATAATTATGTTCACTTCAATCAAGATTTCTGTTCACTTCTGGTAATAATTCCATTCACTTCCAGCAACACTTTTGTTCACTTCTAGCAACAATTTCATTCATTTTCAACAATAGTTTTGTTTACTTCTAGCAACACTTCTGTTCACTTCTAATAATAATTCTGTTCACTTCTAGCAATAATTTTATTTGACATTTCCATTTGTATCCATTAAAATTCCTTTGACATTAATGACAATTATTCCAACAATGAAGGCCCATGTACCTATATTGGACCCCTTATTCAAGAAATGGCAACCTATACATCACGCCTTAATAACTTTGTGCAAAATTTTACAAAGGAGTGTTGAGGCCCCCGTAGCTTTAAATCCTACTGAGCAAATGGTCTGAATTATCATAGATGAATCTTAATACATATCTAGAGAAGACCAAAAGATCAAGACAAGTATAGATTCATTTCACACACTAAAGTAGTGGTTCGTGCCTAAGATACTAAGGGATGATGATCAATTGAAAGGCTCCAAGGATTGGATAAATGATTTTAGTCAAATTTTTCCCAACTGACTCACTCATTTACAGAAGGATGGTGAGATAAATCTTTACAGCCTCTATTTAACCTTGGATGGAATAATTGAACTAGGTGTTGGATACTCAAAATTCATCATAGGTGTTAGGGGGTTATTAAACAACAAATGGAAGACTCACTTGGCCAACATATAAAAAATATAGGAGTACAAATGGCCTCATGATTACATAGTGTACCAATGGTAGCAGACATATCTAGCTCCCCCAGAAGAATAGGCCTTGTAGTGAAGTACCAAGCCTTGGAGATGCTATCATGGAGAGAGGACCTTGCTAGATCTAAATGATCATGGGTGCCTTACGATGACTAATGGACTTTGGTATCTTATGAGTTCTCTAGAATTCAACATCTGATCATTTCTATTCATTTCTCAACTTTCATTGATTTTATGTAATCCTATTTAAACAACAATAATTAAGACTTTTTAATTTATGTTAAAAGTGGGTAACTAAAAAGACACTTTTTGACATGTAACAGTCTGAATCATGCCACTTCCCTTACTCACCTATAAAAGTGAAACCAAGACCAAATGATAATCATTAGTAGGGGAGTCAATTAGGACAAAATTTTGAAATGTATTGTAAAATATTTTTGAAGATCAATAGAATGAAGTTATAATTGGTGGCCAAATTCTGGTTTTAATTATTTGTTGAAGTGAATTAATGAATGTTATCTTATTGTCTTTTGATCATTATAGGTTTTTATGTTTTATTTTCCTAGCAACCATTTCTTGAATTTTGAACAAAAATGTTTTTAATCCCTCAGAAATGGTCACTTTTAATGAGTTTTCTCTAAAATCAAAAGCCCTTTCAATGTCCAAAATCTGAGATTCAAAATCATATTCCACTATTGTTCTAATGATTCAAGTTGTTTATTTATACATTATTGTTCATTTAGACTTTAGGAAATGAGGAAAAAGACTTTAAGGCACAAATTAGATGATAGTGATCATAATGCTGAAATTTTAGTGATAGATTATGAGTGATTTCATAGAGAAAATGTGGCCAAGAATAATGAATATTTATCGCATCTTGGTTTGACAAATAAACAAGTTGTAAATCCACTAAGTAGTATATTATTTGTTTAATAGTGTTTAATAAAATTTTATAGGCAAGAGATTTATGTATATAAGACATAATATGATATATTTTTTGTTTTATAGGCAAGAAAAAGAGTACAAAGAAAATGTGGAGAAACAACAAAAGGAAAGAAAAGATATAGTGCCACTAACTCATAGAAGCCAACACATTTATGATTCAACAAATACAATTGGTGAAAAGAATAATTATGATGATGTGTAGCCTGATATAACACATGGTGATGTGTAGCTTGATATAGCACATGATAATGTGCAACATCATGATAATCTCTTATCATAAAGTCTAAGAGATATTATTGAAAAACATGAGAGCAAAGGAATAATAAGTCTACAGATGATTTATTCAAGATCAAAGGATGTATTTGAAGTGAAATCTATGGAGACCGGTATTGATCTACTTACTCATGCCACACCTAATGTTTCCAAGGAGCATGAAGTTATGGTTATTGAAAGTCATGCAAAGAGACTACTTGCATCGGGTGTGCCTCTTTAAGCACCTATTGCATCTACAAATTTTGATGGAACTAATGGGTCAACCAAAAATATTGGTAGTGGTTTAATAGAAGATGTGTTTTCATTTGTCAAAATACAAATATTGAGTCAAGATTTATATAGATCTACAAAGAGGAATGCAAAATAAATAAAATTAGAAGGTAATAAGCCATTCTTGGTTGAGGTATCAAGAGATGGTGAGCCCATTAGGCCAAATGCTGCAAGGTGGACCTTCGAGTTGGGTGTAAGATGTAGGGCCCATTTGGATATTTGTAAATCAAATTTTGTATAGCAAGATCCACGAAGTGTGTAAAATGTTATATAAAAAATGGAAAATACTTTTAAGACTACTGGTGGACAAATATCTAAAAAATATTACAAGAAAAAGATGAGACTTTTGATGAACAATTTTAGATACAATTGTAGAAAAACAATCATGGATGGAAAAGAGAGTTTAGACACCACTCTATCTCCCAAATAGTGGGAGGCATTGAAATAAAGTATGCATTATAAATAATATTTAACAAAGAGTAATAGAGGAAAGAGAGCAAGAGATAATGTGAGGGTTGGGTATACATTTGGCCAATGCAGGTTATAGGATAAAATGGATAAATTTAAAGTGTATGGATTTTTGGTTCAATTTATGTTATGTTATTTATTTTGATTTTTTATTAAACTGACTATATGTTGAAATTGACATTGTATTTTAGGTGGAAAATAGTAATAGAGAAGTAGCTGTAAAAGATATTGTCAATTATATGGTGGCACTAGATCCTAGTAAATCTAAGAGTATGATGAAGTGGAAATCTAGTTCATCAACAAAGATTTCACAGTGATCTGTTAGACACCTAGTAAGAGCCTCTCCAAATCATATCAACTCAAATGAAGGGTACCAACATGTAATGAGTTGCATATACAGTCTCACTAAGAAAGTTTTGTAGTTGGTTGCCTCTATTAAGCCTATACTTTTTGCATGGAATGAGCATAATTCCATGGATTTAGATGATGCAAGAGGCTCTATTGATCTCATTTCTTCTTGTTTGGCAATTATATATACAAATGCCTCTTAATATGTAGATTGAAATCTGAGCATAGGAGAATCCAACCTAGTTTCTTTATTATTGGAGTGATCTAGAAAAATGTTCTTTTGGACAAATTTATAGCTTGCATTATTTACTTGACCATTGAATGTTTTATATATTTTTTTACATGATGGTTAAACCATATGCAAAGCAATTTATCAAAGTAGCATGAAAATGAAAATACCTTGATGTCAACAAAGTTGCCGATATTGATAATGATCATGATGAATTAGACAAGAATGTGTAGCAAAAATCATAGTTGTGCTGAAGTCGAAGTAATATAATAGTTGTTGTCAGTTATCTATCCCAATGTTTTGTCATTTTTCATGCTTAAAAATATTTTTTGGACAAAAATTTATATATTTTGAAATCTTTAAGTTGTAAGTCAATTTGTCCCAATGTTTTGTCATTCTTCATGCTTAAAATGTTCTTTTGGAAAAAAAATTATAACTTTTGCATTCTTTACTTGACTTATATTATTTTTTTCATGATGATTAAACCACATGAAAATAAATTATATGAAATAAGAATGAAAAGAAAAAGGCCCTATCAATAGAGCTCTCTATAAAGATGCACAACTTCATGTTAATGTTGATAGTGATTATGTTGAACTTAACAAGCATGCACATGATATTCATAATAGTAGTGGTGTTGAACTCAAGGTGAGTGATATGAAACCACATGCAAGTAAGTACTATTGAATTACTATTCAAGTAAGTAGTGGTTATTTTATTATGTAGATAAGGGTAATCATTACCTATGTGATAGAATCTAGTTAGAATAGTAGTGAAGTATAATTAGCTAGTATGCATAGATTATGGAAATAAGGGAGAACATATAACTTACATATGAAATCTTAGAGCTTAGTTTGTAAGAGAGTCAATACATAAATTTTGAAATAGATTTCAAATAACGGGAATTTAATTTTTGTTTAATATGTCAAGTGTATGGTTTCAAGTTTCCTATCTCTACAGTATTGGGTATGTAGGAATATTAAAGATTTTAGGTGTAACGTTGTTAAATAAAATAGAAGAAATACATAGGCCCTAACTATATAGTCATAAAATATTGTGCCAAATATAATCACCTATTCTCTTATAAAATACCCTACAAATTCTCTAGTGAGAGCTTTTAAAAAATGTTGTAGTTTCTCATAATAGGTAGCCCATCCAACCCTGATGAAAATGGCCCAGTTATCTGGGTCTCCTTGCAACTGCATGTGGTCTGAGGGTTCCCTTCTCACTACTAAACCTCCCATTCTAGATAATTTATTTTCCTATAAAAATTTTCAAATAAATATCTCTTCAAAAAACCCAATTTTACATTTAGATTACTACCTATAGTGAAGTAAGTTTCTTCAATAATGGCAGTTTTGGTTAGAGGTTACAATAATGTCTTGCTTAGGTATTTTTGTGAATGAGATATGATCTCGAAGTGGAAAGCAATAAAATTTATTATTTTTGCCAATTGAATATAGGTGTAGTTATGGTGTAATCATGAGATTTTAATTCACATGCATAGATTATCGTGTGATTGATTTCCCATAGTATTCTTCCCCCACATGAAGTGTCACTTGTCCCCAAGTGACATGGTACATGTAGGATGTAAAAAGATAGGATGGGCTCATAATGAGGGTTTTGAGTGGTGAGTTGGCATAGATCATGACAAGACTCAATGAATGATGTTTTAATGATTAAATATACCTTTTAATATAATTTATGCTATATTAAAAAAATAAAGTGCTTTCCTATGACTAAAATGTACATTGTACCTTTATAACCATTTGTTCCTAGAGTTGTGACATAGGAAATCTGCAGTAGTGTTTTCCAGAATGGAAGATTAGCTTATTGTTTCTTCATGCAATTATTACTCTAATAGTCATGATTTTATTGTATTGTTACCCTTGGGTAATTATGTGATCATAGTGTCCCATCCTTTAATTATTCCCTCAACAACTTGCATGCAATCATGATGACCTGCAAAGCATTAGAGTAGTGGTCTTGTAGTGGTATGAGAGACTATTACCATTCTTCCAGAAGGTGGTTGATGTAGATCTTTGTTTATTATCTAAGTCAGATCTTTTATAACCATGGAGGGTGGGTGATGGCATTTTTTGCTCTTGATATCCTTTGTATGAGACTATTGATGGCTTGTTTCTCTTTTGTCTTACTCTTAGTAAATGAAAATGTTTTCTGATGGATTCTTTGTTTAGCAAATTTTTAATTTGACAATCAGCTAGTTTATCAAACTTGGGACCTATACTCTAGAAAATATCCTAGATATCTCTTATTGATAGAGTGAAATTATTTTTCATGAAGTGAACAGAAGCTAAGAAAGGTTATTTTGTATCCTTGTAGTCATAAATTTTGGTCTTCAACTCTCTAAATGGAGATTGGAAGTGTATGTCTTTGTTTTAGCACTTACTTTGTTATTCAGGGGTATGGTCATTCCTTAGCAATGTTTTAAGTTTTTTCTCTAATATTCCTTCACTCCTCTTCTAGCTTATCTAGTATCTTCCATGAATTTATCAATATCCCATAGCCAAATCCATAGCTCATTATTTGTGAAAAATTAACCTACAACTACTAGAAAGGTGTATATAGGGGTTAGGATGTACCTATAGCAAGTATAGGTTGAGCCCGTAGCCAATACAAAGTTGTGCCCAATGGTGAGGAATGTGTTTGTAGTAACTACATAATAACTCATAGCAATTGGAGGAATGGCACTTGTTGTCCTTGTAGCATTCACATCTTCATGGCACATGATTGCTAACATATTGACACCTTCTTTATCTAACATCCATTCTATATCAAATAGTAGGAAGTTAATTTTTATTTAATATGTTAGGTGCATGGTTTCAAGTTTCCTATCATCATTTTCTATTTTCTTATAAACATTTATCAAATGTTTAACTATGTGTTATTGAATGTTTTATATCTCAATATAATGTGTCTTTTTTTGTTTTTGTAGAAATGTATTGGTAAACTCCAAGAAGGGGATAAAGTTGGGGTGTTGGATCCATTTGATGGTGTTTTTGTGGGAATTGGGTGGATTCACTCACTATATATTATACATGGAATCAAATTGAAAGGAATAGGACATGAAAATGTAAATATTTTAAAGGTCACAAGTAGCATACCCCTTGATTATGAAGACAAAATAGATGGAGCTATCCATCTAAAAGAGAAAGAAGGAACCTTCACATGGTGACCACTAAAATATTTGCAAAAAATGACATAGTTGATGTTTATCATGTCCTAGTTGTTAGACAGCTTGACCCACTACTTTATGTAGTAGTTTGAATGTGTTGTTCAGGGATCTTTATCATGGTGTATTTCGAAGAGTTAGAAACTCTTAGACTTTGACATATTTTTATTACACACACACACACACACACACACACACACATGAACATCTTACAGTTCATAAAAATTGCATTATATATTTTTTATTGTAGATTACCTTTTTTTATCATGATGTTGAATCAATCTTTTAACTTATAGTATGTTGTAGTTTGTTTGTATATGTAATATTTTTATTTGCTTTTATGTTTTAATTAAAGTTTAATAATATGTTTATTTTTGTATTATACAATTTATGGTATTTAATAAATTATTCATATCATAAAAATGAAAAATTACTACTAAACTAGTAGTAAATATAATAAAAATGCAATCAATAAACAATGTATCAATATACTACCAATTGACAGAAATCAATGAACAAAAACAATTAAATAAACTACCAAATGATAGAAATTAAAAATTAAAATGATTAAATTTACTACCAATTAATAGAAATTAGTCAATTAAAATGACTAAATATACTACTAACTGATGTCAATTAATAATTAAATTGACTAAATATACTACCAATTGACATAAATCAATGAATAAATATGACTAAATATATGACCAGTTGATAGCAAAATAATGATTAAAATGACTAAATATACTACCAATGGATGGAAATCAATTAATATAAATGACTAAATATACTACCAATAAACAAAAATCAGTGAATAAAAATGACTAAATATACTACCAATTGATGACAATTAATTATTACAATGACTAAATAAATGATTACCATGACCAAGTAAATGACCATTTAACAACAATCAATGACTAAATTATCGACTAAATATACTACCAAATTGATCAATCAAAACAACCAATAAATAACTAAAAATGGTTTAGTCATAAATTTGGTCATGTTATAAATGATTGGAAATAAACTACTAATGGTCACATGACCAAGCTTAGTCATTTATATGCAATTTTTTTTTAAGTCATTTATTATTGTTTTTCTACTAGTGTGTGGACCCTGCTTGTCAAACTCAATGTGCTTACTCCACTTGGTAGTCTTACATGAATTTTGAGTACCCTACTAAATTTTTGACTTTATACACACCATCAATATCCATTTGCATGAACACTCACATGTCATTAATCTTCTATCAAATCATTGTGATTGAGACACATGTCACTAGTGTGTGTAATCTCAGGAACCTTTGACATATTGACTTCACCCATGTTGTTGGATCACTATTTGCATGATCATACACTCATCATTAGATATTTGTCTATCATATTAGATTCTCACCATTAGATCTTTTTAATGATCACCATTGTATCTCCTCTTGCAAATTTGGTTAAGTATATAAACTTAGTGAACTTTGTTTGAGAGGCCAACTTTGCACTATTATCACTTTTGCTATGCTCAATTTTCAAACCTAAAATTTGAACCACATGATCAAATATCATAGGGGAATCCATCCATATATCAAAATACTCTTTAAACATTCACACAAGTGAAATATGATGTCATCAAACTACTTCCTCAATCTTATTTGTCAAGATGACTACTTGAACATAGACCTTCACATGACAACTCTGATAAATTCCTTTCACTTCCATACGAAATATAAGCACTCATAACACCCCATAGGGTCTATGCAACATGTCCATACCATAAATTTCATCCATCAATTGCCTTACTAATTCAACCACTAAATAACCATGCAAGAACACTAAAGAGCATTGAAGTACACTTTGTCATTATCATTTTAGCATACATGACGCCTCATCAACATCTTTGGTCACCTTGGAGACATATTTGAAAAACATAAAACAATATCCCCCTTTGTCATTGATGTCAAATACCAATACAAACCTTATGCTTAGATTCTATCTCTTTTCAAGTACTTTTTGCCCCTTTGACACAATGATAAAGTGGGCTCATCTTTTGATCTTGAGGACCTGAAAAGACTTCAAGCACAAAAAATAGGAAAGGAACACCTCTAAGAGATGATAAAAAATCCCTATAATACTATGCATACCTCTTATTACCTTCAGATTCTTAAACATGCTTCAAAACTATGCTCTTCTTTGATCATACTCTATTCTATGAAGAGAAAACATATAAGAGGAACAAAAATTTCTTAAACTCACCTTGATAACATTAAAAGAGACTCCCCTTTTCATTATGAACATCTCTTTAAGGCTCTTGAACTATCTGAGTTAGCCCCCCTAACTCCATGCTCCACTTGGTTCATGATTTCTTAAAAATACTTCTCAATGAAGAAGATCTATCATCAACTCTTCAAACACTTGGAATCAACCAATTTGACCCTTTAAGACTAGACTAACTAAACAAGTTACTTGAATAAGTTTACTATAGACTACTAGATTAAGCTCATGGACTAGTTGTTCCCCCTTAACTAAGAACCTTATATTGATTTTTAGACAAAGAGATGACTCCCAATCTTTGTCTTAGATACTCAAATGTTGCTTTTGTTAATGGTTTGGTCTTAATGTTTGTAAGTTGTTATTTTGTAGGCACATATTCCAACTTAACGTATCTATTTCTCAAATTTTCTCTCAAGAATGGATATCTAATAGGAATGTGTTTAGTTTTTTAGTACATTATAAGATTATTTGAGATATTAATTGCACTAGTATTGTCACAGTAGATGGGAGAAGCTTCTTTTTGCCTTACCTTATAGTCTTCCAAGGTTTGATTTATACATATAGATTGAGTGAAAAATGAGGCAAAAACTATATACTTAGCTTTCATAGTGGATAGGGATACTGAGGCTTACTTCTTGCTTAGCCAAGATACCAAGCAGTCACCTAAGAATAAAACACCACCATTGGTACTTTTCTTATCATCCACACAACCAGCACAATCTACATTAGTGTATGTCTTTAAAGTTAATTATTTTCTCCTTGGATACCATAAACCATATTCTATGATGCCCTTAAGATACCTTAAGATTTTTTTGACTGATTTCAAGTGAGATTCTCTAGGATCATCTTGAAACCTACCAACAAGCCCTATTGCTTGCATGATGTCCAGTCTAGAGGCAATAGAGTACAAAAGGCTTCCAATCATGGATCTATACAAGGTCTGATCAACCTTTGGTGAGTCATCTTACTTACTCAACTTGAAACCTATAATCATTGGTTTACTCATTGGATTACACTTTGTCATATCAAATTTACTTAGCATGTCATTGATGTATTTAGCTTATGAAATGAATATCCCTACATTTAGTTGGTTAATTTACAATCATAAAAAGAATGAAAGCTTCCATAACATAGACATCTCAAATTCAGTCTTCATGACATCTGTAAATTCTTTACTCATATTTTCATTGTTAGAACCAAATATTATGTCATTAACATAGACAACTACAAGTAATTGATGACTACCTTCATTCTTAATGTATAAATTGCTATCAGCTACCCCTCTTTTGAAACCTTGACTCAAAAGATACTTGTCTAGTTTATCATACCAAGCTCTAGGAGCTTGTTTAAGACCATATAATGCCTTCTTAAATTTTCACACATAGTCTTGATCACTTAACAAGAATAATCCTTCAGGTAACTCAATGTACACTTCTTCTTCTAAGTTTCCATTCAAAAAGGTATATTTCACATCCATTTGGTATACCTTAAAATCTTTGAAACTAGAATATGCCAAGAAGATTATAATTGCTTCCATCCTTGCCATTGGATAAAAAGTCTCATCAAAATCTATCCCTTCAACCTAAGCATATACTTTACACACTAGTATAGATTTATTTCTTGTGACCTCTCCTTTCTCATTCATCTTATTTCTGAAGACCCACTTAGTGCCTATCACATTCTTGGGTTTTGGTCTAGCAACCAAATCCCATGTTTCATTCTTTACTATTTAATCAATTTATTAATCCATAACACATGTCCAACTTTCATCTTTGTTAGCTTCCAAGAAATTTTGAGTTCAACTAATGACAACAAGATAGTGTTTTGTTGATTTGATTGATCAACAGTCTTCTTCTAGTTTTCAAACTTGCATTCACATTACCAATTACTTGGGAGGTAGGATGATCCTTTTGTACTCTCTTAGATGGAGCTTTATTGTCAAGTCTTGCTTCTTCCTCTTCATCTTCATCATTTTTTTGGATAGATAACTCATCCTTGTTTGAAATATAATTATGAATAGTATCACTTACTTGTAAGTTTGACTTATTAACTCTATTTGTCTTATCTACACTCACATTTGAGATTTCAACAATATTGTGAAGTCTTTTGTTAAAGAATCTATAGGCAGAGCTGATAGAAGAGTAGCCTAAGAAGATGCCCTCATCAAATCTTGAATCAAAATTTTGAAGATTTTTTTCATCCCTTTTGATATAACAATTGTTCCCAAATAATCTAAAATGTTTGACATTAGTAACTCTATTCTTCCATATCTCATCTAGAGTCTTATCACCATTTACTCTAATTTGGAACCTACTAAGAATGTAAATTGAAGTGTTTGATACCTCTTCCCAATAACCATCTGATAGTTTAGCATCTTGAAGCATAGTTCTACTCATTTATTGAATAGTTCTATTTTTCCATTCAACAACACCATTCTGTTGTGGTGTTCCAGCATTAGAATATTGTCTTCTTATCCCATGTTTCTCACAGAAGTCATCAAATTAATGAGACAAAAACTCACCTCTATCTGATATTACACACTTAATTTTAGATTATTTTTCATTTTTCCAAGTGCTTTGAATGCTATAAATATTGAAAAAGATTCAAATTTCTCTTTAATAAAGTATATACAAGTCACCTTAGTGAAATCATCAATGAGAAGCATGAAATATTTTCTACCTTGAATACTTAGAGTTTTCATAGGTCCACATAGATCAATATAGATCAATTCTAATGGACCTATAGTGGAATGTTCCTTAGATTTGTATCTCTTCTTGATTTGCTTCTTATGAAGATATGCGTTATATAGAGGATGAGGAATTTTGGTAATTTTTAGCACATGTCTTACTAACCCCTTTGAATTGATCTTTACTATATTGTCAAAATTTATATTTCTAAGACTTATATGCTAAATCTATATTTCATCCAATTGCCTTATGAAACATTCTTCCTTCTTGGGTTCATGGAAGATATACTGGTTATTTTTTACTTTATGAATGTTTGCAATTATTTTTCCAGACTTTGCCCTTTTAAATTCACATTTGTTGTCATGAAAGGTTAGAATATTTCCTTGCTCACACATTTGACTCACACTTAAAAGATTATGTTTCAAACATTATACATATAAAACATTCTTGATTCTAGTATGACCATTGTCAAGACTCACAGTACCTTTTCCAACAATATTAGGATATTTGTTATCACCAAATATAAATAAACTTGGATTGGTATTCTTGAGAGATATAAGCTTGTTCTTGTATCATATCATACAAATTAAACACCTACTATCTATGTACCACTTCTTGTTCTCATCTTCTTGAGTGTGAAAATCTATTTGAAAAAACATTGATTTTTCCTTTGATGTATTGTAAGAGTTTTATTTTTATTCTTCTTATTTCTTAGGATTAGTTTCCTTGAACCATTCGATGGTGTCAATGAATTGTATGTCCTTTTTACAAAAACATCTTTTTTAATTCTTAGAAATATGACCTTTATGATTATATTTGTAGCAAACCATTCTTATTGAAGTGAAATCAACTTACTTTACTTAATCTAGATAAAAACTTGAAATGTTTCCTATTTTATAATAACTAAATCACTCAACTTTGTTCATGCTATTTGACTAATGATTCTACTCATTATTAGTAAGTTTTCTACACTCTCTATCTTTATGACCAAATTTATTTCAAGTATATAAGTAATCATTAAAAATTTCATACCTCATGGAATTTGATTTTCTAATTTTATTTGTCCTCATTCTACCAACATCTTCAGTCCAAAACTGATTGTTGACCCTCAAGGTCTGATTATATGTATTCACATTATTCTCCACATTGTCTTGAGTTGCAATATTTTGTTCTTCTTTATAACCAAATATATTTATATTACTATCATTCTTTTGACTATTTAGAATGTTATCTAGATCACTTGATCTTTTTTATTTATCAAAAATATTGTCATCTTACTAGATGTATTTTCTAACTTAGCTTTTAATGAATCATTTTCAATCACATACCTTGAACACTCATCTTATTTAGCTTTTAGGCTTGTAGAAATGATTTAAAATTGACTATTTAGATGTTTGAATATACATTTATGCTCCTTGGAATATCCATCCATTCTAGCCGCATACATATTGAATTGCTTCACATAGTCCTTCATATGTAACTTCAACTTCTTGGTCTTATTCTTCTTAATCTTTAGACCTTCAAGGGAATTCATTAACTTAATCTCATAGTCCTCCTTGTCTTCTTTATTATATGTATCACTCTAGGTAGACTCATTTTATATATGAGCAACTTCTTTCCTCAGCCATGTAGATGACTTCATCTTCAATAGGACCATCATCTTCATTATCAAACTCAAAATCATTGTCTTCACTCTCATCTAATGAACTATAATATTCATTAATGTAGAGAATATTATTGTCATTATGCATCTTGAATCCTTTATTCCTTTTATCAAAAATAAATGTCTTTTTTCCTTCATCTTGGTCTTCATCATGCTCTTTATCATCATACTTCTTATGCTTATGAGGGCACTTATTAGCAAAGTGTCCTACATCTCCACAATTGAAGAATTTGAAGGGTAGTTTACCCTTATATTTACCTAAACTTGTTTTCAATTTCCTTATAAACAAATCAATTAGTTCATCTTCATCAATATCATCATACTTGATTTCCTTACCTTGAGTTCTCTTCTTATTTGGATTCATTTTGTCTTGAATGTTGATTTCTTATTTGGTGGTTTGTCATCATTGGCTCTCATCTCATAGGATATGAGAGTATCATGCAGTTCATCCATGTTCATTTTTTATGAGATCATGACTCTATTCTATGGTAGAAACCTTTGAATCAAATTTGAGTGTAAGAGACCTTAATACCTTGTGCAAAATAGTATCTTATTCAAGCTCCTCTCCTAGACCTCTGATGATGTTCACAACCTCATCAACTCTTTGCAAAAATGATGTCATTGAATACTCTTCCTTCATCTTGAGACTCTCAAATTTTCTTTGGTGAGTTTTAAACTTGGCCAACTTTACCTTTGAATCCCATTCATAAATGATCTACAATTTCTCCCATATGTATTTGGTAGATTTAAAATGGATTACCTTGGTGTACTCAGTGTTTAAAAGACCATAAGCGATATTATTCATTGCCTTAGAATTTCTCTCACATATCCTCTTATCAATTTCACTAGTTTGAGGGGTTGAGGGGGTTGAATATCCATCCACAAAAAATTTGCAAATGTTAAACCCTATTGACATGATGTAGGTTCTTCATCCTCATGCTCTAAAAAGTATAATTAGACCCATTGAACATCGATGAATACTTAGTTAAAAATCCTCCTTTAATTTTATAGCTACCCATATTATACCTTGGATCAACTTAAACTGGTTAAAATTTCACAAAAGTTCCTACTTTGATACCAATTGTTGGAGGTACAATCACTGAGGGTGGGGGGTGAATGAGTTATACAAGATATTTAAAACTTCAATTGTAATCATTTCAAATTATTAATCAAAGACCACAAACATTCATAAATCATAGAAGATTCTTATAAAAATGAATAATAAAGATGATTCAATATCACACACATAACACAAGATCTACATGGGAAACCCTCTTGGGAAATAAAACCCACTGTCAAGGCTATAAACACATGGAATACTTATCCTATAAGATGATCATAAACATGAGACATTTTAAGTGAAAAATACACTTCACAAGGATCACCCACCCATAATTATGAACAAGAAACCACTAATTCTAGATGTTGATAACCCACACAACACCCTATGAAATAAATAACTCCATAACTCTAATTGCATTTCAATCTGATTGGAGAAACAATGTATAACACCTCTTTCAACTCATCACACCACTCAAACTTGCTCATACAAGAAATGCATCCAAAAACCCATTTTTATCACTCTAGGATTCTTCACTCATCCTTTATATACTTTTTACTTCAGTCCATCCACTTAACACATCCCTCTGATCTCTTTCTTTTGTCTCTATCTTCTGCTCTATCAACACTTCCTCTTCAAGTCTAGAAACCATTACCTTATCTTTCACTCTTTATAGAGTCTTCATAAATATCAACATCTAGGTTTTTAATAATTCTTACCTTAACCCTTAATAATTATATCATGATAACATGTATCTCAATACCATCCTCACAAGTTATGCATATCATCCATTGGTCACACTTAAGTAGCTACACCTTTCAATTAGGCCTTAGTAGCCCTTATAGGTCTCATAGAGACCTATTACCCCTTTAGCACTTCATCAAGAAAACAAATAACATAATATAACTTTTAAATACATGGGTCCACTCTATATAACATATAATACATCTTTAGGTGATTATTCCTACCAAAACACTCTTTTGTTAAAGCACAAATTGCTTAAATAATATTTTGTACATAAGAACGCCATGAATGAATAAATAGTTAGCTTCTCACTAAAATAAATGCACCTATATATATATATAAATTTAAACCTTTAAAATAATTTTTTTATATATAACTTTAAATTATCTACAACTTTTAATTTTACACCATTATCAAATTCTACATATATGAAACATTATAGCTCAAATAATACAGACTAGTTTTTCCTTTATTAATTTGAAAATTCAAATTCCAATAGTCACTATGTATTTCAAAAAACATTAGACACTTTTATTAATATCATTTGTCCTATAAATTTTATCACATAAACTCCTTTCATCTCATTATGAGTCTTCCGAACTTTATCTTCAGTCGCTAATCGTTGATTTTCGATCTATGCTACTGAGATTGAGACACTTGGTAGCACTGCGTGCCTTCTATAGACCTTGTTTGTCAGATTTAATACACCAAAACCACTTAGAAATATAATTTTCATTATAAACACCCTAATAACTTGTTTACTTAATAAACACCATCAATCTCCATCTACATGAACACCCATGTGTCATTGATCTTCTATCAAATCATCTTGATTGAGATGCATGTCACTAGCACATGCAATCTCAGGAACCTTTGACTGACATGTTAACTTCACACGTACCATTGGATCACTATCTAAATGAGAATACAATAACCATTGTATATTTTTTAATTAGATGTTTTTAACACTCATTGTTATATCTCCTCTTGAAAATTTGGCTAAGTATAGAAACTTAGTGAACTATGTCTAAGAGGCCAACTTTGCACTATTATAACTTTTGCTATGCTCAATGTCCAAACCTTAAATTTGAACTACATGATAAAATATCATAGTGGAATCAATAAATTTATCAAAATACTCCTAAAACCTTGACATGAATGAAATATGACATCATTGAACTACTTTCTTAATCTTATCTGTCAAGATGACTACTTGAACCAAGACCTTCATATAACTACTCTGATGAATTCCTTTCACTTCCATAAAAACTCTTAGCACTCATAACACCCCATACGGCCTATAAAAAATGTATATACCATTAATATCATCCTTCAATTACCTTATTAGGTCAATCACTAAATAATCATGCAAGAATACTGAAGAACATTGAAACACACTTTGTCATTGTCATTTTAGCATACATGACACCTCATCAACATCATTGACAAACCTCCAACACTATCTACCTCTCAATGGATTTAAAAACCAAGATATGAGGATATATATAAGCTAATTAGTCCTTATTAGCCTTTATAACAAGTTATGGAGCAAAAGTAACCATTATAACTCAACCACTTTCTAAATTTCACTTTGAGCCCTATGTAGAAGCAAGCTCCAATTTGAATTGTGTGATCAATGATAAAGAGGAGTTTATTGTGTATTATGGTACATATTTCAATATTGAAGGAATTTTTTTTTATCTATTATTAGATTAATATGGTGTAGACACTTATGGACATGATCCATACACATATTTTGAGTAAACTAATCTTGGTACCTATATCATCCATGAGGGAGCATATGAGTAATCTGAGGTAAGCATGGAGAAGTCTTTCTCATAAGTTGTTGAAGGAAATCAATATGGTGATAAGAAAAATGTTAATATAAGGTAATAATTGATAATTCTTTCTCATATGATTATAATAGTTTGATAAGCATGATTAATCACTATGGTGAGAAGAACAATGTGTTTTACTTGCAATTGATGAAATAACCCTTGAAGATGACATTCACTAGGAAGAAGATGATTTATGGAAAATGTTAAATGCCACAAGTCAAGAGTTTGAGAATTTTGGTAAGTCAACCTTTCCTCCTAAGTGTGAATCTACTAGTAAGTTTTTTGATGAGCCTAACAAGTAGGTTGTTGAGTGTTTAATCAAGCATAATGTTGAGTGTCATGTTATGAATGAAGATGAGTATTAAGCTGCTACTAAATAGTCTGCAGTCATGAAGGAGTCTCATGAATCCAAGGAAGGTGTGTTATTGATTGAATAATAGTCAAGACCTTAGCCTAAACATGAATCATTTTTTAGATGTGATAGCTTATAAAAATGCCAAGTTTGATGGCCCTATACTCTAATAACATCATCATAGTAAAGAGAACAATGTTGAATCAACTTGGCTAACTCTTAACACTCAGTTTGAGAGGTGTTATGTGAACATGATAGAAGTTAATTAGGATGAAAATCCAATAAATATTCTTGGAGGAAAAAAATGAGTGCCTTTTAAAGCTCTTAGTAGTAGACATGTAGGCAAAAGAAGATCCAAGGATGGTAGGCTTTTTACTATCAACATGAGCAAGTATTTGTTTACAAGCATGCTTCACATGATAGATTGTTTTCATGGAGTAGAAAGATGAAATAGGAACCATCTTTGACCTTGGTTGAAGCATGGTAAGTTATCCTTAAAATCAATTAGTTGAGGTCTTGTAAATATTAAGTTAGATGTGTTTTATTCTATTGTGTGTGTTTCATAAGTGTTCTTGAGAACACATGTGTGTTTCCTTTGGTGTGTCTTGTTTTGTGTGTGTTTTCTTATGTTTAGTGTGGTTTAAAAGGAAATTTATTGTCTAGATTTTTTATATGTGACTTCATATCCCAATGGATAGGAGTAGGCTACTGGTCTTTAACACAATTGGCTTGCCACTCTTAGGAGATTTCTAAGAATGTTGACTATTTTGACCATAATCAAAATAAGTCAACCCCCTCTAGTTTAAAACTTGTATATGGGTATATTAGGGTGTATTTTAGTCCTAAAAATTCCATTTTATGTGTCTCTAGCCTTGGTCATAGTCACTTTTAGTCCCTTGTGTCTTTTCATGTCATTTGAGGTCATTTTGGGCCTTTTAATGAAGCTTGTATGATTTACCATGTAAGACAAGTGTTCCAAATTGTCTTTAAACATCCATGTGTTAATTAGGTGTTAGAGTAACTATCTTGAGATGACAAACTACATGTTTCAATGTCATAACAAGAAAATTAGATAGTTAACAGCAGCTTTTAGTTGGTTATACAACTTATGCAGGTTTTTTGGCATGTGTGGAAGGATCTAAAGTAACCCTTCATATCCTGTGAACTCACTTTTATTAGTTCCCAAATTTTCATTAAAGTAATTGAGCCCTTGTTAAGTGAAAATATCTAAGTCCATCCTAAGTTGAGTATAGATGACTAAGTACTCAGCCACATTTCTATCTTCAAATGTTCACTCCAAGGTCAAGTTCCATGTTAAGTTGGCTAAGTGTTAAATTGGTATTTACTTGGCTTATGTGCAAAAACCTTAGACTTTTTAAGGATTTTTTCATGAACACTTTGTCCAATAGAAATAGGTCTTTGGTATTTTGTCTAGGACAAAAAGTCTAAAGACTTATTTCTATTAGACATTTTGTTTGCTACAAATTTTTTTGAATAAATTCAATGTGTTAGCTAAAATGTTCACAAAAATCCCATTTATATCAGATATTTGGTTTGCTACAAAAAGTATGAAAAGATTGCATTATGTCAGGAAAAGTGTCAAGGTTAATTCTTTCATCAAAATGTCAAGTTTAATTTCTTTGGTAAAAATGTTAATTACAATTTCTTTAGGTAAATTGTTTCAGACAAAATGTTCAAAACAATTATCTTGACAAAAACAAAAGTGCAAAGTCCAATTCCTTTGGAAAAAAATTAAAGTTTAATTTGTTTTGTTAAAATTAATTGTGGTAAAAAGATCAAATTAATTAATTTTGTTGGACATTTTATCCATGGAAAAAATCCTAAAGGATCATTTCTATCAAGCAAATTTATTGTAATAAAAAACTTGAAGGATCATTTCTTTTAAGAAAATTGCCCATGGCAAAAAACCCAAAGGAATTAATTTCATTGGATATTTTGTACATGGAAAAAGCCCTGAAGGTGATTAATGCTTTGAATAGATTATGTGGGGAAAATTTCCTGTGACAAAATTCCCAATGATTAAAGGTTGAATGAACAAAGGAATGCATGGACAAAATATCCAAAATAATTCTTCTGATGACCAAATCACTATAGATAAAAGGCCCAAAATAAAGGTCATAAAGATAGAGTTGATACAAGATAGAAATGGTTAAGATAAAAGGCTTGAGGACCAGAATCTCCAAATAAATTTTCCTTAATTACATAAGTGTTGAGCTCATAGGGCATGATTAAAAGTTGAGCAGGTTCCCATTAATCGATGGTATGCAACAAAGTGAATAGGTCCTGATCGATGGTGTATAGATGGGCAATTTTTTAAATAAATCCCTAGGATGAGAAAGATAGTGAAAAGTTTCACCATCATGAGAACCATATCAAAGATCTGATGGTGAGTAGAATAGGTCAAAAGGTAAAGAATCATAAGGTTCCATCACATGGTGTGATGGAACTCATAGAAATAAAGACAATTCACAAGGAAAAAATCATGATAGATCTCATGGATTATAATCTGATGATGCACATTTGATTGGTTGAAAAGATCTAATGGTGTGAGGGCATAGTTGAAAATTCAATACATGGTCATAAGATAAATATTTTTTGTCATGCATGAGAAGGAGGGTAGCTGTCTAAGAGTTTCTAGTTGTGCAAGCAAGTGGTCCAGGGCATCTTTAGGTAGTTACACATAAGTACAAAGTTTGTTTGGACCTCTACCATGAATATTCTCCATCCAACTTGTGTGAAAGGCATATCCCACCATGAAATCAAAGTATATACTCCAATATTCATCATTCCTCATAATGGCAGTTAAAGTTATGATTTTTCTTACAAATGGATGAAGATTTTAGGTGTGGCAAGGGAATATTTTCTAGTTGGAAGCATTTTGGTAGACTTGGAAGTTTGTTTTGAAATTTTGAAAGTTGTGACCCATAGTTCTAGATTTTAAAATGTATAAATAGGGTGTTTCTCCTCTATTCAAGGTTGTTGTTGGTCATTGTTTTAGGTGTCCATTTTCTTTGAGTCTAGGTTCTAAAAAAATTTATTTGGGATCAATTGCTATGTTTATATTTTATCTCCCTTGCTAAGGTGGTTACAGATGTACAACCATTAGCAAGCTTTGAGAGCATGTTTATGTCTCCCTTGTCAAAATAACAATCTCACCATGCTTGTCCCCTTTCTATAATTTTAAAATACTGATGTGTGTAATATTTATTTTCAAGTTAATGAAAATGCTTGTGGTTCTTTTCTATTTATTGTAGATGAAGTGCAAAGACATGTTTTGTAATAATTATTGATTGGACATTTGGGTTTATGCTCACTACTAGTTGTCATTTTGAGCATAGATTTAGATTATAAAATCTTTCTACATTACTTCAAGATAGGTTGTTAAATAACTTGTTAGGGTACCCTAGGTTTATGTATTTAACAGAGAAATGCATTTGAAAGTTTAGTTTTAGTGTATGTTCTACTCTCTCAGGGATCATTTGGTATTTACCATTATCTTGCATTTAAATTTTTTCTTGCATCTTTGGTAAGGAATATTGTCATTAAATATAGAAAGATACCTTGTTGTTTGGAAACCACCATCACACCACCCTCCTTTTAAATCATCTATCTTGTCCTATCCCATCCTACCTTGTAAATAATATTCCCAATTACATATTATGAGTGTTATTTGCCTATAGATGCATAAATGTTATATACTTAACATGTGTTTGTGTTTTGAAGCATAGTGCTATAGTTTTTCATTTTGACCATTATTGTTGAATAATCATAAAATGAAGATTGCAGTCATTTCCTCATCTATCTTTAGTATCTTGTATATGACTTAGAACATTTGTTTATTCTATGTGACAAACCTTCATGATTGAAGTGTGAAAAATTGGTTATGACCTGGTCATATATGTTCATTGTGCCAAAAATCCCCATGGAGATTGAATTGTATAAACTTTCCATGTGAGCAAGCTACCCCATGGGTCATCTCACCTTGGTTCAGGTAGAGCCAAAAGTAGCAAGGAGCTGATCATACCCTTTATAAGTGCCTCTCAGTCATTTTATGCATTTCGTCTAATCTTGATGCCAAACCCTTCCCTGGCTACAAAGACATATTAGTAGGTTTTTCATCATTGCTTACCATTTAATCTCAAGTGTGTAAGGCTAAAGTGTACAAGGTGTACAACTAGGAACCAACACTCTTATGGCACCATTTTTAAGGACTAAATTAAATTATAGGTTACTTATGTTGTTGAGGATTCTTTTAGAGAATTGTTGTAAGTAATCTTGTGAAGTTCTCTATTGTTACTACACTAATTTGACTATCTTGGTCATCAACATAGTAGCACTCCACTGGGGATGTGCTAGGAAGTTTTAAGGTTTGATGATTTGACTTTTACTGAGTTTATTAGAAAGAACTATTAACATTGTATGTTGAAAGGTGTTTTTCCCCTTTTGAAAATTATTCTAAAAATTTCAATGTCTTTGTTTTCTCTCATTAAGCTTCAGCAAGTTTAATTTCAGCATGTATCATAATAGTTTGTCAACTGTTATATTCTAGAAGTTTAATTCTAATGGTGACTCTGACTTTATTTTGTGGTTTCAAGAAAGACTAGTGCCTAGTTTGAATATCTTTATTAACCTTCATCTTTGAGTATTTTACTATTTATAAAGTTGGAAGGATTGAGATCATCCTTCAAAGGTGACCCGTCAAAGAAACATGTCTCCCCTATAAGTATCCATCCAAGGAGAAGGGGACAAATTTGGAGCCCTATTAAAGGGAAAAGTTAAACTACTAAGGACCATCAAGATTTTGTTAATCCTAAATTGTTTATTGATCCTCCTATTATTGAGTACAATCATAGCTCTTCTACTAATTCTAAAACATATAGTCTTATTTACTATCTAGATCCTTCCCAACTAGTTGAATCCCCTCCCATGTCTAACCCACCAAGTCCACATCATTTACCCCCTCATATCCCTTTTCTAGTTGTTCATGAGTTGACTATTAAACTAATCATGAGGCATATGGAACAAGATGAGAATGAACATCTTACATTCTATGTTCCTATATCTAGGCCTATTAATTTTGATGAAATGGAAATTTATCCTAATGAAGTCCCAAATGAATTTAATAAATGCCTCCTAAAGTTTGAATGGAATAATGCAGTGAGTTGTGATCAACACTTGATGGATTTTCAAAATATCATTGAAGATTATGAGGTTGAGTATGAGGATGTGTGCATTAAGCTATTTATACACACACTAGAGGAAGACACTCGTGAGTGGTTCAATTCCCTTCCCACTAGATGCATTGATTCATGGGAAGAGCTACATAATGTTTTTAGAATTAAGTATGGTGTTAGGATTGATCTAAGGTTTCATTTGGATAAATTTGAAAATATTAAAAATAATCCCAATGAGTGTGTTTAAGACTTTAATATGAGGTTAAACAAAGCTATGATGCGGCTGACCAATAACATTAGGCCCAATGATACAATGTGCTTGATAAAATAATGTGATGCCTTTGACAAGAAGGCTATATACTACTTAAGAGACAAGGCTCCCACTAACCTATGGTTGGAATTCAATATGACCATCCAAATTGAAAATAACATCAAGGCTATGGGAAAGCCCATAAATAGGTGAGCTGATGTAAAATTGGTCAATCCAAAAAAGGCATAGTCCACAAAGACAACCAATTGAGAAGATATTGTCAAGACTTTGGCCTCCGATATCAAAGAGATGTACTACAAGCTTGCCAGGGTTGAGAAAGGGATACCTCATGTGTCTACCAATAAAGAGAGGGATCCAAATCTAAATCAAGCACAATGAAGGCCTACTTTCCACCATCAAGATAATGATAGAGGGAATATTCATGCACATGAATAAAGAATGCATAGAAACTAAAACAAAGGGGTTATAAAAGAAGTGATTGATCCTTTAAATTACAAGGTAAATGTTATGAATTCTAATTGACACATTGATTGGTGTGACAAGTGCTTCTTTTCACACCCTCTATGTGATACTGCTGAACAAATTGATGAAGATTCAGATGGACTTGAGTATGCATCATCTGAATATGATATTTTTATGTTCAATTGTAAAAGTACCCAAAGTAAAATGTCCATATCCAAGGACACGTTGAATGCTACTAAAATTGATTAGTTTTATAGTATGGTCAAAATGGATAGTGTCTTGAATTTTGAATTTTATTATGATGTTAATATGGCAAAAGAATATGAATTACCCATTCATGATTTTGATCTCTTATGCTCTATGATGATTAAGAAATATCATGGGTGAGTTCCATCAATTGAGGATAAGTATCTATTAATTAATTAAGTAGATGCCCAAAAGAAAGAATACTACTTGAGAATTAGGCAACTAGGTGTTGTTTCTCAAGACACTACCCCTACAAATCCAAAGGTAGGGAATGCAAGAAATGAAGTAAAAAAGCTACAAGAGTCCCATAAGCTTTCAAGATAGCACCCATGTCTCAAGTTACTAAGCCTAGAGGTGCTCCCACTAAGAGCAATAGAACACCCATCTTGTCAAGTATTCTTAAGGGTGTGGGTGATGTTAAGACAAAATTTCCCCTAAAGACTACTATCAAGAGTGTTGATCCATCTCATCCTACTCCACTTCAAACATTAAGTGATTGCGTCCTAGTTGAAGGTGTTGTTACCCTTCTACCAAATATGCCTCTTCCTTAGTATAATGTGTGTGATATGGTCCAAGTGTTGAGTCAAATAAAAATCACTATGCCACTTGATGAATTATTAAAAATACCTTAACATAGGAAGAGGGATTTTGAGTACTTAAAATTTGGTGATAGGTCTGCTTTGAATGAAATTAAATTACCCCAAATACCTTTGAAAGAAGATGAGGAATCAAAATAAGTTTTTGAAACCACTCCATAGGTCTATTTGGGGAATGCATTAGTGGAGAGCCAATTGAATGTGGATCCATTTTGTTCAACCCTACTGATTAATGTTCTAATTATCCATAACTATATGTTTGATTTTGGAGCTTCTTGAAATGTGATGCCCCTAGGTGTCCTAAATGAGATCGAAGTAAAGATTATGTTATCCTTTAAAAAATGTTATGCCATGGACTCACAAGAGGTACCAATTATGGGACGAGTCAATGGATTATTTGTATAGTTGGTAGTTCATCCTAGTAAGTATCTGAATATGTATGTGGTAGTTGTAGACTACTCATCTAAGTGGGGGATGTTGCTATCATGAAAATGGGCTAATAACATGGGTGGAAGTGTGTAGATGGACCTTTCTTATTCCACCATTCCATTTAAGGGTAATATGGTTAGACTTTATAGAGAGCCAAAGATGTTACATGTGATTGAAGATCCAAAACATGATCTCATTGAAGTGATGTAAATGAATTTTTAGCTTGACAACTTTGTTGGGAATGTTGATGCTAATGAACAACTTGTTACTTTTGATGTTGAACCTAATAGTGAAGGAGTAGTTTCGAGGATGTGCTTTGATGGGGATTTCTCTAATCTTATAAATAGAGCTAGGGTTTTTTTCTATGCCCCAAATGGTAAATGTTTCATGTTTTATTTTCAATTGTCCCTTGAGTGCATGAATAATACTGCTGAGTATGAGGCACTCTTGCTTGGTTTAAGGTTTGCCCATGAATATGAAAGTAAAAGTTTGATTTTTAAGGGTGATTCTAAGTTGTGGTTAAGTAGATCTGAAATGATTATGCCACCAAGAATAAAATATTAAAATAATATCAATTTTTTTTTTGTATTTTTCTTGAATTTTTGTATGCATTTAATATTTTTTCATCATGATAGAAGTTTCAACCAAGAAGTTGACAAACATGCAGGGTTAGGTGCTCAATTTGATATTACAAATATGATCCCTCATTATCAATATCAGGTGGAGGTGCTTATTAGGCTTTTAGTCCCAGATAATGTTCATCATTGGTAGGTCTTTGATGATGATGAATAGATTAAGAGGTTTTTGAACTGTGAAGTTGAGCTCCATGATCAACTCATAAACTTGGAATCTATGGTTCAAGGTTTTGATGGGAAAGAAACCCTATTTGGGAAAGACATTATTTAGCTAAAGACAAAAATGATCCCAAGGGGATTAATGAGTTAAGAAGCATATTTTTTTGGATTTGATAAAATCAAATCAAGAGGTTCATTTATTTTAAAATATGTGATTGAGTTTTATTTGGGTTTTCATGAGAATCCAAGAAAGGTTTGGCTAGGTACTCACCTAAGTGTAGTTAAAAATCAAGCTTACATGTAGCTATTAAGGAGGTACCAAGATTCTCTAACATGGTCTTATTTTAAGCTAAAAATATATAGAGAAGATTTATTCCAACACATCATCCCATTACATCTTGATAGCAAGCCTTTTAGGTAAAAATAGAGACCTATTAACCCCATCTTGGCCACTAAGATGCAGGATGGGTTAAAGAAGCTAAGGGATGGTGTAATCATCCAACCCATCAGGTATTCATCATGGGTTACAAATTTAGTGCTTGTACATAATAAAAATGGTGACATCTACTTGTGCATGGATTTACACAATTTGAATAAAGCTTCTTTAAATAATTATTATCCCCCACCCAATATGGAGAACCTACTACAGAGTGTTACTATATCAGAGATGTTGCCCACTTTAGATTATTTTTTGGGATATAACCAGGTGTGGTGAGGGAATTTAAGAGACCCAAAACTACATTCACAATGCCTTGGGGCACATATGTATATATAAGGATGCCTTTTGGGTTGATGAATGCTAGTACAACATTCTATAAAACTATGGATGTTGCTTTTGCAGAGATAATCAGCTAGTTCATTGCTATGTATCAAGATGACATTATTATGTACTCCAAAACTAGAGAAGAATATTTGGAGCATATAAAAAAATGTTGATCAGATGTAGGGAGTTTGGCATTTCACTTAATTTGAAGAAGTGCCACTTTGGAGTACAAAAGGCCAAGTTGATTAGACATAGTGTCTAAGGATGGTGTCATGATTGACCCAAAAAGGGTAAAAGCCATTAAAAAAGTGCCTATCCTATAGTCCAAGAAGGGAATTTAGTCCTTCTTTGGATAACTTAATTTTGTAAGGAGGTTTATGTCTAACTTTACAGAGATTAATCTACCTATTAATTCGATGTTGAAGAAGGACTAGACCATCAAATGGGAGGAAAAGTTAATGCAAGCATTCAATGAAATTAATGGATCTTTAAAGTCTACCCCTATCTTGGCCAACCCTGATTACATAAAACCATTCCAGATATTCTCTTTTGCATCATACAAATAATTATTGTTATTCTAATTCAAAATAATGAAGAAGGTCATGAGCATCTCATAGCTTTCTTTAGAAAATGTATGCAAGGTCCTAAACTAAACTATACCATCATGGAAAAGCAATATTTCATTCTCTTGAAAGTTGTTAAGACATTCAGGCCTTATATTCTGAGTTCAAGGATTGTTGCTTATGTTTTGCACACCATGGTGAAAGACATCTTGACTTAGACTAAAGTATATGGCAAGAGAGGTAGGTGGGTCAACAAGTTACAAGAGTATGATATGGATATTTAGACTACCAAATTATTGAGAGGGATGGGTATAGCCAAGATTATGGTTGAGACTAATTTGTAAGTTTTTGAGGTAAACATTACTATTTTTAATGTTGATGATTCATTGAGTCAATTTAACATATCTCCATGGTATAGAGATACTATTTACGAATTAAAAAATTTAAATTGTCCCCCTGACTTAGACACAAATCAAAGAAGAAATCTCAAGCTTGTTTTCCAAAAATACCTCTTGACTGAGATTCAACTAGCATAGAAGAATCCAAATGGAGTTCTCCTAAGATGTGTGCTAGAAGAACAAACTACTGACCTGATTGAAGATTTCCATAGTGGAGTATGTGGTGGCCATTTTCCACCTAAAGATAAGGCTCATAAAATTTTGAGAGCTAGTTATTAGTGGCCATCATTGTTTAAATATGTTCCTCAAAAAGTCAAAAAATGCAAAAAATGCTAGTTCTGGATTGGGAGGATGAAATGTTTAGGTTATCTTCCCTTTCAACCAGTGATGATTGAAGGCCCATTCAGATAATGGGGAATGGATTTCATTGGATAAATTATTAATTAATCAAGTGCTTGGCATAGATGGATACTAGTTGCAAATTACTACTTCACAAAATGGGATGAAGTGGTCCTTACAAAGAAGGCTACACACCAGGTAGTTATAGATTTTTCACTAAATCAGATTATTTGTAGATCTGGTGTGCCTATAAAAGTTATCATTGATAATGCCATGATTTTCAAAGCTAAAACTTTAGTGGAATTATACAAAGAGTATGGGATTGAATTGACCTATGCTTCCAATTACAACCTTTAGGGGAATGGGCAAGAAGAATCTAGTAACAAAAACTTGCTCAAAATCACTAGGCAAACATTGGAAGTAAATAAGAAGAAACGGGGTGAACAACTAAAGTTTGCCTTTGGGCTAATAGGATTATGCTTAAGAGAGATATAGGCAAAATCCATTTTTAGATTGTTTATGGAGGTCAAGTAATTTTTCCTATGAATTTATAGTTTCTAACTTATTAGCTCATGTAAAAACTAGAAGATGATGAATAAATCAACCAATATGAAATCAAGATGAACTAGATTATTGAGATTGATGAAATTCACAGACAAGCTCATGAAAGACACCTCAAGTTTAATGAAAATATAAATAATATATTTGATAAGAAGGTCACTCCAAGAACTTTCCAAGTAGGTGAATTAGTTCTACTTTGGGATAACAAGCATGAAGAAAAAGAAAAACACGTAAATTTTTATGCTTTTTGGATGGGCCCCTATTCCATTAATTACCAAATTAGGAAGCATACTTTCTTCTTGAGATACTTGGATAGTGAAATAATAGAGTTGCCAGTTAATGGCAGACATCTGAAACACTTCCTTGATTGAGTCTGTAACCTGTGTACATTAGTATATAGTGTATAGTTTTGTCTATTATCATTTTGTCACTTTATTTCCCCTCTACTTTGGGCCTTGTTTATATAGTTTTAATTTGTGTTTTGTTGTGTGATAATTTACAGATCCTTCTGATCTATTTTTTTGTCAAGTCTAACATTGTTTTGCTGAGCCTTCATGAATGTTTGATAAAAATTTCTAAGTCTTGACTTTGTGACCCAATGGATTGGCACCTGGTATTATATTTTAGGGTCATTTACACACTTTTAGGGGTATGAATCCCTAGATGAGAGCCATTATTAGTGCCCAAAATTACATTAAAGCAATTGAGCCCTTGTCAAGTGAAAATATCTAAGTCTAGCATGAGTCAAGTATAGATGACTAAGTCCTTAGCCCAATTTATATCTTCAAATGTTCACTCCAAGGTCAAGTTTCATGTTAAGTTGGTTAAGTGTTAAATTCATCTTTACTTGGTGTATGTATAAATACCTTGGACGTTTTTTTTACTTTTTGTTTGAACACTTTTCCTGATGGAAATAGGTCTTTGGGATTTTGGTCTTGGACAAAAATTTTGAAAACTTATTTCCATTAGATATTTTGTCCAGTACAAAAAGTATAAATAAATTCAATATCTTGGCCAAAGTGTTTGCAAAAATCCCATTTCCATCAGATATTTTGTCCACTACAAAAAGTCTAAAAGGATTACATTATGTCAGGAAAAGTGTCAAGGTCAATTCTTTTAGCAAAATGTCAAGTTCAATTTATTTGAAAAAAATGTTAAGTTCAATTTATTTAGGGAAATTGTTTTCGATAAAATGTCTAAACAATTATCCTAGTGAATAAAAAAGTGCAAAGCCCAATTCCTTTGGCAAAAAAGTAAAGTCCAATTTTTTCCAAGAAAATTGCCCATAGAAAAAAGCCCAAAGAACTTAATTCCTTCAAACATTTTGTCTATGGTAAAAATCTTGAAGGATCATTTTTATCAGGTAAATTTCCCATGAAAAAAAATCTTGAAGGAATTAATTCCATCAAACATTTTATCTATGACAAAATCCCTGAAGGTTCTCAATGCTTCAAATAGATTGTGCAAGGAAATTGCCTAAGACATAAGTCCTGATGAGTAAAGGTCAAATGAAAAAAGGAATGCTATGGAAAAAATATCAAAAATAATTCTTTTGATAACCAGATCATTGTGGATAAAATGCCCATAACAAAGGTCTCAAAGACCAAGTTGTTGCAATAAAAAAATGGTAAAGATAAAAGGCCTAAGGATCAGAAGCTCTAAATAAATTTACTTGAATTGCATAAGTGTTGAGCTCATGGGGCATAATTAAAAGTTGATCAGGTTCCCATTGATCGATAGTACATAGTGAAGATAATAGGTCATAATCAATGGTGCATAGAAGGCCAATATTTCAAATAAATCCCTAGGATGAATGAGATGGTGACAAGTGTCACCATTGTGAGAACCCTATAAGAGATTTGACAATGAGTGAAATAGGTGAAAAGGTTAAGAAACATAAGGTGTTTCCATGAATCGTGATGGAACTCAAAGTAATAAAGACTATTTGTAAGGAACAAATCACACTTAATCTCAATGATTGCAATCTAATGATGCACACTTGATTAAGCAAAAAGGTCTTACAGCATGAGGGCATAGTTGAAAAGTCAATACGTGGTCATAAGATAAAGATTGAGCATGTTCCCAAAGATTGATGGTACACATTCAAGTGTACATAATCCAATCTATGGTGCATATTAAGCCAAAAATATTCAATAGAGCCTAGAATTAATGCAAAACTAACACTTGGAAAGAGTGTGTTATTCCAATAAGATTGATAGAGTAAGATGTAGAGAGCCCATAGAGATATAAAATAGTACCATTTTAGTACAAGTCCTATAGATAGCTAATGACATTTGATCCTTTGGATCTTTATCAATAACACATGTTTACTCGAGCAATCAGATTCAATGGTGTGAGCTAAGATGGAATTTTGAAAGGACTTGAAACTAATAAAAAAGTAACACATGCTCATATTAGAGCCAATGAAATGGCCTAGTTAGGTTGAAGCCTTGTGAGTGCCTAATCAAATCTAATGTGGTAGCCAATGAAATGCTCTAGGGATGAGTAAGAAGTCTAATTAAATATGGAGACAAGTAATGTTGATATCAATGTAAAGCAAATATATTGGTGAGTAGATGTGATATGGTGATGCCAGATAGGCATATACATCATATTCAAGGACCTTGTGCAAGGCAATTAGATGAGATTTCACCACTAATAGCAAGTTGACTTTTCAAATTTGTAAATGAGGCATAGTAACCTCAAGGGTGAAAATAATGCATTTTTTGCATTTAAAAATATATAAGGAAACCCTAGAATGCTAGATGTGAAAAAGGTGAATTTGTGAAATGAAAAATGAAAAAAACAAGTTGGAGCCAAAATGTTAAGATTTGAAAATGACCTAAGTCTTTTACATTGTTTCATTGTTGTGCTTGTCCATGTTCTTCCATGGGAGAGAAATTACAGGTTTTCAAATCCAAAGTGGGCCACTCTAAATAAGATCATTCAAGCAACCATGGATATAGAATATTCTTAAGGAATCATGGAAAAATTAGGTTGTTCCATGGTGTGCATGAGAGGGAGGGCAACTATCCATGAGTTTTTAGTTATGCAATAAAGTGGTCTAGGGCATCTTCAGGTAGTTCCACATAAGGACATAATTTTTTCAGACTTCTACCATGAATATTCTCCTTTAAACTTGTGTGAAAGGCATCTCCCACCATGAAATCAAAGGATATGCTCCAAATCTTCATCATTCCTTGTAAAGGCAATTAGAGTTATAATTTTTCTTGTAAATGGATGAAGATTTCAGGCATGATAAAGGAATATTTTCCATCTAGAAGCATCTTGGTGGAATTAGAAGTTTGTTTTGCAATTTTGAAAGTTGCAACCCATAGTTCTAAATTTGAAAATGTATAAATAGGGGGTTTCTCCTCTATTCAAGGTTGTTGTTGGTCATTGTTTTATGTGCCCATTTTCTCTAAGTCTAAGTTTTACCAAAAAAATTGGGATCAATTATTGTATGTAGATTTTGTCTCCCTTGCTAAGGTTGTTATAGCTGTATAGCCATTAGCATGCTTCAAGAGCATGTTTATGTCTCCATTGTACAAAGAGCAATCTCACCATACTTGTCCCCATGACAACATTTTCAAATAATGATGTGTGTAATATTTATTTTCAAGTTAACAAAAATGCTTGTGGTTCTTTGTTATTTCTTGTAGATGAAGTGCATTAACATGTTTTTCAAGAATTGTTGATTGGACATTTGGGTTTGTGCTCACTATTGGTTGTCATTTTGAGCTTAGATTTAGATTATAAAATATTTCTACAATACTTTAGGATAGGTTGTTGAATAAATTTTTAGAGCGCCCTAGGTTTATGGATTTGATAGTGACAAACATTTGAAAGATTTGTTTTAGTGTATGTTCTAATCTCTTAGTGATCATTTGGTATTTACCATTATCTTTCATTTGAATTTTTTTTCTACATCTTTTCTAAGGAATATTGTCATGAAATACTACAAGATACCCTATTGTTTGGAACCACCAGCACACCACCCTCCTTATTTTTAATCACCTATCTTGTCCTACCCTATCCTACTATACAAATAATACATATAGTTTCATATTATGAGTTTCATTTACCTATAGATGCAAAAATATTGTATAGGTAACATTTGTCAACATTTTGTGTTTTGAAGCATAGTGTTGTAGTTTTCCATTTTGACCCTTGTTGAATATTCTCTAGAATAAATATTACAACTATTTCCTCATCTATAATTAGTATCTTATATATGACTTACAGTATTTATGCATTTCATGTGACAACCCTTCATGGGTGAAGTATGCAAACTTAGTTATGCCTTGGTCATATCTATTCCTTGTGCCAAAAATCCCCATGGAGGTTGAATTGTATAATCTCTCCATGTGATAAAGCTACCCTATAGGTCCTCTCACCTTGGTTTAGGTAGAGCCAAAAGTATCAGGTAGCTGAGCATACCCTTTTTAGGTTCATCTCAATCATTTTTTGCATTTGGTTTGATCTTGATGCCAAATCCTTCCCTAACTACAATGACATACTAGTGGGTTTTTCATCATTGCTTACCATTTTCTCTCAAGTGTGCAAGGCCAAAATGTATGAGGTGTAAAATTGGGAACCAAAAAATTCCACATTTTATAAAATTTTAAGAGCACAAAATGGTATAAAACCATTCCATTCTTCCATTGTTCTACTTGGCATGTAGAAATAATTAGTTGGTTTTATGATGGTACAGCTAACAAGAGTTAAATTAGGTCAAATGTACTTGGTGGGACATAGTAAATTTTTTATAATTTAGGTTCATGGTATGAGTTCCAATTTTGGTGTATTAGGCCTTATGAACCAATGTTAAGAGTGCTAGTCACTTTTTCTTCTTGTTCATTCCCATACCCTACAAGTTTCCTCTCTATTTGCATAGTTTCTTACAAACTAGGTGTTGCACATGTTTTTAGATAGAATATACATCCTTATCACATGGTTCTCAGCTTATTTTACATGTTTGGATTGAAATAGAAAAGCACAATCACTTCATTCTAGTTGTGAGAGCTCTATTACTAGGTTACAAACAGGTTTTACCAACTACCGAGGGCTCTTATTCCTTTAGTGGTTTGAAATGGTAAGATGGCATGTTGTGTTTCATGCCTCTCATGATATTTTGGCCACATATATTTCAAAATTTGAGTTGTAAAGGTTTTTCATGTGAATAACATACTCAAAAATCTAACATAGTCAGCTTGCTTCATGATTACTATCTACAGTCAAGTGAAAGGAAGCTTTGAACAACATTTTCAAGAAGTGGAGAGGTTATCAAAGTGTTGATATGGTTTTGAGATGCCAAAAAAAAAAGCTTTAAAAAGGTTATAAATTGACTTGGAGAAATAATCTAATACATACTACCTTGTATACTGCAATATCCACCTATAGGTAGGTAAATTAAGCTTTGCACATTCAAGAATGAATGAGAGAAGACATTAAAAAATCTTGGGAAGTCTTTCAATGTGGAGAGGATAAATTTAAAGAATTAAATGATGTATAAGATCAGTTTTAGAACCATCCACCATGCACATTGTTTATATCTTACCTTCATAGTCTTTTAGCTTGATATATCCAACAAGTGGTCTCAACTAAGGAGTGAGCAGTTGCATGTGAGGTGTTTGAATATTTATTGAACCTAAATTGAGGTATAAAAACATTGGAAGTGTCATATTAATCATGGTTGAGTCATAGAATCATAAAAAAACTTATTCTAAACCTTCACAAGTTAGTAAAGTTACTTTAGGGACTCATTACATTAAATTATAAAATAGGGATTTTTCCTTGCTTTTGATCCTTTCATAGTAGAGTATTTGAGGTCTAGACTAGTATAAGTGTCTTAATCATATATACTAGACCTAGGGGAAATGATTTTATGTAAAATATTGATTTATTTACCATGAGAGGGTGATAAAATAAGGTTTCCAATTCACTTAGTCTTCCACTATATACACTCAATCATCTACATTATTCTTGAAGCCTAGATAGTCTCATGATGCAACATGACCAAATGAAAATAGGGTCTGCACACCAAGTGATCTCCTTTGATGATATAATGTTTTAGTGACCTAAATAATATTTTATGGAATTGAATCACAAGGTTATGATGCTGAACAACACTTATAAGAAACTATTTTTCCCTCAAAATGATCACCTACACCTGGAATGTGGATTTATAGGATATTAAGAGTACATAGTTTAGATATTTAGACCTATGGATAAAGGTGAGTTAAAATAAGTTAAATATGACTCCAAATACTTCAAGGATATCCTAATATGTGCCACATAGGGTTAAAGGGTTTTAAATCATCTATAAGGGTCCTTTTTCTCTAAGAATAATCACTTATAGTTTGATTGTAGAGTGATTGCACACTAGAACATGATAGTTTGGATGTTGGCCTAGCATAGGCATGATATGAACAAGTATAAGTAGTTGTGAGATGGTATTTTGGAATTAAAGGATAAATTTAACATGAAACACATGGTATTTCAAAATCCCATAGGAGCCTTATTTACTTCAGAATACACACACATAGTTTGCTATAGTACATAGTTTAGCCTAGGCAGTGAAGAAGGATGAGTTAAGAAGTTGGAAAAGGTATGGAGTGTTAAAAATGTTTGATACTACCTTAAAAATTGTATTAAAACTTCTCATTATATTATAATATGATAGAGATCAAAGGATAGGTTATATTTTCAAAGTCATACTCAAGTGGTTATGAGCTTGCACACAGTCAATGTTACATAGACTAATCCTCAAGAATTAGAGAGTTGATGACCCTAAAAAAGTTATCTAACATTGAAATTTTTCATAGAGAGTACACATTGACTATTTTATAAATTTATTTCCCCAGTTTGGATGATCATACAATGGAAGTGCCCTCTATTCTATCTCAGACAGAAGGCACTCCTAAAGAGACAAGACTACAAGCAGGATATGAGAATGACAAGGAGATGATATGGGAGGTATTAAATAATTTTATAATGGTATGGTAGGTTTTTATAAACATTAAAAAACATGAATGAACCTTTAAATCTTGATAAACCACTCAGATGTGGTTATGAGCAACAAAGCAAAGTCATCTCTAATAGGCCTTAACTAGACCTAAAGCTCTAAAGGGGTTCAATCTTACTTCCAAGGCAAGACGAATCTTCCCAAAAAAATTATTATATTAATATGGATGTATAAGGGTAATTTGAACCATTTTATTGTTGAGAGATTACTCAAGTTAGTCAATTTTGGCTCAAAACTATCATAAGGTACATAGAATGCAAAAAAGAGCTTGACAAGCCATCTTTGGAATCTCATACCAATACAAACACTATGCATGAGACCATAAGGATATAAGTATGATTGAATAGGATAAAATTTTATTTAGTTTTATTTTTTCATAGATTGAACATCTAGTTTTTATGAATAATACCTAAGGACCAAAACCACCTAAAACCCTCCAAATTCCTTAATCTTGACCCGATGGGGAAAACATGCAAGGAAATGAATCTATAAGGCTTATTTTGGCTTGGTAAGTGTTTTAATATTTATAAAGACTCTCTTAATCCCATTACTCACCAATTGGTTCATGCAAACATTGTATGGAATAGTAAAAAATAAGGGTTTTTGTAAAGATTTATATATTTTGAAGGTATAGAGGAAATTTGAAGGATAAGAATCATTGGGTAAGGTAAATTAGGACCAAATAAAACTATTAATGGCCATTTATCACTTAAGATAAGCACACAAGCATCTCTACTAGCTCATTCGCTTCAAATAGTCTATGGTAGGCGATGGGAATGGAAGGTAACTGCCAAGTGAGAAAGTGATAAGTCTAATTGGGGGCCTTTTAAGGTCTGATTCATGGATTGGAATGTAAGGGGACTATTTAAATGTGTCATATCACCTCATACATGGATTTTATTCAACAATTTAAGTCCATTTTAGTGATACATGTCAAGACAGATCTATAAGGCTAGTGATGATGACTGAAGATAATGAGAACAAATATCCAAAAGAAGGTCAATCGTTAAGGACACATATGATGATGGTTGTGGAATTTTTATAACCCTCACTTCATATTTCCTATGTGTCAAATATTCCTATCTTTTTTTAGAGTATTCAAAAGGTGCCTCATGATGAAGGCAGTTTCAAGAAGCTAACTGAGAGTATCCTATGCTAGTTTTGGGGTATTTGATGCTTCTGAGGGACATTTTTCCAAAGAGACCTTTCAAGGTATTTTAAATACTCAATTATCCTACAAATTTAACTCTCTCTCTTATATTCACACTTTTTCTTGTGAATCTTGAGCTTCATTCTCCTCTCTCCTCCCACACATTCTATAAATTCTAGCCATTTTGGCTCTTGTATAATAATTCCACACCTCGTAAGGTGAAGTTCTGCTATTGTAATGTTATACTTTGCCTTTAAATAATAAATTCAATCTATTTTTGAGTTCATAAACTATCTTTTCAAAGTATGTGAAGATATTTATAGTGAATAGTCAAGTGAATAATGCCCATCCTTACTTTCTCTCAATTCTTCCATGTTTGATGCAAGTTTTTCCACTCTAGAAAGTCACATGAAGTGTTGTAAAGTGTGTGATTATATTTTTGAGTGTAAAATTAGAATTAGTGTCTTAAAATAATGTATGGTTTACTTAAATTGAGTATTTTTCATGCATATCACCTCCATGTTGTAATACTAATGTTAGAGTATTATATGACTTTGAAGCTAGTGTTGTAGGTCATTTCTCTTCGTGAAATAGTATGATGATCTTGTGGATATATTTTTGGTGTATCACCCCTTTGAATTAGTTTAATTTTATTTATATTAATACCTATTTTCATCAATATAATTAGTTAGTGTAGGTGATAAGCAATTAAGGATCAATCTAGGGAGCTAGCCCTTAAACCTAGAGTTCTACCTCTACTATAGGTAGCCCATAGGCCTAGAGGTATTAGAATGTTGTACAAATATTAGAGTAAGCTTGAAAAACATCCTATAGGGTGAAATATTTGGTGATAATAGCTAATTTTTATCAATGACTTATGGTCAACCTTATCTAATTGACACATACCATACCTAACATAACATATGTAATGGGCCTTCTCTCCAGATTCAAGTAGGAACCCCATGAGCTACACTAGAACATAAATAAGAGTATATTTCACTACATTTAGGAAACACATAGATTTAGGATTCACTACATATCTTGCAAAAAAATCAAATTGATTGGCTATACTAACTTAGATTGGGCTAGTGATATTTATAATCATAAGTCCTCTTCAAGTTATAATTTCTCCAATAGTTCATGTCTGATTAGTTGGTTAAGAAAAAATGGAATGATAATTATTTATCATCTATTGAGGAAAAATATAGGGGGGTTTTCAATACTACCACTATGGCCATTTGGATTTAGGGGATTCTCACATAGTTTAGTATTAAGTTCAGACAAGTTAACATCATCTACTGTGACAACCAAAGTACTATTTAGATTTATAGGAATCTAGTCCAACATCATAAAAATCAAACACAAACACACACACACACAAACACACACACACACACACACACACACACACACACACACACACACACACACACACACACACACACACACACACACACACACACACACACACACACACACACACACACACACACACACACACAAATATATTTTCATGTGATACATTAGAGAGATCATTCATGGGGACATCATTGATTTGATCTATTTCTAGATGTTCTATTATACAATAAACATCTTCAACAAACCTTTCATAGAAATAAAATATATTCACTTGCAAGATCTTCTTGAGGTTCAAGATATTACAACATAATCTTTTGGGGGACCTTATATTCTCTTATTTTATGACTCTCTCTTTTTTTTCTTGTGGGGGGGGGGGGGGGCGGGTCGGGGGAAGTTTTTTCCCTCAAGTTTTATCCTTTTCTCTACTTTATGAGAGATTACTTTGTACATGCGTATCTCATTAGGCCTAGTTGTTGGGAACCATTTATTTACAATACCCACCTAACTTGTGATTATTGGGGGTGTTAGAGTAGGGGATATTTATTTTTCCCATATTTATTTATTATGGGTTTTTTACCTCACTTTGAGTTTTCTTACTTTGATGGAGAAGATTGCTTGGTTATACAACTTGACTAGATGACTAGAAAGTAGCTCCTTTGACTAACTATTTTGGGTATGGGAGTTACTCCTCTATTCTTGGCTCTATTAACCACTTTTTAGATAAGAATTACTATTATATTCTAAGGGTTTGTTGACCACATTTTTTGGAAGAGTTACTCAGTACTCTCCTATATATACATCTCACTTTATGAGATTTTTTCAATTAATTGAAGATTTTTTCTCCTTTTTTGTCTTGTGTAATATTCTCACATATTGGTTTCATTTTATTTTAGTTATGTTGTAGTGTGAACCTAATTAGTTCATGTGATAACTATACTCATACATTTGACTTATCTGGACTTTTTACTCAACCACAATAATTTTTGGGACAAGGGGACAAGAATAAGAGGGTTAAGTGTGGTGTGCATGAATGTGAGAATGAGGGGGAAACATAGGTTATACCTAAAGGTATTCATGTAGAGATGGTTTCAACATAAATTAAGGTGAAAGAACTGAAGTCATAGTAATGAAAAACTAAATGTAATGACATGTGCCATTATGGAAATTGAGGAAAAATATAGGGGGGTTTTCAATACTACCACTATGGCCATTTGGATTTAGGGGATTCTCACATAGTTTAGTATTAAGTTCAGACAATTTAACATCATCTACTGTGACAACCAAAGTACTATTTAGATTTATAGGAATCTAGTCCAACATCATAAAAATCAAACACCAACACACACACACACACACACACACACACACACACACACACACACACACACACACACACACACAAATATATTTTCATGTGATACATTAGAGAGATCATTCATGGGGACATCATTGATCTGATCTATTTCTAGATGTTATATTATACAATAAACATCTTCAACAAACCTTTCATAGAGAGAAAATATATTCACTTGCAAGATCTTCTTGAGGTTCAAGATATTACAACATAATCTTTTGGGGGACCTTATATTCTCTTATTTTACGACTCTCTCTTTTTTTTCTTGTGGGGTGGGGGAGTTTTTTCCCTCAAGTTTTATCCTTTTCTCTACTTTATGAGAGATTACTTTGTACATGCGTATCTCATTAGGCCTAGTTGTTGGGAACCATTTAAATTTACAATACCCACCTAACTTATGATTATTGGGGGTGTTAGAGTAGGGGTTATTTATTTTTCCCATATTTATTTATTATAGGGTTTTTACCTCACTTTGAGTTTTCTTACTTTTATGGAGAAGATTGCTTGGTTATACAACTTGACTAGATGACTAGAGAGTAGCTCCTTTGACTAACTATTTTGGGTATGGGAGTTATTCCTCTATTCTTGGCTCTATTAACCACTTTTTAGATAAGAATTACTATTATATTCTAAGGGTTTGTTGACCACTTTTTTTGGAAGAGTTACTCAGTACTCTCCTATATATACATCTCACTTTATGAGATTTTTTCAATTAATTGAAGATTTTTTTTCCTCTTTTGTCTTGTGTAATATTCTCACATATTGGTTTCATTTTATTTTAGTTATGTTGTAGTGTGAACCTAATTAGTTCATGTGATAACTATACTCATACATTTGACTTATCTGGACTTTGTACTCAACCACAATAATTTTTGGGACAAGGGGACAAGAATAAGAGGGTTAAGTGTGGTGTGCATGAATGTGAGAATGAGGGGAAAACATAAGTTATACCTAAAGGTATTCAAGTAAAGATGATTTCAACATAAATTAAGGTGAAAGAACTGAAGTCATAGTAATGAAAAACTAAATGTAATGACATGTGCCATTATGGAAATTGAGGAAAAATATAGGGGGGTTTTCAATACTACCACTATGGCCATTTGGATTTAGGGGATTCTCACATAGTTTAGTATTAAGTTTAGACAAGTTAACATCATCTACTGTGACAACCAAAGTACTATTTAGATTTATAGGAATCTATTCCAACATCATAAAAATCAAACACCAACACACACACACACACACACACACACACACACACACACACACACACACACACACACACACACACACACACACACACACACACACACACACACACACACACACACACACACACACACACACACACACACACAAATATATTTTCATGTGATACATTAGAGAGATCATTCATGGGGACATCATTGATTTGATCTATTTCTAGATGTTCTATTATACAATAAACATCTTCAACAAACCTTTCATAGAAATAAAATATATTCACTTGCAAGATCTTCTTGAGGTTCAAGATATTACAACATAATCTTTTGGGGGACCTTATATTCTCTTATTTTATGACTCTCTCTTTTTTTTCTTGTGGGGGGGGGGGGGGGGTGGGGGGAAGTTTTTTCCCTCAAGTTTTATCCTTTTCTCTACTTTATGAGAGATTACTTTGTACATGCGTATCTCATTAGGCCTAGTTGTTGGGAACCATTTATTTACAATACCCACCTAACTTGTGATTATTGGGGATGTTAGAGTAGGGGTTATTTATTTTTCCCATATTTATTTATTATGGGGTTTTTACCTCACTTTGAGTTTTCTTACTTTTATGGAGAAGATTGCTTGGTTATACAACTTGACTAGATGACTAGAAAGTAGCTCCTTTGACTAACTATTTTGGGTATGGGAGTTACTCCTCTATTCTTGGCTCTATTAACCACTTTTTAGATAAGAATTACTATTATATTCTAAGGGTTTGTTGACCACATTTTTTGGAAGAGTTACTCAGTACTCTCCTATATATACATCTCACTTTATGAGATTTTTTCAATTAATTGAAGATTTTTTCTCCTCTTTTGTCTTGTGTAATATTCTCACATATTGGTTTCATTTTATTTTAGTTATGTTGTAGTGTGAACCTAATTAGTGCATGTGATAACTATACTCATACATTTGACTTATCTGGACTTTGTACTCAACCACAATAATTTTTGGGACAAGGGGACAAGAATAAGAGGGTTAAGTGTGGTGTGCATGAATGTGAGAATGAGGGGAAAACATAGGTTATACCTAAAGGTATTCATGTAGAGATGATTTCAACATAAATTAAGGTGAAAGAACTGAAGTCATAGTAATGAAAAACTAAATGTAATGACATGTGCCATTATGGAAATTTAACATCAATGAGCAATATAAATTGACTGTCGTAAGTCATTTTCATGATTTACAAAGATAAAAAAGTGTAAATAACACTAAGAACCATAGGTTGAGTAAAATCACAAGGAATTTAAATAATTTAAGTGAATTTGAGGCTGAAATATTATTTATCAAAGAATCATGGAATTATTGCAAATGAATTTAGGAGAAGAGATTAAAAAATGTATAAATTTGAATATATTAGGGTTTGTAATAAACTATGCTGGCCATTGAAATGACCTCAAACTCAAATCCAAAGGAAAAATTAAATGGTTCAAAAGAATCAACTATCCAAGAGTGTGCTAGAGAGGGTATAGACGCACAATACCACTTAAAATGAATTCAATTATTATAACATCAAGTAAGAAAGTTTCATGATTTTTAGAGCCAAAATGGGATGTCTTAGTCTTCATCCAAGGAGTAACTAAGGATACATTAGAGAGCAAGGTTGAATATTTACTGACATAAATTTCAAAAATATAATTTCATGATTCATGTTTGTGTGGTAAAGAGTGGTATTGAAAGTGGACCAGTACACGATATAAGATTACAACCACTGCATGTCAAAGAATGATTTAGAGATGAAGGAAAGTGAAAATATAGGCATGGATGGTATGATGATGTTAGATGTGGGGTAAATATTTTTATTGATAAGATAGGAAAATTATAGTTATTTGAACTACCTTACCTTTGGAAATTGGATAAGTTGGTGAGGTTTCTCTTATAAAACATGTTTGATAGTTGTTAGTGATGTCATGGTGATATCATAGAGGTGTCCTAATGAGTGGATGAATGGCTTTGATAGCCTAAGTAACAATGATAAAGTGTGTAATGTGTTTGTCCTAGTGTGCTTAAAGTAGTCTTGGTTGATCTTCAGTTTTGGCATGATTAGATATGTTTAGGGATGAGTATGGTGATTAAATCATGTGAAATAGGTCCATAAAATATTATTTATGCTGTTATTTCTTATGTGCATGAGTATATTGCATCTAGTTGTCCATAAATTTCATCTAGATATTTTGGGTCTAGTGGCAGAAAATTTGAGTAGGTAGTTCGATGACATCACCATTTCTATGTGTGGATGAGTCAAGGGGATTTGGTCATATGGTTATGATAAAAATAGTCCCTAGTTACTATATTATAAATATTATGTCATGCACCTAAGTGCATTAAAATTTATTCAAGTTCAAATTTGGGCTCTCAAGCATTTTGACAATATTTTTCCATATTTAGCCAAAATTGCATGAGGTAAGAAAGAGCTAATTAGGCATCTTGATGGTGGTATATCTCACACATGTGGATGTTTTAGGATAATTTGATACATATGGGTTTGTTTAATTTTTTCCTAGTTATTATGTACCAAATTTCAAGTCATGCGATGTAGCAAGATGAAAGATATGCACGTGCAAAGTTGGCCTTCCAAACAGTTCTTGACAAAGTTGGATCTATGACCAAAAGAAATCTGAGTGACCAAATTAATGGAGTAATATCTCAAACAAGTGAAGTTTTAAAGATTATTTTGACACATGGTTAGATTATTTTATGTGAAGAGATTATATGGTCTAAATTTCATATCATGTGAGTAAGCGATGTAAAATTTATTGTGGTCTAAAGTTGGTTTTCCAGGAATATTGCAATGGTTCCCATACTTGGCCAAATTTACATGAAGTTAAAGTTCAGGACTAAATGGAGATCAAATAGTGCATGGGATTTTGTACATAGATATTTATGGTGTGCATCAAGTCAAATAATTCAAAGTGTTTGATGCTTAAATTGGTTAAAGATTGAGCTCCTTATAAAAGGATCAATAGAGCATGTTTATTCCAAGATGTCATGATGCAATGAGATGGTTCCAAGTGCACATTATTTAAAAACTAAGCAAAGGTAAAGGTAAATATCTAATGGTGATTAGGTGTTCATATAGGTTAATCTAATGGTGTTCATTGCATATTAAAGACTTGGTTGATTTTTAGAGATTGATGATGTATATTGAGTCAACATTACAAGGGTACATGAGATGAGGTCAAATTGACTAAGGCTTAATGTTTGAGCATTGGTGATTATGAATTAAAGTTAAAAATATATTTATGGTGTGTATTTTATATGATTAGAGAGTATATGATATGAGAGCATAGTGTTAGATGTTTAACTATGACTGTTGACATTTAAATATTTGAATTTTACAAAGGGAAAAACTAGTTTACGGTATTTTACCCATAACTTTTGATCCAAGATAAATTTGACCATGAAGTAAAATGAAAAGTGGTATATAAATGTAAGTAATATCTTTAAATATATATTTCAATATCTAGAAATGTGTACAGACAAATATATTGAGCTCCAAATTTTACTATGTATTCATGCATATTTTGAAACTGACTCAAGAAGGATGTTTGAGCTTATGTAGATGTTGTTTTGATGTTTCATGGTCAATTGGCTATTGGGTAGTGATGTAGACTCCATAATTATGATCTATGTGAATTATGAAGGATTGACCAATTGTATACAATATTAACAAAGTATTATAAGGTTTTTGTGTGTCCATTCATAATGACTGTGTGTACAGAGAAGTGTTTGAATAATTTGTTCTTAAGCAAAAGGGTACTATGATGGATATTGACACTGAAAGAGGACCTATAGATCATGTGGCATGGGTTCATGAGTTTAAAAGTGTTCTTATGTTCTATGTTTTCTTGGAGAAGTTTCAAAGAGATGAATGGGTCTCCATAGAACCTAAAATTAACTTAGGCTTATTTGAAAGTGTGTTGTGCTTAAGTGTGACCTATGTAAAATGACTTAAGGATGAAGGCATGTATTATTGCCAACTAATATGTTGATAAAACATAATATCTCTATTTATAGTGAAATAAAATATGATGATTTATAGATTTTGAAGTGAGTATTTTGTGAGAAGACTTTGTGAGAGAGTCTTGTGCAAGGTGGATGTGAGAGTTGTGGAGCAAAGGATAGGTTGAGTGCCCAGTTATTGAGTTAATGACCAAAATAGTTTGTTGACTATGTGTATGCCTTGTGGGTCATTTTCCTAACGTTATAATAGTGATCTTTAAATTTGAGGATATGCAAAGAGGTCTGAGTGTGCATATGAGGATAGTTTAAGTAAAAAAGGAGAGAGATTATAGCATGCCCATGTGAGAGCCCTATTTGAGATAGAGAGATTTTGTGTAGGGGTTAAAAAATATAGATCCATAATTAGGTGTTGAATACATCATTTCAAAAATGGAGGTGTTCAAAAGAGGGTTTAAAATACTTGGTCTTTCTTAAGGGTAGCTTCTCCTTGTGAAACAAGTGTTTCACTAAAGGCCTTTGGTCAGGAGGACATGATCAAGGTTTTTTGATCTAAAGGAGTTGATTAGTTTCTTGTTTGTAATTTATTATAGGATAATAGTATATGTGTTACAAACTTGAGAGTGGGTTTTATTCCCTGTGAGGGTTTCCCATAGGAACTATGTGTTATGTGTTTTATTTTGTGTATGCATTGAATGAATGAGCTCTCTTGTTAATGTTTTTTTATCAAATTGATATATGTTGATTGGTTAATATTTTAAATAACTACAATTGAGATTGAAATATGTTAGGTTGTGGAGCTAAAAGCTTCACTGATGCAAATAGGGGAGGAGGTTGCTGAAGGTTGCTAAGTTGCAGAGCAACCGGTGTCGGTCTGATCAGCCGATGTCGGTCAGGGATCAGCTGACATCAGTCACCTCCAGGCAGACAGGGACTGACGTCAATCACTTGTGTAGTTCAGAACTACAAGTTTTATAGGTAGTTAGTTAACAAACCAAGTGTTTACATGTCAAGAGCCAAATTTAGACTAGAAGGTGCTAATCTAATTATTGTAATTAGATGTCTAATTATTGTTTGCATGAGATCTATTTAAGAGACTCATAGGCTGTATTGTAAGGTGTTCTAGTTTGAGTTGAGCAAAGTTAGCTCCTTCTGTGTGTGAGGTGAGCAAGGGTGTTCCTCCTAGTTCCACAGCAGTACCAAGTGTGGGTATTGGTTTGGAGAATCAGTAGGGTTCTTCATGTATGTATGATCTTGGTCATCAGGTGTGCATGGCTATGTTAGGAGATCTACATGGGTAAGTAAGATCATTGATATGCAAGTGTATGTGTGTGCATGATCCAGGTTTGCAGGTGTGTAGAACCAGATTGATTTGTAGGTGTGCAAGATCAGGGAGGACAACAACACAATAGGGAGCAAAATCAGGTAGGATCTACTTGGAGTACAGTGTGTACTCAAAAAGAGAGCAAAGAGGAAGGCAAGGAAGACCCTTCCATAAGTGAGATCATTTGGGTTGCAGGTTGTTGCAGTTCAAGGGAGATCTACTTGAAGTATGTTTGTGTACTTGTGGAGTTCGTGGAGCACTTGGGTACTGGCAGTAGTGGATACTGGCTGGTTGGAGGTGAACACCAACTTTGTGTTTGAGTTATGTGTTGGGACCGTAAGAGAGAGAGCTTTGAGGGAAGATTTACTATTTATGCCCTAGAGGTGTGGGAGCCCTAGAGGTGTGTAAGGAAGAAGAACTGTGGCAATCTTCTTTGTTGTATTTCCTTTTGGAAGAGTTTTAATACAAGTTGTGTATTGTCTCTCATATTCTATGTTGTTTCTTGTTTTTAGTTACTTGTTACTTCTGGTTAATTCCGCATCTTAAGTTGCTTGTATATGGTAATCAATTGTGTGCTTCCATTATTTCCCAACAAGTGGTATCAGAGCTAAGGTTGCAGGAAGTAGGGTTTTGTGTTTGATTATAGGTCACTCTCAGGGGTTTTTGATTGAGTGGGAGTAGAGCAATGGTAGAAGAAAGTAAGCTAAGAATGGAGGAATTGAAAAGCATAGATGATCACTTACGGTCTTATGGAAAGAAAGAGTAGGTAAAGAAATATTGTTGGTTTGTGTAAGATCAACATGAAGGAACTGAAGATGCAGATGTTGTAGGTGTTGTTGCACAGGATGCTCTGGGAGGTTTCTTAGATAAAGTAGAATCTTGTTTTATAGATTATGTTGCCTCTTTCCATGCAGTTTGAAATAAAGTATATTTTTATCGTAAGGTCTTTGGAGACTTTGGAAAGATTTATTTAGGGGCTGGTGTGCCTTGCCAAAGAATTGGCAAAGGGGAAGTGAAACTAAAATTTCAGGCAACCAACACATGGGTGTTGAAGGAGGTCATGCAGGTCCCAGTGTTGAAGATATGGCTAATTTCTTTAGAAAAGTTGGGTGATGAGAGATGCACAAGAACTCTCACAGTAGATGCACTTGAATTAGCTAGTGGTAAGAAAGCAGGTATCCTTTATCTACTTGCTTATATTATTGATTCTTCTTCTATTGCAGAGACACGGCTTTATAGGCTTGGTCACATGAGCAAGAAGGAGATGCATGTTCTTAAGTGGAAGATAGATGTGTTTGATAGACTTAAGAACTAGAAAGCCTTGGTGTTCTTGGAGGAGATGACGGATAGAGACCAGTGGATGGGGCTGGATACTTCTGAGCAGGGCAGTTTGGACATGGGTTTTGATTCAAAGGAACTCATGGGTAAAAATTCATCACTCACAGGTGAACATAGGTATCGGCATCGGTCAGGAGGAACCAACATCGAGCAGATAGGTGCCAATGTCGGTCATGTGTAAACTAAAGCCGGTGATGTCAGGTAGGGTAAGACTGATGTCAGTCAGGAGGACCGACATCAGTAATAGGTAAGATTGATGTTGGTCAGGAGGACTAACATCGGAAACAAGAGACACTAACATCGGTAGAGTTGGTAGTCAAGACAGGTGCATGGAAACCAACATCAGTTGGATGCAGACTATGTAGTGACTGAGGTCGGTCACTAAGATGGATTTTGGGCAGACAGTAAGCTATCAAGGAGTCTCAAATACCCATATGGAGGACTAAAGGTGTAAGTAAGCCTCAAATTCATTGTTCCTCTTCTTTATACTAGTTGCTGACTGTAGAGCAAGAAAGATCTAGGAAATAGTGGGAGCATGGCAGGAATATGATGCAGAACCAAGTGGGAGATTTGGTAGGGTTGCCAGCTAGAAGAAAGCACTGAGAGATGAATGGATACCTTAGTTAAATAATAGAGAGAATGGACACGTGAGATGGAAGACCAGGTCATATGGTCTTGAGGGAGCTGTAGGACAATGGTACAGGTTTGACAGGTGGATGATAAAGAATGGCATTAGTCAATGTCAGGGTAACCATTGTGTTTGTCTTACTAGGTGGATGATGATAGCTACATTATTCTGTTACTATATGTGGATGGTATGCTAGCTAGCAGGTTTGTACATATAGGGTTTTGCTGAGCTAAGGGTAAGGTTAGTTTAGTGGCATGTCATGAGTAATTTAGAGCAATGAAATTCTTTGGCATGAGAGACATGGAGATCACAAGTTGATTTTGTCTCTAGTGGGAGCTGATGTGAATCAGGTGTTGGCGAGGTTCAGGATGCAGAACTGGAGCACACTAAGGGCTAGACAGTTTAGTGTCTGAAATCACATGAGGTCTGGTATAGACTTGAGTCTGCCCAAGTAGTGGGTGTTGTCAGAGATTTAGGAGCTAATTCAGGGAAGTGGATTCTCAGGTATTTGAGAGGGACCAACAGCAGGGATTCATGCTATGCAGGGTCAGGACTTCACTACATGGGTTTTAGGTTTAGATGTGGCAGGGTACTCGGATGACAGGAGGTGCACCATAGGTTGTGTGGTGGTTGGTCTTTAGGATTGATCTTGAAGAGGGATACAAGCTAGGAAACAAATTAGACAGGGTACAAGTACAGGTACAGTGTAGCTATTTATCTCTAAGTGGGAGATTGTTAGGTTGTGGAGCTAAAAGCTTCACTGATGTAAACAAGGGAGGAGGTTGCTGAAGGTTGCTGAGTTGTAGAGTAACCAGCATCAGTCTGATCAGCCAACATCAGCAGGATTAGTGAAGAGAAGCAACTGACATCGGTCAAGGATCGGCTGGTGTCGGTCACCTCCAGGCAGACAAGGACCAACGTCGGTCACCTGTGTGGTTTAGAACTACAAGTTTTATGGGTAGTTAGTTAACGAACCAAGTGTTTACATGTCAAGAGCCAAATTTAGACTAGAAGTTGTGAATCTAATTATTTTAATTAGATGTCTAATTATTGTTTGCATGAGATCTATTTAAGAGACTCATAGGCTGTATTGTAAGGTGTTCTAGTTTGAGTTGAGAAAATTTAGCTCCTTCTGTGTATGAGGTGAGCAAGGGTGTTCCTCCTAGTTCCATAGTAGTACTAAGTGTGGGTACTAGTTTGGGGAATCAGCAGGGTTCTTCATGTATGCATGATCTTGGTCATCAGGTGTGCATGGCTATGTTAGGAGATCTACATGGGTAAGTAAGATCATTGATCTGCAAGTGTATGTGTGTGCATGATCTAGGTTTGCAGGTGTGTAGAACCAGATTGATTTGTAGGTGTGTAAGATTAGGGAGGATAGCAACACAATAGGGAGTAGACTCAAACAAGATCTACTTGGAGTATAATGTGTACTCAGAAAGAGAGCAAAGAGGAAGGCAAGGAAGACTCTTCCATAAGTGAGATCATTTGGGTTGTAGGTTGTTGCAGTTTAGGGGAGATCTACTTGAAGTACATTTGTGTACTTGTGGAGTGCGTGGAACACATGGGTACTGGTAGTAGTGGATACTGGCTGGTTGGAGGTGAACACCAACTCTATGTTTGAGTTGTGTGTTGGGACCGTAAGAGAGAGAGCTTTGAGGGAAGATTTACTGTTTATGTCCTAGAGGTGTGGGAGCCTTAGAGGTGTGTAAGGAAGAAGAACTATGGCAATCTTCTTTGTTGTATTTCCTTTTGGAAGAGTTTTAATACAAGTTGTGTATTGTCTCTCATATTCTGTGTTGTTTTTGGTTTCTAGTTACTTGTTACTTCTGGTTAATTCCGCATCTTAAGTTGCTTGTATGTGGTAATCAATTGTGTGCTTCCATTATTTCCCAACAAAATATATGAAATCACTTATTCACCCCTACTTTTTAGTGATTGTACCTCTAATAATTGGTATCATATCAAGTCCTTTAGTAAAGGCTTAACAAATTGAAGTTGATCTAAGGTACAATATGGGTAGTCATCAGGGAGGTTTCTCTACTAAGTAAGCACCAATGTTCAATGGATCCAATTATGCATTTTAGAGTGATAGGATGAGGACATACATTATTTACCTAAGGTTTGATGTACTGTGATATGTTATGGATGTTTATATTACTCCTACTATTCCTCCATCTAGTGCTACAGATAAGTTGTTTGAGAACAATTCCAAGGCAATTAATGTCATCCCCTGTGGTCTTATAGAAAGTAAGTTTACCAAGGTAATCCATTGTAATTATGCTAAAGAAATATGGGAAAAAATGCAAATAAGTTATGAAGGAGATTAAAAGGTCAAGCTTGCTAGGTTGTAGACTCACTTAATGCAATTTAAAAGTCTCAAGATGAATGAAGAAGATGCTATGGCATCCTTTTTGTAGAGAGTTAATGAGATTGTCAACATCATCAGAAGTCTTGGAGAGAACCTTGAAGAGGATAGTGTTGTTTAAAATATATTAAGGTCTTTATCCCTCAAATTTGATCTAAAAGTATCTACCATAGAATAAATTCATGATCTTACTCAATTGAAGATGGATCAATTGCATGGCACCCTTATTGCCTATGAGATGAGGAAGAATGATGATATACCACCAAATAAGGAAGTAGCTTTCAAGATTTAAATGAAGATAAATAAAAAATTCTAACATAAGATAATCAATGAGGATGGAATTCATGATATAGATGAGGATGAATTAATTGCTTTGATCTCAAGGAAATTCAGAATATGTTTAGGCAAGTATAAAGGTAAACTACCTCTCAAATTCTTCAATTGTGGTAAGATAGGACATTTTGCTAATAAGTTCCCTCATAAGTATAAGAAGGATGATGATGAAGATCATGATTAAGGTCATGATGATGGAAAGAGAACATTTAGGTCTGATAAAAGTAAAAAGGGATTCAAAGGTTTGATCACAAAAAGAGTCTCTACACTAAAGAATATTGCATCTCATTAGATGAGAGTGAATTTAGTGACTTAGAGTATGATCATGAAGATGATGGTCTTGTTGAAGATAAAGATTTGTTCATGGATGAGGAAGGTAGTTTCTCACATCAAAAAGAGTCTACTTGGTGTGATTGAAGATGATGATGAAGTTGAGGTGGACTATGAGACTGCATTGACTAATGCTCATGAAGAATTGAATATTGAGAAGATCAATAAGAATATGAAATATAAAATCAAGGAATTTGAGGATCAATTCAATGTGTTTGAGTCAATAATGGATGAATATTCCAAAGAGCATGAAGATATGGTCAAGCATCTTAGTTGTTAATGGAATTCCTATCTACAAGCTTGAAAACTAAAGAAGATGAGTTCTCAAGGTATGCTTATGAGATTGTGTTTTTGAAAGATGAATTGGAGAAGTCTACAAACAAGGTGAAATCATTTGTCAAGTTTGATAAAATTTCTAATGATCTAGATGATCTCCTAAAGAGTCAAAAGTCATCTAGTGATAGATTTGGATTAGGTTTTAATAAAGATCCCAAAGTTCATTCTCAAGTTGACATGAATGTCAATGAGAGTAAGGTGGATCAGCCTTTAAATACAAATCATTAGATAAGGAATGAAGGTGTTGGCAAAATGAATACAAATCAGATCAAACAACCAAATGACATGAGGTATGCTAATTTCAATGGTTACTACTATACTTGTAATTAGTTTGGACATAGAGCTGGAGGATGTAGAAGACATGTTACGAATGAATTTTTATGAACTATGATGGGGGTCATCATTCAAAAGGTCTAATCAAGTTTGAGTGTTTCAACTATCATGATGTGGGACACTTTGAAAAACATTGTCCATTTATGGTAAGACAAGTTGAGTTTCCTTTAATAAATAGTGAGTGCTACAATTTTTATGACATAGGACACATTACAAGATTTTATCCAAATTTGGAAATTTAGAAAGATATTGCAAAATTTTTGGTGCGCTTCAATTGTGAACAGAGAGGTCACATTGTTCTGCAAGAAAAGGCCTACAAATTAGAATAGGTTTAATCAGACTCACAATGCACATAAAAGAAGACAAGTTAACTCATGGATACCAAAGGTGGTAAGTAATAATTATGATGAGTCTATAGGGATAAATAATTTATTTGATATGGTGGATAATGCTACAAATGTTGAAGAGTGTCAAGAGCTCTCATTGACTACTCATGTTGTGAATGAGAGACCAAGATCAAAGAGAAGACCAAGGTACTAGTTGAGGCTAGTCCTGAGATGTGTATGGATCCAAGTGAACATCTTATTGTTGTTAAGCAAGCTTCATGAAAATAACAGCAATTGATAGTGCCTAGTGATGAGGTTCCAAGATGTAAGGTTGATTCTTCAAATAAAAAGGTATGTCAAGATTCCATAGTTTCTCCCATGTATTGTCAATCCAATCATAGAAAAGAAGGAGATTATTTTAGTGGATAAGCATGTTAATTCTCTCAAGACTAAGAAGAAGAAGAAGAAGAACTATAAGCATCAGATGACCAAGGAAGAGAAATAATATGAGGAGTTGTGGGCAACTCCTAGTTTCACATTGTTCTAGGATATTGTGAAATAGGATGTCTCTACCTATGCTTCTTAGGAGACATATTTCTTGTGGAGAATCAATTATTTGTTCTCAAGATCATAATTCCAATTTGTATATAGACTTGTGTTGATCTTAGAAGGTCATTGGCTAAGGGGAAAGAACAAGTTCAAGAGTTTTCTCTAGAGGTTTTTGAAAGAGCTATAATACAAGATTAGAATGGATGGTTCCATGTGGCTTAATGATATTGATGGAATGACAAGAAGAGTTTGGTGCTTATAAAGGTATGTGGACTCATTTTTGATGTGCTCCAGGTGTTTTTGTGGTCTGAAGGTATGTTGAAGTCAAATTGGATATTTTTATTAGCTCTTGAGTTTCTTAGTTTGTGCTTAAGAGCTTGAAGGTCCTAGAATGGGTTATAGGAAGTCAAGGTTACTAATAGTGTGGAAGCTAAAATATTGGTCCAGAAGTGTGTAATGGTTATCTTCAAGTGTACAATAAGTTTCAAAGGTTGAAATTAACTGGAAGGTGTAGTGTTGACCTTATGTATTTTAATATTCTAGGGTTTTGGGCTCTATTAGAAAAGTGGTTAGCCTTATAATTTGAGGTCTAAAGCTTCTTAATAGGTTGAATGGGCAAAATGGGTTGTCAAATAAATCTTTATATAGATTTGAAGGTTTTTGTTTCTCAAGTTATTCAAGTTTTTGTCAAGTTGAAGGCCTAATTAGGTAATTGGTTTGTGAAGGAAGTATATTTTAGAGGACGATCTAGTTATTGAAAATTTGTGTGATTGAGGGAGCATATGAGATTGATCTAGATATGAATTTTTAGGTCCTAAAGATGTGTTTATTGAAATTTTTTGGATCTACAAGTTCCAGATAGGGCTACAAGGAATCTAGATAGGCCTAGTGTGAAGAAGAGTGTTTTTTACTTAGTTTCTCCAAAAGAGAAAGGTATGTTTGTTTCTTAGAGAGTTTTCAGGTTGATTGAGAGAATTTATTTTATATTTGGAGATTGGCATGAAGTTATGTTGATGTTTCTTGTGGTTGCTTGAGAAAGAAGGCTTGTGAGCCTGTGTGGTGGTTTCTCATGATGTATGGAGATCTAAAAATGCTTAAATTTTGAAATAGATTATAAATATTAGGGGGAGTCCCTCTAATATGTTTTTTAGTAAGTACCATCATATTTTAGTGTTTTTTTTGTTCTTTATTCATTGGTTGTAGTGCTTGGTTGAAGAAGAGTGTTGGCATATTACAAGAGGAAGTTGTCAAGGTAAGAAGAGGTTGGCTCAAGGTAAGGGGTAGCTTGTATCAATATTATAAAATAGTAATTTATTATTTTGATGGTATTTTTAGGTCTTTAGGATTATTTGGTGCCCACTTTGTCATTGTGTCAAAGAGGGAGAAAGTTCCTATTATGAGAGTACCTGAAGAGAAAGAAGGTGAGATGAATGATACTTGTTGAAATTAATGACAAAGGGGGAGATTGTTGGAGAGTTTTAAATGATGTCATGGTGATATCATGGAGGTTTCCTACTAAGTGGACGAATTTATTTGATATCCTAAGTAATAATGAAAAAGTGTGCAATGTGCTTGTCCTAGTGTACTTAAAGGAGGCTTAGTAGATATTTAGTTTTGGCATATTAGAGATGTTTAGGGATGAGTATGGTGATTGTAGCATGTGAAAGAGGTCCCTAAGATGTTATTTATGCCTTGAGTACTTATTTGCATGAGTGTATTTCATTTAGTTGTCTATAGTTTTCATCTAAACATTTTGGGTTTAGTGGCAAAAAATTTAAGTAGGTAGTTTTATAACATCACCATTGCCACATGTGGATGAGTCAAGGGGATTTGGTCATATATTTTTTATAACAGTAGTCCCTAATTTCTATGTGATAAATATTAGGTCATGAACCTAATTTTAGTAAAATTTATTCAAGTGTAAAGTTGAGATCCTAGGTATTTTAACAGTATTTTCCCATACTTAGCCAAATTTGCATGAGGAAAGAAAGAGCCAAGTATGCATATTGATGGTGGAATATCTAGCACGTGTGTAAATTTAAATATAATTTAATCATATGGGTTTTTTTAGTTTTGTTCCTAGTTATTATGCACCAAATTTTAGGTCTTTAAATGTAGCACAACAAAATATATGCATGTGCAAAGTTGGCCTTTTGAATAGTTCTTGACAAAGTTGGCTCTGCGATAGAAAGAAATCTAAGTGAAAAAATTAATGGAGTTATATCTCAAAAGAGTAAAGGTTTTAGGATTATTTTTATTCTACTATGTGATGATATCATATGGTCCAAATTTTATATCATGTGAGTGAGTGAGGCAAAAGTTATTGTGGTCCAAAGTTGGTCTTCTAGGCATATTGTAATGGTTCCCATACTTAGCCAAATTTGCATGAAGTTAAAGTTCAGGGCCAAATGGAGATCAAAAGGTTCATGGTATTTTTTACATATAGATATATGGTACACATAAAGTCAAATAAGTCAAATTTTTTTATGCTTAAACTAGGTGAAGATCGAGATCCTTACAAAAGGATCAATGGAGCGTGTTTATTCTAAGATGTCAGAATGTAGCAAGATGGTGCCAAGTACACATTATTTAAATACTAATAAAATGTAAATGATAAAGATATAATGGTTAGTAGGTGTTCGTACAAGTTTATCAAATAATTCATATTTCATATTAAAGACATGTTTGATCCATAAAGATCGATGGTGCGTATTGAGTCAACATTGCAAGGGTGCACGAGATGACGTGAAAGTGACTGAGGTTTAATGTTTAAGTTTTGGTGCCTATGAATTAAATTTAATAATATATAGATGGTTTATATTTGATATAAGTAATGAGTACATGATATGATATCATATTATTCGATGTTTAACTATGATCGTTGACATTTAAATATTTGAATTTTATAAGGGAAAAACTAGTTTATGGTATTTTGCCCATAACTTCTGATCCAAGATGAATTTAACCAAGTAGTAAAAATAAAAGTGGTAGATGAATCCAAGGTGAATATTTAAATATTTTTAAATTTTTACAAATAAATATATTGATCTCTAAATTTGACTGTGTGTTTGTGCATGTTCTGCAAGTGACCTGAGAAGGATGTTTGAGATTATGTAGATGTTGTTTCGATGTTTCAAGTTGAATTGGATATTGGGGAGTTTTTTAGACTCCATAAGGATGATCTATTTTAATCATGAAGTATTAAATAATCATATATCATATGAATAAAGTCTTATAAGGTATATGTGTGTTAGTTCATAATGATTGTGTATACAGAGAAGAGTTTGAGTAAGTTGTGCTTAAGTTAAAGGGTATTGTGATGGATATAGACACTTAAGGAGGACCTATAGATAATTTTTCATGGGTTAATGAGTTTAAAAGTGTTACTATGTTCTTTTTTTTCTTTAGGAAGTGTCAAAGAGATGAATGGGTCTCCATAGAACCTAAAAGTGACTTAGGCCTATTTGAAAATGTGTTGTGCTTAAGTGTGACTTATGTAAGATGCCTTAAGGGTGAAGGAATGTATTGTAACTAAATAATATGTTGATAAATCATGATATATCTATTTATAATGAAATAAAATATGATGATTTATATATTTTAAAGTGAGGCTTTTGTGATAAGACTTTGTGAGAGAGTCTTGTGTAAGGTGGATGTGAGAATTGTGGAGTGAAGGAGAGGTAGAGTGCCCAGTTGTTGAGTTAATGAGTAGAATAGTTTGTTGACTATGTGTATGACCTATAGGTCATGTTATTAATTTCATAATAGTTTTCTTGAATTTTTAGGATATGCAAAGAGTTCTGAGTGTGCATATAAGGATAGTTTAAGTGAAGAAGGATAGAGATTGTGGCATGCCTATGTGAGAGGCTTGTTTGAGATAGATAGAGAGTTTGTGTCGAGGTTATAAAATAGAGATACATCATAAAGTGTTTAAGACATCATTTCAAAGGTGGAGGTTTTCAAATGAGGGTCTAAAGGACTTGGTCTTCCTTAGGGGAAGTTGTTCCTTGTGAAACAGGTGTTTCACTGAAGGCCTTTGGTCAAGAGGACATGATCAAGGTTTTCTAGTGTAAAGGAGTTGAACAATATCTTGTTTGTAATTTATTATAGTATAGTAATCCATGTGTTATAGACTTGAGAGTGGGTTTTATTCCCCGTGAGGCTTTCTCACAAGAACTATGTGTTATGTGTTTGATATTGTGTATGCATTGCATGAATGAGCTCTTTTGTTAATGTTACTTAATAAAATTGATATATGTTGACTGTTTAATAGTTTAAAGGACTTAATTTGATATTTAAATATCTAGGATCACTTATTCACCCCCCATTTTAGTGATTGTACCTCTAACAACACATACATGAGAATAGATTTTACTTTTTCTGGGGAATAATGAAGATATCCCCAAGGCACATAAGTATATATATAGGGATACCTTGCACTAGTTAGGATATAAAGATTATGCTAACCAATACTAAATAGGTAGAGAGAGTGGATAAACTATTGAAGTAAAATAAGTTCACATTCTTAATTGATCACCTAGAGGATCAAGACACTTAGGTAGTAGATTAGATCTTATGAACATAAAATTATGTATGATGGGAAGATGGGACGATAAAAATAAACAATATCTCTACCTTGTAGATAAGATGGGTTTAAAGTGAAACACCATTAAATTCATTTATGATATATTTAGAGTGGAAATAAATCCCATTCAGTGATTATTTTTGTGCATGATAAAATTACCATTTCTAATGGATACAAAAATAATGTATGGTTCCACCATATTTGGGATGCATATGTGTACACATGAGTATCACATGATAAACTATGCACTCAACTCCCCAAGGTCCAGCCAAGAAAGATAATGTAATGGATTGGCTATGGTTTGGGATGGTTATTGGTGGAATAGGATTTGGAAGGGGTGTTGGTAGAGAATTATCATAGTGGAACAAAAATACCTTAGTAACATCATGGTGCTCATTGGGAGCATCAAACTATGAATAAATAGATTTCCAAGGTTATTTAGTCTTTCATATCATGAGGAGGCAAAGCTCCTGGTCAATGTTAGGACTAAGGAAATGAAGGAGATTAGGATAAATGGATTATGGGAAGAGATATACTCTATTGGGTTGGATATGCCCAGTCAATTTCATCTGTAAGTGTGAATGATATAGGACAAGGCTAGACATGAGGAGAAGAAAGAGGTGAGAATGAGAAACTAGGTATTGATAACATTATAATGATGGCCTCTATTCCAAGGGAGGATAATGATTAGTGGATTATGGATTCATTCTTATTCCCATAAGGTGTTGAGATATTAAATAATGAAGTGGGTAATTGGACTTATAATAGAATTCCTCTCTCTAAATCTCGATATTAATATCAAATTGTATGCTAACTATGGGATTAGGTGTTCTAACCCTAGGGAAAAGACCTTCTCTAACAATATTGGGTGATTCAGGAAGTGTCATCTAAGAGGGATTATAAAATGTGTAAGTGTATGATCTTGATTTTATAGATTGTGCAAGGACTTTTTGTGTTATTAGAATCAAATTTTTTAGAAAGGATTTTGGTAATGTTTTCATTTAATTTTTGAGTGTTTAACTAAAATGAAAAATAATTACTTGTTGAAATTAAATAATTAAAGTATTAATTTTATGTAAGTGAAATAAGATAGATATATAAATTATCCTACTCATTAATATCCATGTTCAGAGAGGGTAATTAACAAACAAACTAATTATCAATACTTTGTTATATCGGGGTCATGACCAAACAATCTACTTAGCGATACTTTTTTATATTAGGTTCATGACCAATAATGGATATTCTAAACCTAACCAAGGGATATCTTATCACACAATGTAAAATGAGAAGTTTCCAAGGCCTCTAGTCAAATTCCATCATGTAATAACGCTATCTAGGTCTTATAATGTGATAAATGGAAATTATCTAATCTTACTAAACTAATATACAAGCTAGTATAGTAAATAAACATTCAAGATAATCTATTGCTCACCAAATATTGTGGCACAAATGGGGAAGATAATAAAAAAGTAAAGATAATTCTATTCAAGACCATATAGAATCAATCTAAGCAAGGAGAGATATAATTCAATCCATTAGTTATACAACATCTACTTAACAAAAATATGAAGAGATGGGAGGATACTTACCTTGTTGAAGTGAACCCATCATGCGCCAATCTCTCCCTTGGCCAATGGTTCTTTACAAGAGGTTGTTGTGGCTTGTAAGGACCACAAAAATTAACTAGCTGACATAGTTTCTAGTGGTTGACATAGTTATGTTAGGTGGCCAACTTTGCATGAAGTGATTGATTTAGATTGAATCATAATAGTGGTCGATGTATTTAAAATACCTGATCATCTTAGTATAAAATTAGTATATGGTTGACATAGTTTATGTGGCCAATTTATTATAATCATTAGGTTTTGGCTGACATAGTTATGTGGTTGATGTAGTGCATAATGTAAATAAAATGTCAAGATAGGTTGATGGAGTAGTTAATTTGAATGTATTTTTAAATTTTTATGATGTATCATGATTATTATCTAATGTGGATAAATAATATGTGCTTTATTATTTGGTATTTTATAGAGGTGATAGAGGCTCTTGCATATATTATATGTTGTATGGTTACTAGATTTATTAGAGAGACTAACAACTGATGATCATGTGTGTTTGGCATCATTGGGCTTTGAAGGGATCATATAGATGTGTTGTATCTTAAGAGTTGACTTAGTTGGCTTTTTCTTAGGATCATGGAAATGACTAACCAACACATTTATGTGTATTGGATGGGGATAATATAGAGGTGGGTATCACTCTAGAGGATGTCCATTTTATTATATGACTTCCTATTACAAGCACTCTTGTGATTTGTGATAACCCTAACATAGATATGGAGAGATGAGCCTTAATCCTATGTACAACTAGTTCAAATAGGTATTTTGATGATTTATGAGTGCATTTATTGTTAGTCATGAAATATAATGAGAGGGGGGGTGAATTGGTATATTATCTATCTTTTACTTAATCTAATTTCTTTTCTTTAACCACTTAATCACACATTCAAGATATGTAATAAAACTAAAATAATAATATGCACCACATAAGAGAGAGAGAGAGAGAGAAAGAGAGAGAGAGAGAGAGAGAGAGAGAGAGAGAGAGAGAGAGAGAGAGAGAGAGAGAGAGAGAGAGAGAGAGAGAGAGAGAGAGAGAGAGAGAGAGAGAGAGAGAGAGAGAGAGAGAGAGACACACCATATTTTTACGTGGAAACCCAAAGTGGGAAAAACCCATGGAGAACAATCTCAAGTATATGAATGAGCACCAACTCAAAATACAAAGTTTTCAAGCACCAACTTGCAGGAGCACCAACCTCTTTACCAAACACCAACACAAAAACTATTTTTGAGCACCAACCCACAAGAGCACCAACCCATTATAAATATTTGTGAGCACCAATCCATAGGATCCATTACCCCTCTTGTGTATAAAACAAAACTATCTCTCAATGTTGTTTACTCAACAAATGATAGAACTCTACAATATCTCCTACTTTTCTATCTTCAAAAACAAATACAAATCATACACTCTCTTGCATATTAAAAATGGCTTCTCAATCCTTTATTTATATCTTTCCAAATGACCTTTGACATTCACCCTTTGTGACCCTTCAATCCTCATGGAAAATGGCACCAAACTTGCATGACCCTTCATATCCTTGCATTTGAAAAGTCATATAGTGACCCTTCATAAGCAAAAGCATCCTTTCCTATTTTGTCTTTATTTTGGTCACTTTTGGTATTCCTCAAAGTGTCCCTTCATGTAAAAAAGCACCATACCCTCTTGTTTCTTCACATGGTGACTCTTGGAATTCCTCAAGATGACTCTTCATGAGAAAATGCATCCCATTCCTCTTTGACTACTCCATGGGCCCTCTTTTGACTTATATGCAACCCAAAATATATTCATTAATATTAAATAAATATTAACACACATTAGCCAAGATATGAATATTAAAAACACCATTAAATGCAATGGGGCCTTTATCACCAATAATGCTAGAACTTTGACATGAATGCCAATATTTCTAACAATCTCCCCCTTTATCATTGATGGTAACCTCAAACTAAAAATGCCACATCCTAAAACCTGCACATACTATCATCTGAAAAACATATAGTAACTACCCCTTAATGTAGCAACCTGTACCTATTATTCTCCCCCTTTGACATCAATGGCAAAGGGCCTACCTAAAGCTAACACTTAGCTCCCCCTTAACTGATGCTAAACCTCAATGGTAGGAAGTAAAAGAAATTATTCCCAATTTATCCCAAAGATACTCAAATGTTTCTTTTGGTAGTGCCTTTGTGAAAATATCTGCAATCTACTTTGAAGTACTAATATATTCCATCTTAACCTATTGATCTATAACATGCTCTCTCAAGAAGTGATATCTAATGGGAATATGTTATGTTCTTGAATGCATCACTGGATTCTTCAAAATATTAATAGCACTTATGTTATCAAAAAAATTAGAAATAGGTTCATCATACTTTACCTTGATATATTCCAAAGTTTGCTTCATCCAAAGCACTTGAGTACAACATAATACCACTAAAATATATTCTACTTCAGCTGTAGAAAGTGATACTAAATTTTGCTTCTTGCTTAGCCATGATACTAAGATATCACCAAGGAAGAAAGCTCCTCCACTTGTCCTCTTTCTGTCATCCAAGCACCTTGCCCAATCTAAATTTGTAAAATCAACCAAAGTGAAATCTCTACCTATGGGATACCACAATTAATAATCCAATATCCCCTTGATATATCTAAATATTCTCTTCACCAATTGAACATGACTATCTTTTGGAGATGACTGATATCTTACAACTATACCTACTATATACATGATGTCTAGACTCGATGCTATCAAATATAAAAGACTACCAATCATAGATCTATACAAATATTGATCTATAATAGGGAAATCTTCATCCTTACCTTATTTCCTATACACATTAGTGTGTCAACTAGTGCACAATCCTCAAAACTAGATTTCTTAAACATTTCCTTGGCATATTTACTTTGAGATATGAGATTTCCTTTATCTGACTGAAATATTTGCAATCCTAAGAAAAATGACAATTCTCCAAGCATAAACATCTCAAATTTTTTTTGCATATTATTATAAAATTATTTTTTCATCTTTTCAATATTTCCTCCAAAAATGATGTCATCAACATATACCACAATAATTAATTGATGCTCACCTTCTATTTTGATGTAGAGATTACTATCAACAAATCCTTTCTTGAAACTTTGATCTTGTAGGTACTTATCAAGTCTTGCATACCAAGCTCTGGGAGCTTGTTTCAATCCATATAGTGCTTTATTCAATCTACATACATGGTTACTAATATTTGAGAGAATAAATCCCTTAGGTTGCTCAATATAGACCTCTTCTTCTAGATTCCCATTTAGGAAGGCAAATTTGACATCTATTTGAAACACTTTAAAATATTTAAATACTACATATGCAAGAAACATTCTAATATCCTCTAACCTTGCCACTAGTGTAAAAGTTTTTTCAAAATATATTCCCTCAATTTTATCATATCATTTACATACTAATCTTGCTTTATTCCTGGTCACTTTTCCATTTTTATTCAACTTATTTCTATAAACCCATTTTGTTCCTATCACATTGTGATCTTTTGGTCTAGGCACTAATTCCAAAGTATCATGCTTTTCTATCTAATTTAATTCTTCATCCATTTCCTTAACCCAATGCTTATCATGTATAGCTTCTAAAAAAGTTCTAGGCTAAATTTTGGATAATAAAGAGAAATTAACTTGCTCAGATTCACTTACCATCATTCATCTAGTGAGAATTCCTTCATTTATGTCCCCAATGATGTCACTTTCATTATGATTTCTCTAAACATATTTGGATGGAGTTTTGGTGTCTTTTTTCTCCTTTTTCCAATCTTTATCTAATTCTTCAAAATCTTCCTCTTCAATGATTTTAGGAATGTCTACTGGATCACTGATTCTTTGTGTTCCATTTTCTTCTATCTTAACACTTGCACTTTCAACAATTTTCTTAGTTCTTTTGTTATAACATTTATAACATTTAATTTTTAAAGAATAGCCAAAAAATATACCTTAATCTGCTCTTTATTCAAACCTACCAAGTTTTTTGTCAATTCTCTTTATGAAGCATCTGCTGCCAAAAACTCTATAATAATCAACTGTTACTGGTTTGTCTTTCCATAGTTCATAAGGAGTTTTGTAACTATTGACTCTCAATAATGCTCTATTCCAAATATTCACTACTATAGCAACTACCTCTCTCCAATATTTATCTGGTATCTTGGATTCATTTAGCATTATCCTCACCATCTCCTGAACTATTCTATTTCTCTGCTCAACTACTCCATTTTACTGTAGAGTTATAGCTATTGAATAATATCTCTTTATTCCATAGTCTTTTAAAAACTCAATAAATTGATCTAACATGAATTCTCTTCCTCGATCTGATCTTAGACACTTAATCTTCAAACTGGTTTCATTCTCAACTAATGCTTTGAAATGTTTGAAAGCTTCTGATTTTTTCTTTAAAAACATTACCCAAGTCATACTTGAAAAATCATCAATAAGAAACATAAAATATTTCTCACCTTAGGTAATTTGAGTTCTCATAGGTCCACATAGATCAGTGTGAATAAGCTCTAGTATCTGAATGGTTGAGTAATCTTTTGTTTTGAACCACCTTCTAGCCTTCTTCCTATGCTAACAAGGTTCACAAAATGTGTCGAATGGCTTTGTAATCTTTGAAAGATTTTTGAATGCTTTCTTCTTGCTGATGTTGACAATATTATCAAAATTTATGTGACCCATTATCCTATGTCATAGCCAAATTTCTTCAATCTAACTCAAACAACATCTTTTAACTTTGATGTCTGATAACATATACAAATTATTGCGTATTCTCTAAGCATCTACAATCAACACATTTGAATCTTTTCTCTTAATTTCACAACCTTTTACATAAAACTTTAATGTGTGCCCTTAATCACACATTTGACTTACACTTAAAATATTATGCTTAAAGCCTTCTATATACAAAACATTTTTAGTTTTAGTTCTACCATTATCTAAACTTAGCGTACCTTTTTTGGCAATTCTGACAATAGTATTATCTCTGAATTTCACTATGCCACCATTGATCTTCTTCAAGGATATGAACTTATTTCATCTTCTATCATGTGCCTCAAACATCCACTATCAATGAACCATGGATTTTATTAATTTCTTGCATGCAAAGTTGTCTGTACCAACATAGATTTTTTAGGTTGTTTCTTCTGCCATGAACCTGTTTGAACTTTCTTCTTGATAAATGGAGTCTTGAAACTTTAGTCCTTCTTGACTAACTCAAACACACTTATACAGTACCAAGCTATGTGTCTGAATTTGTTTCACTTATAACATATTATGGCCTCTTCATTAAATCCTGATAGAGGAGCAAAAGAGTTGTGGCTTCTGCTTGACTCTACATGACTTTCCTTCTTATTTCTAAAATTGTTATCCCTATTTTGAAATTCTATTTTCTTATGACCATATCCATTACAATAAAAATAATAACCATAAAAATAGGACTTGTTTATGTATCTCTAACCTGATTGCCTTTTGTAGCTCTATTCCCTCTAGCCTTCTTTGTTTGAGATGTCCTCTATATTCTTAACTTCTTCCCTTTTTATTTTTTATTTTGTAAGAGATTCAGAGTAGCTATTTCCTTTTTCCTTGTCTATGAAAGTAGTGGCCTTCCCTTTCTCTTTTTCAAATCCAATACCTATTTATCTGATAATGATCTTTGATTTTTAAATATCTTATTCAATATATTAGTGTTATTCTCAAATTTTGAATCATTGACTGCTTTATCATTGATTGTTTTGTTTATTTTTTCAAGATCTGCTTTTAAAGAAGTAATTTCAATAACATACCTTTCACATTCTTTACTTACTATTTTCAATTGTTTCGTTAGATCTTCATTCTTCTTGGCTTTTTCAAAGTGTGCTTGTAGATGTTCAATTATTTCCTTTGACTCATTTTTATTTTTCTCAATCTGGAGCTTTAATCTTCAATTCTTATTTTCAAGAGATTTTAATATGAAATGATAACTCTTCTAAGGCACAAATGAGTTATCATTCCATATTCACTGCAGCTTCATCTTGTTCTTCTTCTTGATCATCTATATTTTTCCTTATGGAGGAATATTTATGTATGGCCATGAATATAATCTATTCTTCTTATGAATCGTTGAATCCACTATCTTCGACTGAGCTAGGATATTTAGAATACAAACTCTTATTCTTGAATCTCTTCTTTAATTTTCCTTTAAAATTGTTCTTGTATGTAGACTTTCCTTCTTCATTGTCACCATTACCCTTATCTAGGTACTTAGGTGCAAAATGTCCAATCTTTAGACAATTTAAACATTTGAAAGGTAATTTTCCTTGATATTTATTTGTGCCCTTTTTTAGCTTGCGAATGAATAGAGCTCTGTTGTCATCTTCATCATTGCTAGAACTATCACTTGATTCTTAAATATTAGCCTTCTCCTTCTTTGATGTCTTGAAAGCAGCTTCTCTCTTTGAGGGTTTCTCTTATTTGGTCCACATCTCATATGCCATAAGAATACCATGTAGCTCATCCATCTTTAGCTTGGCTAAATTCTTCATTTCTTCAATAGCTGAAACTTTTGCATCATATCTCAATTGTAAAGATTTCAAAACTTTTTGAACCACAATTATTCTTCTAACTTTTATCTAAGACCTTTAATCTAATTAAGTTTTTGATCAACCCATAAAAGATAACTTGCTATATTTTATTCCTCTTCCATCTTCAAACTCTCAAACTATCTTCTAAAAGTTTGAAGCTTAACTTGTTGAACCTTTCCATCACCTTTGTAAATATTCTCAAGTTTTACCCAAGTTTCATGAGTAGATTTATATTGCATAACTTTAAAAAATTATGATTTGCATAAACCACATAAAATAGCATTTAAATCTTTATCATTATTTTCACTTGTCTTCTTTTCTACCAAAGTAGTTACAAGTGTCTGTGGCTCTTCATATTCCTCCACCACTACTTTCCAAATGTTAAATCCAAGGGCCATCAAATAATTCTTCACCTGTATGCTCCAAAAAACATTATTCATCCCATCAAACAAAGATACCTTATTTATATAAAATCATTCATGTGATCCAGCCATCATGCTTTCTTGATCTACCTTCAAGTTGTAAAACTTTTTCAAAAGGAACCTACTCTGATACCAATTGTTAAACATGAAATATACTAAGATGGGGGATGAATCCGTATATTATATATATTTTACTTAATCTGATTTCTTTTCTTTAACCACTTAATCACACATTCAAGATGTGTAATAAAATTGAAATAATAATATGTGCCACTAAAGAGAGAGAGAGACACTAGAGTTTTACGTGGAAACCCAAAGTGGTAAAAACCATGGAAAATAATCTCAAGTATAAGAATGAACACCAACTCAAAATACAAAGTTTACAAGCACCAATTTGTAATAGCACCAACCCCTTTGCCAAGCACCAACACAACAACTATTTATGAACACCAACCTATAGAAGCACCAAGTCCTTGCAAAGATTTGTGAGCACCAACCCATAGGAGCCATTACCCCTCTTATGTATAAAACAAAACTATCTCTCAATGTTGCTTACTCAACAAATAATAGAACTCTACAATATCTCCTACTTTTCTCTCTTTGAAAACAAATGCAAACCATGCACTCTCTTACATATTACAAATGTCTTCTCAAGCCTTTATTTATATCTTTCCAAATGACCTTTTACATTCACCCTTGTGACCCTTCAATCCTCATGGAAAATGGCACCAAACTTGCATGACCCTTTGTATCCTTGCATTTGAAATGTCATATGGTGACCCTTCAATTGCAAAAGTGTCCTTTCCTCTTTTGTCTTTATTTTGGTCACTTTTGACATTCCTCAAAGTATCCCTTCATGGAAAAATGTGCCATACTCTCTTTTGTCTTCACATAGTGACTCTTGGAACTCCTCAAGATGACTCTTCATGAGAAAATGCATCCCATTCCTCTTTCATCTTTTACATCATGACTCTTTGACTTCTCCATGGGCCCTCTTTTGACTTATATGTAACCAAAAATATATTCATTAATATTAAATAAATATTAACACATATTAGCCAAGATATAAATATTAAAAACACCATTAAATGCAATGGGGCCTTTATCACTTGTAATGCTAGACCTTTGACATCAATGACAATATTTCCAACATTAATTTGACATTTATGTATCGATCATTCTAAAGATATGGAGGGCCATTATTAACTTTATAATAATCATGTGATATGTCATAAGTTATATGGAAAGATGCTACTAAACATGGTCACCTTGTGTTAGTATATACTAGAGCAGGGTACTATGTATGACCTAGGTAATAACAACTTAAAGAATTAATCTTCATGTCACAACTCTAGTAGAAGCCTTCCAAGTTTATCTAGTTAATCATCAGGCTTCCCTCATTAATTATGATATGCTTATGGAAGATGTTGATAGCTCTGATGATGATGAAGTCATTCAAATTTAAAAATTATAATAGCTCACTCACCTTATCTAATAGGAGGATGAAGGAGATGTTCAACCATAAAATGATCCATGTAATAAAAAGTTGGTATGCCTTGAACCCCTTGCTCAAACATTCATATCCACTAAGCTTTAGGTAACTAAACCTCTTATTTTTGTTTGGCTATATTTTGAGGTAAATGCTTATAATTCTTATCCTTACTCTGATTTTAGACTGAAGGGAAGTGATGGTTTTAAACATAGTGTACAATTAATACATGATATGTATAGTATTATTTTTCATGTGAAGATGACTATGGGCCTCATGATCTTACTTAGTATTAAGATTTATGAGATATTTCCTATGTATTGACTAGTTAGATTTCCCCATGCTATAGATGATAGTTTTCCTCATGTCTTGAGATGATAACATGACCATGTATTATGGGTTATACTTTATATCCCAACATATTAGATTGTGACACGAGGAGATATTGATTGGTAGCCATATGTAGTTATTATAGATAGTTAGCATTCATGACCAACTATTTCTAATGGATTAGACCATTTTTGGATTATTGCACATTATACTTGGTGGGTAGATCCATATCCTATTGCTTGCCTACCTGGTTAGCTAGGGTTAACAACACCAATGGTACCATTAGTAGTGCCCACATATTGGGCATGACATATGATGGATTGGAATGGTAGTGGAGGTATAAGGGTGCCTACAGATATACTCATTATTCAACCATGTAAAACTATACCTTAGGTGGGATGGTGATGGTGATAACATAGAGAGGCTAGAGTGGCCAAGGAGGAGGTAAATGTGGTGGTCGAGGATGTGGAGGTGTTGATTTTTATGCCATGTTATTTTTTATAGTTACCACCATAGTCACAATGATTATGGAGATATTGGCAGGTGTAAATGTAGGTAGAGATGTAGGAGGAAACATAGCCACATGTAGAGGTAGATGATCAGGGAGATCCTATTTCACAATAATCATAAAGTCGGTTTATAGAGGGATAGATTTATATTGGACCTTGACACACTCATATTCTCAATATTTTGTTTTGTAGCACTTTAGAGGCATACTTCATTGGAGGTACTTGTTAGACGTGCTATTGGGGACATTTTTAATGGTAAGTGTTTTGTATTATGTTATATAGTTGATGTTTTCTTAAGTTTTATAGTTTATATATATATATATATATATATATATATATATATATATATATATATATATATATATATATATATATATATGTTCTTGAGATATATATGGGGTATCTAATGTACATTTGGTTTTATGTTTTACATAAACTATATAAGAGGAGTTAATATGGTCTATGAAAGGATGAGAAACACATCATGATATTTTGGATGATGTGTTGCTACATCAGGATACTACCAATATGGTTGATCCTATTGTTCCCTCATTCCTAGTGTATCTTATTTGGTTCTAATTAGGTTGTGAGGAAGTGTGAGAGCTATATATATATGAGGAGATACATCATATTTACCACTAGGAGTGGGTGATGGAGAGTTGTGGACCTAGAAGATAGTATCCAAAGAGTTGGTTGCCCATATTGTGATATCTAGAGAGTTGGGATGTGTTAAATCCCATGTGTCTAATATGTTGGTTGAATATTTTGTCTATCAGCGTACTGGTAAACAAAATAGGTCTGATCAGCCAAAGTAGGAAGATTAGTCATCCAAATGTGTAAGTTTATCACATCAGAAGGAGACTACTCTCTCCTCTCATCAAGGGGAGGTTCCCTGTAGATATGGTATATATATGTATAAATAGAAAATAATACTCAAGGGTAGAACAAGCCATCCATCTCTCTTTCTTCAAAGATGATGTGTGTAAAACAAAGGGAAAAACTCAAAGGAAATGACAAACAACACTCCTCTTCTTTCAGAAGAACTATTCAGCTAGCCATAAGAATACTCCTAAAAATAAAAGCAGAATGCAACTAAGGGTGTAGTAACCAGCAAATTGAGATACAGCACAAAGTCTCCACTTGAAATGCTCAAGAGTAGTATACAAAGGACAATGAGGGCACAAAGTCTTCTCAAAATCCTTTACATAGCAATAAAAAGAAAACACACTGAAGGCAGCTATGGGGGCACAAAGTCTCTCCACAGTTGATTCTTCAGGACACCTTTCTGACTAATTTTACTAATCCTACTTATTGAATTAATGGAATAGAAAATATATCAAGGAAAAAGACATAAGAATAGTTTCCTTAATAACAAAGATATCAAAGCACAAAGTCTAAAAAAGTCCCTTGCTTTCTTATTCTAGTAACAAAATATGATTAACAGACTGAGCACAAAGTCTCAATGATGCCTCTCAATTTGGGTAGAGTTTCGTTCTAATTGTCAAAAAAGAGATCCTTATTACAATAGAAGAGAGTCCCTTATATAGCCTCTTCAAGAAGGACTCGGGGACAGTAATACATCGTGATGCATTGGGGATTGTTAGGAAGGCAGGCTAGAATTTTGGGGTATTTTACCCATTTGATCTTCTTAATGTAGATAAACAAGCCACGCAATTGAAAGATTGCAACTTTCAATGTCCATCTAGCGGTCTGATCTTGTCTTCATCATTCCTCCTTTTCTGGTTAATTGAATTAGGTCCTGGATTCATTCGTTGTTCTATCTTTCCTCACTTTCTATTAGTTTTGGTCTTGAATTCTGGGAATACATTCGGGTCTGTGAATTCAAATGATTAATGGCTATTTCATTGTCTTCAATTTGACGTTCACACACCCGTCACTATGTTTCCAATGGCTAGTCAGTTGTGCTGAATTTGACATCTTTGGGTGCATCACCCCTTGGTCCTCTTTTAGATTTTGGCTTTCTGCTTGGTACTTGCCCTTTTGGGCCTTAAGAAATGACCCTTGAATGGGTCAAAAAGATACCTTTACTTTGGCCACCGAGAATCCCCCGCAAGGGCACCTACCCTTCAGGGTCCTTCGACAGCCCTTTGCCTTGGCAGTTCCCACAGACAAATCCCTGGGCTTTCTATTTGAGTCTCCCAAAAACTATCCTTCGGTCAAATTCCTAGGTGTTTTCTCTCGTGGGTAATTTTTGTGGACATTTGTCCCATAGAAAATTCCTGCAAACAACTTGGCTGGGGAAAATTCCCACGGACAAAAGTTCGCGGAAATTTGTTCCGCAAAATCTTTGACTGGTCTTTAGATTTTTCGCGCCTGCTACCACTTAGAATTCTTTTGGGCTTTTTGTCTGAAGGAATTCCTTCAGACAAAAATCCAAAAGAATTAAGTCTTAGCCAATTTTAAATGCCTTAAACAATCTGAAGAATTACCTCTCGGGCTTCTTTGAAAATGACCCTTCGGAAGGGTGCTTTTATTGATTAAGTGTCCTCCATAAGGGCACTTGTCCTTTGGAAATCTTCCTTTTGCATTGAACCACCTCTTTGAACTTTGGTGATGAGCCATTCCATTGAACCAATAGTTGAACCATTTCATTGAACCAATTGGTTGAACCAAGGCTTTAAACAAAAATGTGGTTTAAGCCAATGGTTCAATTGAATGAACCAACTAAATGAACCAAGCGAATGAACCAAGTGAATGAACCTGATATTGAACCTGTTCATTAAACCAAAATGTTGAACCAAGTTTTGGTTCAACGGTTCAAACAAAGCTTTGAAAAATGTCTTTGAACCTACTATTGAACCTTGAGACGTTGAACCAAAGGATGAACTGAAGGAATGAACCAACTGAGTAAACTATTTGGTTGAACCAAAAGACGCTGAGTGAAATAAATCATTGAACTACTTGGTTGAATTGAGCCATTGAACCATTCCTTTGGTTGAACCCACCATTGAACCTTGAACCCGTTGAACCCATTGAACCAAAGTGGTTCAATGGTTCAATGGTTCAAGCCACCTTGATTTGGTTAAGTGTTTGGAATTCGATGAACCAATTGCAATGATTGAACTTTGAACCTTGATGAAGCACTTAACTCTTGCCAGAAATGTTGAACTTGTTGAACCTTGAACCCGTTGAACCTTTGAACCAAAGTGGTTCAATGGTTCAACGTTTCAGTGGTTCAAATCTCTTTTTGCACTCAGATATTTGTTGATGAAGATTTTCAACTAAACCAAAGCTCTGAAGTAATCTCAAAGAATGACTAAGTGTTGAAAACTGATTCTTTTGACTGAAACCACTTGCAAAAACCTTTAAACCTGTATAAATGAACCTACCTATAGAGTCCATAGATTTTCCTTTTCTTGCACAGTCTATAGACTTCTCTTCTTGCTGAGTCTGTAGATTCAAACCTGCAAAGTCTGTAGATTTTTTGAGAAGATTGGAAAATGAGGAATTTGAATGTCTAAGACAAATTTTGGAAATGGAAGAGACAATTTTGGCCTGTAAGACCAAAATAATTCAAATGTTGTCTCAAAAATGACTGCTACTTTTGGGGGACAACAACTGGAGGAGTAATGACTAGATTATTTGGAATAGGCGTATTCTTTGGAGAATCAAGAGTTCTTTTTTTAGATCTTTGTTCTATAGGGACGGTTTGATTTTTAACATATTGAACTAGCTTATTCAGTTGATCCGAATTAGATTGGAAGTATTCAAATTCAGACATCTGTATTTTTGGTTTTTTTGACATGATCAATTATGTCAAATTTTCAATGGGTTCAAGGTTCAAAAAGTTCAACATTTCTGGCAAGAGTTAAGTGCTTCATCAAGGTTCAAATTTCAATCATTGTAATTGGTTCATCGGATTCCAAACACTTAACCAAATCAAGGTGGCTTGAACCATTGAACCATTGAACCACTTTGGTTCAATGGGTTCAATGGGTTCAAGGTTTAATGGTGGGTTCAACCAAAGGAATAGTTCAATGGCTCAGTTCAACCAAGCAGTTCAATGCTTTATTTCACTTAGTGTCTTTTGGTTCAACCAAATAGTTCACTTAGTTGGTTCATTCCTTTAGTTCATCCTTTGGTTTAATGTCTCAAGGTTCAATAGCAGGTTCAAAGACATTTTTTAAAGCTTTGTTTGAACTATTGAACCAAAACTTAGTTCAACATTTTGGTTCAATGAACAGGTTCAACAGTAGGTTCATTCACTCGATTCATTCAATTGGTTCATTTAGTCGGTTCATTCGATTGAACCATTGGCTTGAACCACATTTTGGTTCAAAGCCTTGGTTTAACCAATTAGTTCAATGAAATGGTTCAAATATTGGTTCAACAGAATGGTTTATCACCAAAGTTCAAAGGGGTGGTTCAATGTAAAAGGAAGCTTTTTGAAGGACAAGTGCCCTTGCGGAGGACACTTAATCAATAAAAACACCCTTCCAAAGGGTCATTTTCAAAGAAGCCCGAGAGGTAATTCTTTCAAATTGTTTAAGGCATTTAAAATTGGCTAAGACTTAATTCTTTCTAATTTTTGTCTGAAGGAATTCCTTCAGACAAAAAGCTTGAAAGAATTCTAAGTGGCAACAGGCACAAAAAATCCAAAGACCAGTCAAAGACTTTGCAGAACAAATTTCTGTGGACTTTTGTCCATGGGAATTCTCCCCGAGCAAATTGTCTACGGGAATTTCCTATGGAACAAATGTCCTAAAAAAATACCCATGGGAGAAAACACTCAAGAATTTTCCCAAAGGATAATTTGTGGGAGACTCAAATAGAAAGCCCAGGGATTTGTCTACAAGAACTGCCAAGGCAAAGGGCTGTTGAAGGACCCCGAAGGGCAGGTGCCCTTGCAGGGGATTCTCGGTGGCCAAAGTAAAGGGCTCTTTTTGACCCATTCAAGGATCATTCTTAAGGCCCAAAAGGGCAAGTATGAAGCAAAAATCTGAAAGCCTAAAGAGGACCAAGGGGTGATGCACCCAAAGACGTCAAATTCAACACAGTCGACTAGCTATTGGAAACATAGTGATGGGAACATGAACGTCAAATTGAAGATAATGAAATAGCCGTTGATCCTTTGAATTCATAGACCTGAATGTATTCCAAAAATTCAAGACCAAAACCAATAGAAAGTGAGGAAAGATAGAACAATGAATGAATCCAGGACCCGATTCAATTAACCAAAAAAGGAGGAACGATGAAGACAAGATCAGACCACCAGATGGACATTGAAAGTTGCAATCTTTCAATTGCGTGGCTTGTTTATCTACATTGAGAAGATCAAATGGGTAAAATGCCCCAAAGTTCTAGCCTACCTTCCTAACAGTTCCCAACGCATCATGATGTATTACTATTCCTGAGTCCTTCTTGAAGAGGCTATATAAGGGACTCTCTTCTATTGTAATAAGGATCTCTTTTTTGACAATTAGAAGGAAACTCTGTCCAAATTGAGAGGCATCATTGAGACTTTGTGCTCAGTCTATTAATCATATTTTGTTACTAGAATAAGAAATCAAGGGACTTTTTTAGACTTTGTGCTATGATATCTTCATTATTAAGGAAAATGTTCTTATGTCTTTTTCCTTGATATATTTTATGTTCCATTAATTTAACAAGTAGGATTAGTAAAATTAGTCAGAAAGGTGTCCTGAAGAATCAACTGTGGAGAGACTTTGTGCCCCCATAGCTGCCTTCAGTGTGTTTTCTTTTTATTGCTGTGTAAAGGACTTTGAGAAGACTTTGTGCCCTCATTGTCCTTCATATATTACTCTTGAGCATTTCAGGTGGAGACTTTATGCTGTATCTCAATTTGCTGGTTACTACACCCTCAATTACATTCTGCTTTTATTTCCAAGAGTATTCTTGTAGCTGGCTAAATAGTTCTTCTAAAAGAAGAGGAGTGTTGTCTGTCATTTCCCTTGAGTTTTTACCTTTGTTTTACACACATCATCTCTGAAGAAAGAGAGATGGATGGCTTGTTCTACCTTTGAGTATTATTTTATATTTATACATATATATAGCATATCTACAGGGAACCTCCACTTGATGAGAGGAGAGAGCAATCTCCTTCTGATGTGATAAACTTACATATTTGGATGGCTAATCTTCCTACTTTGGCTGATCAGACCTATTTTATTTACCAGTATGCTGATAGACAAAATATTCAACCAACAGTTTTTAGCGACTCCACTAGAGATATACATAATATTATGCAATTTGGAACCTCAAGTTTTAGATTGAAACATCACCTATATAATCCATTATCATTATAACCCTTATCCATTACAGACTTTGGTGACTCCATTCCACTGGGGAAATACCCATTATCCATTTATAACCTATCCATTCACCTCCATGCTAACTGGGAAAAAATGCACAGTTTAAAGCCTCAAGCTTCAAACTAAAGCAAAGTCAAATCTTTTCCATTTTTGTTTCACAATCTGGTAGATTCAAGGTATACACAAAGCCAAAGGGCTAAAGGTATCATTGACCCTGTGTTCAAGCTAGTACAACAAAGTGATTTTGATATATTTCCTTTACCATCTCATCTCCAACAAACCAAGAGTTTCCCTCCTACTAAAGCCAGATCTCCATTACCAGATGAATTATCTACTTCTATTGTTGATAAAGCTGTGCCTATAATTACCCATTTGAGATTTGTTATTCCTCCTTTTCAGAATCCTATAATGGCAGTTCAAGGTCTCTGGGGTAATGCTTTTGGTCCTCTCAATCTTAATCCTCCTCTACATGAGCTTCCACATAGTTTTAGGAAGAATTTCCCTAAATTCTATTGTGATGGGAAAGTTCATCCTGATGAATATATTGCAACATTCAACATAGCTTGTGGAGTAATCAAAGTAGAATTTGAAGATGTAGTAGTCAGACTTTTTGTTGAAACACTACAAGGTGCTACTACAGATTGGTTTTACCATCTATAGGCTCAGTCTATGACTGATTGGAATACTCTTAAAGCTAAGTTTGAATCTAGATTTAAACCTATAGAAGATGCACATACACTTCTGGCTCAACTTACACAAATGAATAAAGAGCCTCATGAGCCTATGAGAGACTTCATAGCTAAATTTGACAAATTGAGAAACATAATTCCTATCATTGCTCAACCTACAGCTAAGAATCTCAAATGTTTCTTCATTAATTCTTAGTTATCAGAAGTTAGTTTCCTCTTGAGATGTGTTGGTCAAATAGATCTCGCTGCAGCTAAACTTTTGGCCACTGAAGTAGAAGATGATCTCATCTTAGCAGGGAAGATAAGAAGAGATCCAAATAAAAATAGAGCTTCATCATCTTTTGAATTTGCATCTACAAGCACCATAGATCCAATGGTGTAGAAATTAGCAAATGAGTTGCTTGCTCTCAAAAAGCAAATGGATCAAGGAATGTCTTCTGCTCCTACATACAGAAGGACATTCCCAAATTAGTCATATCAGAGCAATGTTGCCAAGAACCAAGGGCAACAAAATCGACTTACTCCCCTACAAGGGAAACTTGCTCTAGAAGATCCTCCAACCAATTCAGCAATGGGATACCTTGACGCAGAATCAAAATTCTCTTTCCATCCTAAATTGAACCAAGAAAACGATGTTGATATCATTGAAGACAATCAAGAAGAATCAGCTGGTGACTCCCACATTGGTTTCCTGAATTACCAGGATGAACTTGAAAGCAAAGGAGAAGATTCAGATGGATCATATGAAGTGTTTACTAGGTCTAAGAACCAATCAGTCTAACAAGCTGATAAAGAGAAGATAGAGGAACAACCTCAACTAGCAATCACAATTGCTAAATGTGGGACTGCTCTGCCTTTTTAATCAAAAGATCTGATCATCACCCAAAAGGTAAATACATCCATTTCACCTTCACCTTCTACTCCCAATTTGTAAACCAACCCACCTCCCATCCCTCTTAAAACTTAGAAAGTTGAAGTACCTTTCTCTGTACCTATCTCAATTCAGCCATTTGACATAATTGATCATGTCAAAAAGACAAAAATATAGATGTCTGAATTTGAATACTTGCAATCCAATCTAGATCAACTAAATAAGCTGGTTCAATATGTTAAAAATCAAATCATCCCTGTAGGACAAAAAGCTAAAAAATAATTCCTAATTCTCCAAAGAATACACCTATTCCAAATAATTTGGTCATTACTCCTCCAGCTACTCTTGGAAAAATAGAACCCTTCTATGTTTCCTTGTTAATCAATGGCCACAAGCTGAGTAACTATATTATAGACTCAGGCACATCTGACAATGTCATGCCTGCTAAAGTCACTGAGTCTCTTGGTCTCACACTAACCAAGACATTTGAGAGATGTTTCTCCATGGAGAACAAGCAAGTACCATTGCTAGGGCAAATCAAAAATGCCCAAATTGCATTCACAACCTTTCTAGACAAGAGGATTAAGATGACTATCTTGGTGGCTGACGTCCTAGCATCTTATGGCATTTTACTTGGATGAAATTTTTGCAAGGACATGGGAGGAGAACTGAACATGGATCTATCTGAGGCAAGGATCCCTGTCCAAGGCGTGATGAAGAGATTACTCTCTGAAAAGGAAGCAAAGTATGTAGTCACCTAGACATTAGCCCCTGAAGCTCAAATCCTTTTTGAATCTATAGGTATGGGTAACTACTTTCTATATATAGATGAAAAGGGTCCCTCTATCTTTGATGAAGGAAAGTCTAAAGAAGAGTCAGTATCTGATGAAATTTGGACTTTGGAATTTGATGGTAGTTGTTCTTCTACTGGCTCGGGAGCTAGGATTTTTTTGATATCTCCTTAAGGAGATATGTTTCCTTCATCTTATAAATTACAATTCAACAACACTAACAATACAACTAAATATGAATCTCTATTGCTGGGCATGAAGGCTGCTCAAGAAAGAGGCATCAAGTTTCTTCATGCCAAAGGGGATGCTGAATTAGTGGTCTGTCAAGTGAGAAATCTATATTAGACTAGAATGAGAGGTTATGCCATTACCACAACCTGGTTTGGGACCAAATTGAAAGCTTTGATGCTTTCAATATTTGTGCCATACCTAGAGAGTCTAATGACAGAGCTGATGCACTTGTTGTTTTAGGAACTCTTTTAGTTCCTCATTTAGATTTCAAAGAAGACAAGTATACCATTGAGCTGGTCTATAGACTAAGTGTTCCTGACAATGCTGATCATTGGTAGATATTCAATGATGATCATCAGATCATTGCTTTCTTATAATGAAAAGACAATTTTGATCAGCTGTATTTTGAAGGCAACAAATCTCAAAAGTTTGAATCTATTTTTGAATCCAATTTAGATATGAATGAAGAATTCCTACAGCTGAAAGGAAACAAAATTCCCAAAGGCCTGGTTTCTCTTGAAAATTTGTTTGACAAGCATGATAGATTCATCAAATAACAATAAACAGATTCAAGTTTCTCTTAGGGATTTGACCAAGTAAATCTAACCAACAAAGAAAATCTCAAGATGGTCAACATTGGTAAGTGTTGCACCCGTGAAGAAAGATTCAAGTTCACTTCTTTGCTCTATCAATACATTGATGTCTTAGCATATTCTTATGAAGACCTGAAGTCTCTCAGACCTGATGAAATCTACCATCACATTCTTCTCAAGGCTGATTCAATGCCTTACAAGCAAAAATCTAGATAATACAATCCAAAAATTTCAGGTATTATGTCTGAGATACAAAAAATGTTAAATGCTAGAATTATCTTCCCAATCCATCATTCTACATGGATTGCGAACATAGTGCCTACAAGGAAGAAGAATGGCAAAATTTGCATTTGTGTAGATTTCAGGAATTTGAATCAGTCATCTCTGAAAGATAATTACCCTCTGCCAATCATGGACCAAGTGCTTAAAATAGTAATAGGATCAGAGATGTTATCAATGCTGGATGGCTTCTCAGGTTATAATCAAGTTGAAGTTGGTGAAGCAGACCAACACAAGACTGCATTCACCACACCTTGGGGTACATTTGCATATAAAAGAATGCTTTTTGGATTAATAAATGTTGGTTTTACCTTTTAGAGAGCTATGGACATGTCTTTTAAAGATGAGATTGGAAAATTCATAGTGGTATATCTTTATGACTTAACTATCTTTTCAAAGCATCGATATGATCATGTACGCCACTTACAGCAAGTGCTGGAACGCTACCACTAGAATGGTATTTCCTTGAATCCTAAGAAGTATTTTTTTGGAGTAATAGAGGGGAAACTCCTTGGACACATTGTGTCCAAAGAAGGCATAAAGATTGACTCAAATAGATCCAAATCTATTCAAGAGCTGAATTTGCCTATAAGTAAAAATGTTGTTCACTCTTTCTTCAGAAAAGTGAATTTCTTACGGAGATTCATCCTTGAATTTGCTGAGAAGACAAGACACATTGTGAACATGATGAAAGAGAAGACCACCTTCAACTGGACTCAAGAAGGCAAATCAACGTTTCAAGATATCAAGACTTTTATTGCTCATGCCCCTACCTTGGTTTGTCCAAATTACCACAGAGATTTCATCATATACAGCTATGCATCTAAGCACACTCTTTCAACGATTCTTGTTCAAAAAGACAAGGAAGGTATGGAATCCCCCATCTCTTTCATGAGTTTCTCTCTCAAAACCCATGAAATGAAGTATTCAAATATAGAGAAGCAAACCTATGCATTGGTAAAAGCAGTCAAACATTTCTGCTTCTATATTCTGAATTCAAACACTACTGCCTTAGTTCTTGATACTATAGTCAAGTCTATATTAACTCAGTAGGAGTTTTGCACAAAAAGAGGTAATTGGATTGTAAAGATCCAAGAGTTTGATTTGGATATCAAGCTGACAAAGCTGGTCAGGGGTAAAGGCCTATGCTAATTAATGGTTGATAATAAGCCAAAAGATACACAATGTGAAGAAGCTAAAGTGGAAGATACGCCAATAGTCCTTTTTGTCTCCACTACCAATAGATGGTACTTAGGTATTGCCTATTTTCTGACTTATGGTGAATGTCCTACTCATTTGTCTTACAAAGAAAGGAGGACTATCAAGTTGAAAGCTGCCAATTTTGTCCTTTGGGATAACGGCCTATATAAGAGAAGTATAGATGGAGTATTCCTTCACTGTGTAGACAAAGAACAACAAACCTAGATTTTGAAATCTTTCCATAATCTAGCCTGTGGAGGACATTTTTTTGCTCCTATGACTGCTCACAAAATTCTATGAGCCAGGTATTACTGGCCAACTCTTTTCCAAGATGCACATAAGTGGGTGAGGAAATGTGAACTTTGCCAATAGTTTGTTGGAAGACCCAAGTTGGTTGCCCTACCTCTCAAGCTAGTAATCATAGAGGAACCTTTCTAGTAATAGGGACTTGATTTTATTGGAACAATAAATCCATCTTCAAATGCTGGACATGATTATGTCCTTACAGCAACTGATTATTTCACCAAGTGGGTAGAAGCAATCCCAACTAAGCATGCTACTTCAGAAGTTGTATGCAACTTCTTCAAAGAGAATATCATTTTTAGGTTTGGAGTTCCACTCAAAATTGCTACTAATAATGCAACTTGTTTCACCTCTCAAGAGATTATGTAATTTTGTTTTCATTGTGGAATTACACTCTCTCATTCTTTTGATTATTTTCCACAAGGGAATGGACAACATGAATCCAGCAATAAAAATTTGGTAACTATTATCAAAAAGCTAGTAGATGATAATCAAAGGACATGGCATAAAGTGTTGGTTGATTCTCTATGGGAAAACAGGATCACACCAAAGATGGTGATTGGTATGTCTCCTTTTCAACTTCTCTATGGTATTAATGCTGAGATTACAATAACCTTAGAGTTACCAACCTTGAAATTGGCAAAGGCCATTGAAGATCAGACATATGAGAGTTCTCTTGACAAAAGAATCATGTGCCTAACTCAGCTGGAGGAATAGAGAACCATGGTGGTAGACATAATTTTTGCTCATCAAAGTTTGGTAAAAAAACTCTTTGATCAGAAGGCCAGAAATCATGATTTCCAGATTGGGGATCAAGTCCTGTTGTGGGACAAAAGAAGAGAACCAAAGGGGATGCATGGAAAGTTTGACTCCCTTTAGAGAGGCCCATTTATAATTCATCAACACATTGGTGAAAATAGCTTTCTATTGAAATACCAAGATGGCACACTCTTTTCTCTACCCCACAATGGGTAGCATCTAAAACACTTCAACTCTTGAAGTATTAGATCATTGCCTCTGTATATATGTATATTTGTACAGTTTTAATTCTATTTTGTTTTGTTTATTTTCTTTTTGATGCCTTTCATTTCTATATAGCATGACTCTGAAGCCCAATGGTACACATGAAGACACTAGAAATTATGGATTCTACTCCTTTCAATTCATTTTGCAATTGATAGAAGTTCCCCAACTGGAGCCAGCTGTTGTCCCCCAAAAGTAGCTGTCATTTTTGAGACAACATTTGAATTATTTTGGTCTTATAGGCCAAAATTGTCTCTTTTATTTCCAAAATTTGTCCTAGACATTCAAATTCCTCATTTTCCAAGCTTCTTAGAAAATCTACGGACTCTGCAGGCTTGAATCTATGGACTCAGCAAGAAGAGAAGTCTACAGACTATGCAAGAAAAGGAAAATCTATGGACTCTATAGGCAGGTTCATTTATACAGGTTCAAAGGCTTCTCCAAGTGGTTTCAGTCAAAAGAATCAATTTTCAACACTTAGTCATTCTCTGAGATTAGTTTAGAGCTTTGGTTTAGTTGAAAATCTTCATCGGCAAACATCTGAGTGCAAAAAGAGACTTGAACCACTGAAACGTTGAACCATTGAACCACTTTGGTTCAAAGGTTCAACAAGTTCAAGGTTCATCAAGTTCAAAATTTATGGTAAGAGTTAAGCACTTCATCAAGGTTCAAATTTCAATCATTGCAATTGGTTCATCGAATTCCAAACACTTAACCAAATCAAGGTGGATTGAACCATTGAACCACTTTAGTTCAATGGGTTCAACGGGTTCAAGGTTCAACGGTGGGTTCAACCAAAGGAATGGTTCAATGGCTTGGTTCAACCAAGTGGTTCAATGCTTTATTTCACTCAGCATCTTTTGGTTCAACCAAATAGTTCACTAAGTTGGTTCATTTCTTCAGTTCATCCTTTGGTTCAACATCTCAAGGTTCAACAGTAGGTTCAAAGACATTTTTCAAATCTTTGTTTGAACCGCTGAACCAAAAATTGGTTCAATATTTTGGTTTAATGAACAGGATTAATAGTAGGTTCATTCACTCAGTTCATTCACTTGGTTCATTTAGTTGGTTCATTCGATTGAAACATTGGCTTGAACCAATGGCTTGAACCACATTTTGGTTCAAAGCCTTGGTTCAACCAATTGGTTCAATGAAATGGTTCAACTATTGGTTCAACAAAATGGTTCAATGCAAAAGGAAGCTTTTTGAAGGATAAGTGCCCTTGCGGAGGACACTTAATCAATAAAAGTACCCTTTCGAAGGGTCATTTTCAAAGAAGCCTGAGAGGTAAATCTTCCAGATTGTTTAAGGAATTTAAAATTGGCTAAGACTTAATTCTTTCAAATTTTTGTTTGAAGGAATTCCTTAAAAAAAAATCCCAAAAGAATTCTAAGTGGCAACAGGCGTGAAAAATTGAAAGACCAGTCAAAGACTTTGCGGAACAAATTTCTATGGACTTTTGTCCACAAGAATTTTCCCCGGGCAAATTGTCCGCAAGAATTTTTTGTGGGACTAATGTCCATAGAAATTACCTATAGGAGAAAACACCTGAGAATTCCCCTGAAGGATAGTTTGCGGGAGACTCAAATAGAAAGCCCAAGGATTTGTCTATGGGAACTGCCAAGGCAAAGGGCTACCGATGGACCCTGAAGGGTAGATGCCCTTACAGGGGATTCTCGGTGGCCAAAGTAAAGGGCTCTTTCTGACCCATTCAAGGATCATTTCTTAAGGCCCAAAAGGGCAAGTACCAAGCAAAAAGCCAAAAGCCAAAAGAGGACCAAGGGGTGACGGGCCCAAAGACGTCAAATTCAACACAGTCAATTAGCCATTGGAAACATAGTGATGGGTGCGTGAACGTCGAATTGAAGACAATGAAATAGCCATTGATCCTTTGAATTCACAGACTCGAATGCATTCCCAAAATTCAAGACCAAAACCAAAAAAAAGTGAGGAAAGATATAACAACGAATGAATCTAGGACCCGATTCAATTAACCAAAAAAGGAGGAATGATGAAGACAAGATCAGACGGCCAGATGGACATTGAAAGTTGTAATCTTTCAATTGCATGGCTTGTTTATCTACATTGAGAAGATCAAATGGGTAAAATGCCCTAAAGTTCCAGCCTACCTTCCTAATAGTTCCTAACACATCATGATGTATTACTGTTCCCGAGTCCTTCTTGAAGAGGCTATATAAGGGACTCTCTTCTATTGTAATAAGGATCTCTTTTTTGACAATTAGAATGAAACTCTGCCCAAATTGAGAGGGATCATTGAGACTTTGTGCTCAGTCTGTTAATCATATTTTGTTACTGGAATAAGAAAGCAAGGGACTTTTTCAAACTTTGTGCTATGATATCTTTGTTATTAAGGAAACTATTCTTATGTCTTTTTCCTTGATATATTTTATATTCCATTAATTTAACAAGCAGGATTAGTAAAATTAGTCAGAAAGGTGTCCTGAAGAATCAACTGTAGAGAGACTTTGTGCCCCCATAGCTGTCTTCAGTGTGTTTTCTTTTTATTACTGTGTAAAGGAGTTTGAGAAGACTTTGTGCCCTCATTCTCCTTTGTATATTACTCTTGAGCATTTTAGGTGGAGAATTTTTGATGTATCTCGATTTGCTAGTTACTACACCCTCAGTTACATTCTTCTTTTATTTCCAGGAGTATTCTTGTGGCTGGTTGAATAGTTCTTCTGAAAGAAGAGGATTGTTGTCTGTCATTTCCCTTGAGTTTTTCCCTTTGTTTTACACACATCATCTCTGAAGAAAGAGAGATGGATGGCTTGTTCTACCCTTGAGTATTATTTTCTATTTATATATATATATAGGGAACCTCCCCTTGATGAGAGGAGAGATCAGTCTCCTGATGTGATAAACTTACACATTTGGATGACTAATCTTCCTACTTTGGCTGATCAGACCTATTTTGTTTACCAGTACACTGATAGACAAAATATTCAACCAACATAATATATAGGTAAAGTTAGAGGGCCTACATTCTTGCATAGATTCACTACATCATACTATTTGGAGGGTATAGTCCCAAGATTTGATGGATAGTGTGGCCTATCCAATAGATGGATAAGGTGGACCATAACCATAGTGTTGTTATTGTATTATGTTCATTGCATGTTGTTATTTTATATGAAACATTTCATCCATTTATTTATTATGAATCTGGGATGTTATATATGTATTTATTTTCTATTTAGCACACATTTTTAATTTTTGATATATGTTATGAGAAAATTTATGATGTATTTTAGATTCTTTTCTAGTATTTTTGAAAAAATGCTTGGTTAAAAATAATGAAAATAAAAGGAATGCAAAGATGTAAAAGTGTAATGTATATTATATCTCATGTAAAAATACAAATGTAAAACACACTAAATCATGTTGGGAAGCATGTAAAATGTAAAATAAAAGAATTTGTAAAACACACTAAACATGTATTAAAAAATTAAATATAAAATATAAAACACACTAATTCAATTTTATAGGAGTGTAAGGCATAAGAGAATTGAATTGATAAAATGTAACACATAATACATACTAAATCAAGTTGGGGACTATGTAAAAAGTTAATAATTTACAAATAGTAAAATACAATGTAAAACACACTAAATCAAGTTGAAAAGCATGTAGAATGTAACTAAATGGAATGAAAAGTAAAAACACACTAAATCAATCTGAGAACCCCATTCACCTTCACCTACATTTTCTATAGGATTTGGTGAAACTCATCCTATGACTTCTATCACCCCCTTTTCCTCTTTCATACCTCCCTATACTAGCATGACATCATCTTCCATGCTTTCTTTGTCCTCCATGTCAACCATTTCTACAAGAATGGCAAGTGTAACTTCTAGTGGTTCTACTCAAAATGCCCACACTAATACCCAAATCCATACAACTACTAAAACATCTCAAACTATTAATGCCTAGCATAATGCTAACACATCCCATGTGGCCTCTACTAGTCAAAATATAATTACACTAATCAATTATTATTACAAACTTTAAATCAAATGGATACCTTTCAAACTAATAGTTTCAATGAAATGATACCAATGTAAAACCAATTAATTAACCAACCTCAACCTTTTTAATAGGGAATGCAAAATCCTAATAAGACTAGGTCAAGCTGGTCGATAGAGTTTTATAGTCTAGAAAAAGAATAGTGGTCTAATTTTGGATGATTTAGTTTTAAATACACTTTAAGCATACAAATAATTAGGTCAACCTAGTCGATTTAGTTGAAACACATATCAAAAAACTTGTATTAACACTAGCTAATATAGTCTGCAAAATAACATAGAATAGTAAACAAAAAGTAACAAGATTATAATTTAGATGCTAAGAAATTGATTGAAAAGAAGGTAATAAAGTTACACTAAAGGTTTTGATTTATAATTTAGACTTTCGAATCTACTTTTTTTTCTATTATATAGTGTCGAATTAATATTTTAGATCACTAAATATAGAGAAAGTACCATTCCCATATCCCACTAAACTTAGTTTCAAGGGTAAGCTAGAAGTGGTTTCTCGACACTAATTGATAATCGATGCACCACATAATAAAATGGATGGTTAGATTCTTAAGTTTAAATACAAAGAGGAAATCCTAAGCATTTTTAAAACACCATAAGGTACATAGAAACTAAAGATTGTGTTTAGCTCTGTACTATGGCTATTGATGAGCATTTCATATAGCTCATCATAGCTATATAAACTACCCATAAAGTGTTGCCTTTCGTTATATATTGAATTGCGTTTAATAGTTTAGGTCTTATCTAAGTAGGATATGAATGCAATTTCTTCTTTATTTGTATGTAATTTATTGTTGATTCTTTACATTATTATTGTGTCTAACTTGAATGAATAGTATAGTTTTGAGTATAAAAACACATACCAATGGCGGGGTAATTTTGAGAAGACAACAAACAGTTGTGGTAACTCTTTTTTGTTATAATTTTAAGGATTCATCGAGTGAGATCTGAAGATATGATGCTCTGAATATGATCTAAGAGTGATATATATATATATATATATATATATATATATATATATATATATATATATATGTATATATATATATATACATACATATATATATATAAATATATATATATATATATATACATATATATATATACATATATATATATACATATATATATATACATATATATATATATACATATACATATATATACATATACATATATATACATATATACATATATACATATATACATATATACATATATATATACATATATATATACATATATATATACATACATATACATATATATATATATACACACACATATGTATATATATATATACACACACACACACACATATATATACATATATACATATATATATACATATATACATGTGTGTGTGTGTGTGTGTGTGTGTGTGTGTGTGTGTGTAGGATGCTTCAAAGAGGTCTAGTCATGCTTTGAAGACCTATACAAAGTGCTCTAAAGACCTGTACAAGATATTCTAAAGATACCCAAGCATGCTCTAAAGATATCTAGTTGGATCCTACTAATCGAGATATTACTTCTAATAATATATATTATCTATAAATAGACTTTCTATATTAAAATGTATTATTTTAGACATTACCATTCATAGTAATGGCCTAAAATAATTTGTCTATATTTGTATTTTTATTTTGCAAAACCGGATATGTATCTTCATTCTATGTTAGTTATTTTTTGCCTATAGTTAGTTGAACCATTTCCAACACCTTCCTATAAGTGTGGGCTTTGACTCCTAGATTGTTTATATTTTGAATAAATAGATTTAAGCATTGAAATAACCAAGATTTTGTCCTCTATAAATAGATGTTGAGATTTTATTAAATACACATCTCCTCATTCCAGATAGTTAGAGAAAGTAACAAAAAAGTTGGAAAAGTTAAAATTGGTGAATTAGAAATTAGAAGAAGCATTTCATATCTTTGGAATGGAATAGAGCTCAACATTTATTTTTATTATAGATTAAAGCAATATCTATTTTGAGGAAGGAGCAGGGGCCTACTTGTCTCCAAGGATCAGGATAAATTGGTATTTTTAATTTAATAATTTAGAAGTATTTCTTTAATTCAAATATATTTCATTCATTGCATATTATAATTTCATTTTAACCACAAGAGTGATTAATTTTAAATGCAAAGTGATTTTATTTCAAAGAAAAGAGTGGTTGTTTTTAAAAGCAAGTGTGAATTTCCTTTTTAAAAACAAGTGTTAATTTCCTTTAATTCAAGTGTGTTTCATTTACATGCAAGATTTATTTCAATTCAATACAAGCAAGTTTGTTGTATACAAGAGTGCATTTTTCAAACTAGATTAAGTTTGTTATTTTATCTCATATTCAAAATTTGTCAGAAGCTATTTAAGTGACAATAGATAACATTCTCAGATTCTGAAACATTGCACTATCCTACCCAACTAGGTAAGTCAAGTGAGAACATCATATGTCTTATGCCAGATGTTTAAGTTTTAGATGTTGATGGTGTGAATTTCAATAGGATATCTTCAATTAATAAATAGTTTGAATTTACTTTCCTAAAAAGTAAAGTTAGAGTTTTCTTTACTTTTTTAAGGATTTAGAAAGCACAATAAAAGTAAAACCTCCCAAACAATGAACTTTACAACTCCAATATCAAATGGTCTCATTGCATATAGCCGATGGACACTACCCTAGTTAAAGATAACACCAATCAATTGAATAGTAAAAGGAGAGGTATAATGATATCCTCTCATTTTTTGTTCCATTACCGAGGACCACAATCATCAATAAGTGTTAGTGAGATCTTACTTTAGAGTTATATAAGGAAATTTTAAAAACATCCATAAAAATCAAAAACACAAAAATAATCTAGGAATCTTTAGATTTATAAACCGCCCAAGAGATTATCAAGGATGATTTATTTCTAAGGGATCCCAAATAAATTAAGAAGAAGAGAGGGTTTAATCCTTACTATAAATATCAAGAAGTGAAAGAAAGGCACTTGAAAGGTTTTTTTATGATTCCTCTCCTGAACAAGGTTCATCCTCACAAACAGATCCTACAAAAAGAATCCTATTTAGAACATATTTTCCTATAGGGAGAATTGATCCTAAAATTCTCTTTTTAGAATAGTTGTATTTGATCCATAAAATCTACAAGAAGAATATTTGATCAAATATTCTCCTCCCAATATATACCATAGTTTGAGCACCCAAAAAGTGACTATAGATTGGATTGATAATCAAAGCTGGGAAGAAAACATGGGAAACAAACATGTACATGTGGAAAACCCTAACCATCAACCCTAATAGGAAAAAACTTTTTCTTATCCAATTAGCCTAGGCCTTGATGATAATACTTCTATGAAAAACATTTCACAATCTATTTTACCTACTTTTAGAGGTAAATCCTCAAAGGATCCAAATTAGTTCCTCTTTGAGTTTCAGGTTCTCTGCCAAACATATGATTATGTTGTAGACAATCAAAAGTTGAAATTATTCCCATCTATACTCAAGGATGCATCCATGAGATGGTTCATGGGCCTTTAGGGTAATTCCATAATAACTTGGGATGAAATGGAAATTATATTTCTAGATAAATATCAAGATTATTGTAGAGTTAGAGAATGGAAGGAAGACTTTTTCAAGATCAAACAAAATGAAGATAAAACCTTAGATTATTACCTTGATAGGTTTATATTTACCCATAAAAGAAATGGTTACAAACTCACTAAATAGGTTTTCAAAACAATATTTATTAAAGGGTTAGATGATTATTCATGAGATGATTTTAACCAATGGGAAAGGGTGACATTGACAAGTTAACCTTTCATCAAATTTCAGCATTGTGTATTAACTACTCTAGGAAAAGACCTAGTATAAGGAAATCAAAGTTAGGAAAATCACTTGAAGTTGGCCAATTAATGGAAGAATTTGTCAATTTAAAGATAGACAATCTAGTTCAATTAACATCTACCTTAGATGGACTCAAAGAAAAAGCCAATGCTACTAATACTAAATAATTTTCAATTTATTATCCTAGATGTAGACTCAAACATGTAGTAAAAGATTGCCTCTTAGACAAAATAGAGGTTTGTGGTATTTGTGATCTATATCATGAAATAAATAATTTTAAACACCTTCCTAGTATAAAAAATCAAGTGAAATAATCAACACATACTGTTGAGTAAGTACACTTCATTTAAAGACAAGGAAACTAGTACTCACAACCTCAAAATTAGTTTGGTCCAAGATTTCCTCCCAATCCATGTATGGAACCATGGGATGGATAAGTCACACCACCAATATTTGGACCACCACAATCACAACCATGTGGTAGTTAAGAATGGATGCCACATATGTGGGGAATGCCTCAAAATCAACCTTGGGCACAACAATAAAATCAACAACCACATAAGGTATAGCAACCACCACCTCAATGGTCAAATCAACAGTATCAACCATGAAGAAGGTTTAATCCATAATATGCCTTGATGCCTCCATAACTTCAACCACCACAAATTAAGTATCAGGTTAACCAACCATAGTTACCTACCCTACTAGTGACAAAATTAAAAAATAGGCAAAATGTACTTGTATATAGAGTTGATCAAGAAAGTAATATTGCAAGTGGTTTAGTTGAATGTAATAATATTCAACTAATATTAGGTAAGGTATTAGGAGATACACTCATTACCATAAATAAAATTCCTAATGATGACAATACTACTAAGACACCTATAGTCCAAGAACCAACTGAAGAAAAGGTAGAAGCCACAACCACACCAACTACAATTCAAGATCCTCTTGTTGTTCTATTTCTTGAAAGACTTAAGGAAGAGAAACATAGGGACAATTCTAAATTTTTACATGGATTAAAAGAAATGAAGATATAAATTCCATTTTAAGAACCATTAAAGATATTTTGAGAAGAATGAAATCATTAAAGGATTGCTAATCAAATCACAAGAAGAAAGAAGTACTATCCCAAAATAATTCAGGTAACTAGAAAAATTATTGATTTACTATCAAAAAACATACTTGTTCCTAAATATGGAGATCCTAGTAGTCATATGATGACTATAACAATTGGTAACAGGTCTATTCTAAATGAGCTTATAGATCTAGGTGTTACCATAAACATAATGACTATCAATATAATATAGTCTTTATCTCTCATAGGGCTTCAACCTACCATAAAAATCTTGTAAATGGCCGATCAATCTACTACTACCCCTGAAGGAACCATAGAGAATGTACCAGTCACCATTGAATCTTAGGAATACCCTATTGATTTTATGATCCTTCAACCTAAACCAAAAGGGTAGGGTATCTAATCATTCTTGGTAGGCCTTGGTTAGCTATAGTTGTAGCAAGAATTGATTGTAGATCTGGAAACATGACCATTTATAAAAGAATTCAAGCTAAATAAATATCTCTCTATCTACCTACTAGACCTTCAATGGGTATTTCTAAACAAATATGGGTGGATCAACCTAAACAAAACCATATTAATGTGTCTTCCTTAGCCATGGTTACCATCAAAGAATATTACCAAGAGTTTGAAAAATAAATAACATAAGATTTAGACCAAGAAAGCCTAACTGTGAAGTCTAATATTTTTATTATGAATTACAACAATTGTGCTCTAAAGTCTAATAGTTTTATTCCAAATTCTGAAGGTTTAGCTCTAAAAACTAGTGACTTAGATTTGAAGACTAATAGCCTAGCTTCAAAGACTAGTGGCTTAGCTTCAAAGATGAAAAATCATGAATGGGAATAATCACCTCCATTATTTAAAACCAAAACAATACATCACCAAACATGTTAATTGGTCCACAAGACATTCAAAAATCTATAGTTAATTAGGCTCAAAATGGGCGAAATTCATTTTTACATGATTTTCATTGTCCATTGACCAATATGCTTTCCATAAGTGAAACATTTTAAAAATATCTAGCCATAATTCACATGTAACTAAAACACAAATGTCCATTTAATTCCTTGATGAGTGAATACAAGTAATTGAATTCTATTTTTTTAGGCACTAAACAAATTGTAATTCAACCAGGTAAACTATTAACTATCAATAGTTGGTTAACTGACCAACATGAAAGAAAAGTATTTGATGTATTATTAAAACACACAAAATATTTTTCTTGGGATTATAGTGACATGAAATTCATGCATCCTAGTGTTTGTACACATCACATCTACACTAAAAATATTAGACTAGATAGACAACCACAATGAAGGATTAACCTAGCCTTGAAGGAAGTGCCAAGAAGTAAATAGAAAAAATATTGGATGTTGGTTTTATCTATCCTATATATAATATATAATGGATTTAACCTCTAGTTATTATGCCTAAAAATAATTTAAAATGGAGAGTTTGTACAGACTACAAAGGACTGACTAAATCCACCATGAGAGACTACTTTCCCTTACCTTTTGTTGATCAAGTTTTGGAAAATTTAGTAGAAAAATATTTTTTTTGTTTTTTATATGGATTTATTGGATAAATTTTTTTATAATATTACCTATATATCAAGACAAAACAACATTTTCCTTCCCCTTGGGAACATATGCTTATACAATCCTTCCTTTTGGATTGTGCACTGCACCTACTACCTTTCAAAGAGTAGTATTAGAAATCATTTTTTATTTTACAAATGACTATGTGAAATTATATATGGATGATTTAAATGTCCATGGTACTAAATTTGATGAAGCTTTTAACAACTTGGATAAAGTTCTTATTAGATGTGAAGATCACTAGGTATCTTTGAGTCATGAGAAATGCATCATAATGGATGATGAAGGGATCATATTAGGAGATCATACCTCTTATAAATTAATAAAATTAGATTTTAAAATGATTGAGGTAATTTATAACCTCCCTATTCCATAAACACAAACTAATGTTAAAATTTTTCTCGGTCATGCAAGATATTACAAAAGATTCATTGAAGGTTTTAGCAAGATAGTTTCCCCTATGTTTTCTTTGTTATCAACATATAGTGAATTTATATGGACTGATAAATTTCAAGAATAATTTTAAACATTAAATAAAAAACCCATGATTTCTCTAGTTTTGAAAGGACCTAATTGGGAAAAACCTTTTTGTATCTATACCAATGATTTCAATATTGCATTAGGAGAAGTCTTAGGTCAAAGAGATGAGGATGGAAAGATGTATGCCATTTATTATATCAATAATAATCTTACCCCCATAGAGAATAATTAAACTAACATATAAAAAGAGTTTCTTACTATTGTATATGTTATAAATAAGTTTAGGCATTACATTACTGGTTATCGAGTATTCATCTGTATAAATCATTCAACAATTAAGTACTTAATGAATAAACTAGTAGTAGGTGGGAGAATAATTAGATGGATCCTATTGTTACAAGTATTTCGCATTACTATCATAAAAAAATTAGGGAATTATAATTTTTTTGTTGAATTTTTATCTAGATTGATCACTACAGGTGAAAATGAACCTATGGAAGACTCTTTTCCACATGAACAATTTTTTTCCATATCTGCATGTTCCTTATGGTTTTAAAACATTGAAAATTACTTGGAAATATGGAAGTTTTCTCATTATTTTAAATTTAAATAAATAAAACATTTGGTTAGAGCTAGTTCTCATTTCAAATGGTTTAAAGGCATGTTGTTTAAAATTAGACTTGATCATATACTTCATAGATGTGTCATAGAATAAGAAGTGTATGACATCATTAGAGCATGCCATAGTGAACTATGAGGAGGACATTATTCATCAAAAATGACCATTTATAAGATCCTTAGTGCGGGTTACTACTGGTCATCTCTTTACAAGTCTGTCAAAAGGTATGTATGGCAATGTGATCCTTGCCAAAAGATGGTTAATCTTACTCTATCCTCTAAAATGTCTCTTCATCCTCAAATAATTTTAGAACCATTTGAAAATTGGGTTTGGAATTTGTTGGACCAATCAACCCACCATCTCAAGAAAAGTAATATTTATTAGTGTGAATTGATTATGTTACTGAGTGGATTGAAGTGTAGGTACTCATATTTGATAAGGAAGAGATGGTTGTTGATTTTCTATACCACATTATCATGTTAAGATTTAGAGCTCCTAGATCTATTGTTTCAAATCAATGAACCCAATTCATGTCTAAAATAATCAATGATTTTATAGAATTTTACTAGATCAATCATAAGAAATCTTCACCATATCATCCCCAAGCCAATGGGCAAGTGAAAGTCATCAACTAGGAGCTAGAAAACATCCTAACCAAAATAGTGAACAATAATAGAAAATAATGGGTAGAAAAAGTACCTAAAGTAGTTTAGGCATACAATACAACATGTAAGACAACTACAAGATTATCTCCATAAGAACTTGTGTATGGAAAGAAACCTTTTTTACCTATATAATTTAAGTTGTAGACATTGAATACAATAGCTAACATGGCAATTGATCTTGATGAAGCCCAAAAAGAAATAATAATGAAACTAAATGGGTTGGATGAACTGAGAATGGATGTAATCACTCAAACTAGCATGATCTAGAAGTAGATATAGTAGTTTCATGACACTCACATCAGAAGAATATAGTTTGAAGAGGGTGATTACGCACTCCTATTTGATTCTAAATTCCAAAACTTCAAGGTTAATCTAAAGATAAGATGGATGGGACCATACCTAATAAAAACCTTTTTCATCAATATTTCCCTTTAGTTTCAACCCATTAATGGTGATCAAAGGACACTTTTGGTCAATGGTCATAGGATTAAGGTGTACAAAATACCTCTCAGCAAGGAAGAGTTTATTGAACACAATAAAAACCAATTTGACATTATGGAAGAACCTGGTTCTTCCACTAAGGCCAAATGATCCTCACATCAAACATCCAATAAAGGAGGAATGCTGAAAACCATCAAATGGTATTTCTTTTCCCTTAAAAATTTAAAAAATAAAAAATATTGAAAGGTGAAAACCAATAAATGACACCTTTTAGATGAAAACTTTCTACAATAAAATAATTTTTTTCAACTAACCTATCTTTTCAAATTTATTTATCCATATAGGACACATGAAATCTCTATAAGATAGGTATGATTTCTTATGAAAAGGTATGGTTTTATTTCTTTCCCAAAAGATTAGGCATTTTCTATTTCATGTAGTGCATGTGTAATCATTAGGCAATCATCACTTTTCACATAGATGAGTTTTGGTGATGTCACATGGTTATGATGAGTAAGTAGCATCATCACTGCATTTCATGATTTGAAGTGACAATGTTTTCAAAAAACCTTTTCCAATAGATTTAATTTGATAAAAGACCTTTTTAAATATATTTAATGAGATGACATTTTAATTAACCTTCTTAAAAACATGATTTGATATGATGGGCAATTCATTGAAAATATTGTCCAAGTGCTACCAATTATGACCTTTACACCACATCATTGATAATGGCTAGATAAAGTACCTTCCCATTATATCTCACATGCTCTAAAGAGATCACCATACTATTTCCATAATTCTTGTCATAATATCATAATATAAATTTATTTTCTATTCATTTATCTAGTATCACCACTATCCATTATTATGTCATATCCCTAACCTCTTGCCTTCCCCTGTTTCCTATGCAAATTCAACCTCTATTTTTTTATAACGTAATTAGGTTTTCAATCAAATAGTTTTATCTCTAAAGATGGGTAGAAAAAAGAAGAAGAGTGAACCAAAATTTGTAGATGCATTGTTGTAAGATGAAGTATCTAGAGACATCTTTGAATCACTAAGGGGGTTAAATTTATTGAAAATATTTTATGGTTTTCATAAAGATGTAAAGGAATTGTTGACACTGGAAATTACACCCTTTGGCAGGAAGTCAAACTTCTACCTTTTCATCACAACATGGAAACTCCTCTCTCACCTGTGGGACAGTGAAGCAGGAGAGGAGAGTCTCTAGATAAGGGCTAGCTCCCTTTGATGTATCATTGTTTGTTCCAGAAAGTGTAAAAAAACACATATATAGGTATAATATAAAGGGGGGATGAAAAGAGAGAGAGATGTAGGAAAAAATAGCCTACTCTAAAGAGGTGATACACCAAAAATGAAATGACCTTCTCACCTCCACACTCAGGATCAAACAAAACAACATACATACACTCAAACTTGGAAGAAAGACCAGGTTGCTGGAAATGATAGGGAGGTTCTTATGGAAAACACAGGAACGGAGACTCACAAGATGATGGAAAATACATACTGTAAGTGACCTCTATTTTTGCACCCCAAACAAAACTCTTCTCCTATCAGCAGCAGATAATGGTGCTTTGTAGATAATAGGTCTACTGGTGTTGAACCTGTGAGAGCATCAAGAAATAATGAATGGACACATACCAACATTTAAGGCATACTCTGCAAAATCTATCCAAATGGAGGTAAAAACTATCTTTTATTCAATCCAAGCAAAAAATTTAGCAGGGCTGTGCCTGACTAAAATTGTGAAAAAAGATGATTACAAATGACCAAGTTCACAAACTTATATGGAAAGAAGACAAGAGGTTCATTGGCGCTCTTTACTTGCAAGTGGCCTATCACATCTCATTGGGAAGAAGAAAAACACTATTGGTGCATCATCCTTCTAGAAGAGGCCTATTGGAACCATGCTTTCTGCTTGTCTTTTTCTTCATTTTGTCTTATATGCTTGTTTGGCCCTTGGGACGAACTTCCTAGCTGGTCACTGTAATTTTGGCTCCTTTTGGCTAGCATTTTCTTTGTTTTGAATATAAATGGTTATCTCCTTTGTAAACCTGACGTCCACGTAGGACGTCCTCATGCTTTGCTGGCTTCTAGCCGCTTGACTAATTACTTTATGCCTAATTTTGGTCTGTATATGCGTGGGCACTCCCTCTTTTTAACTTTTTGGCTCTTTGTATGGTCTCTCAGGCTGTCTTAATCCTTAGCACCTCAGCGGGCACCTTGCTTTTACTATTTCCTTAGCACCCTTCCTTATGTCCTTGGCTGGAAGTCCCTTGTGTTTTAAGCTACTGACAGGTCAGCGGCTTGCTTGGACGGTATGCGGGATTTTCACGGGCTGCTATTCAGCCTTTCTATGTTTGCATCGGGCTTTAAAAGTTTTAAATGTTCTGCGGGCTTTGTGTCAGGCTTTGGCTTGGTTGCCCGCAGGCTTTGTATGTCCCATAGCTTTTTTGAAAGTTCTACAGATAATTCCCTGTGAACTTTTGTCTACAGATGTTTTCTCATAGACAAAAAGTCTACAAAAATTCTTCTGCGCATATTGCTCTGTTCTAAGCTGCGGGCTTTTGCCTTGCATTAAGTGACCCGGCCTTCTTGTTTGCCCATAGATGTTTTCCCGTAGACAAAAAGTTTTTGGAAATTCTTCCGTGTTTTGTTTTTTTTGTATAAGCCAAGCCTTACTTCATATTTTCCCCACAGGTTTTCCATTTACCTAGATTTGAATTGCCCTTGAATACTTGCCTTTGAATGCTGGAGCGCCTTTGCTTAGTAACAGCCGTGCCCGAAGGAAAAATGAGACCTAGTTAAATTCATTGAACAAATTTAAACTTTGGACTTCAAACCAAGCTGAATTGAACTTGGGTCCCATTTTTGATGACGTGTCGGCCCTCCATTAGGGATTTTGAACTTTATGCATTGAACCATTGACTTGAACTTTTTTTGCATTGAACCAAAGCACTTGAACCAAATCATTGAACCTTTTCCTTTGAACCAAGCTATTGAACCCAAGATAGGTTCAACGGTTCAATGGTTCAACGCTTGGCGAAATAAGATGAACCAAGGCCAAAACAAACATGAACCAGGCCCAAAATTGACTGTGAACTCAGAGATGGACTTACAACCCAAAACTGACTGGTTTGAAAAGCCTAAGGAAGGAGTTGACCACAATTTTTTTCAAGGGGCAAAAATGGGTCAACAGGAGTTCTTTGGGAATTTTGATGAAGGCCATTCTATTATCAAAGGTAAAAACATTCCAATGAATCCCTTTGTGATTAGTGTGCTCTCCAAGATTCCTGAGGAGGGTGTAGTTGTTATTGGTAATATAAGTTTCACCAACTTAATTCACATGTTCATTAAAGGAAATGAGCCCTACCCTAGATTATCCAACTCCCTACAAGGAGTGGCTAGGGGAATCATGAGAGATAGCCTTCCTCAAACCTAGAAAAATGTTGTATTTTGTATTATGAAATATCTCACTTGTGATGGTCAGTTTATATTAGTTGGTTGAGATTCCATGATACTCCTTTACCTAAGGAAATGAGGCACCTGAGAATAATACAAGGTAATTATTTCCTATTTCCTTCATAATTCCCTAATCAATGTTGCTCAAAAATTATATAGAGGTACTAGGTCTATCCAACACCATGGGTTGGTTACCCTTATCTATCGACATTATTTTCTAAGTAAACCTAGGGATGCAAAGGCATGGTCCTCCTTCCTTTTAAAAATCTCAAAAGTTTCTATCAAGAAAACACCCTACCCTGCCTCTCCTCCTTCTACCATAGTATAGATTAAAGAATGACCATATTTGTTGCCTTCAGTTTTGAAGATATTGCATTGAATATCAAAGAGACAAAAGGGAATTCCCTCAGATGTCCATAATCCTCCAACTAAGCTCCAAATGATATCATAATTATTTCACTAATAAATAAGACCTATAAACTAGATAAAAATTCCTAAGATGTTCTAACATAAGTATTTCAAAATAGAGGTGATATGCATGAGACAACTCAAGGTAAGTAGACCATAGATCAAATTCTTACATCTAAGGACACTTACACACTTGAAGGGAGCCTAACACACTAGATACACTCTATATGACCTATTAGAGTGAAATCTTCTTACATTAAACATGAAAGGATAAGGAAAAGCAAGGATAAAATCACTAGACTTCACCATTCATCACTATACACATTTAGACAAGATGTTTGTGAACTCAAAACTAGATTTATTATATTATTCAAAGGCAAAGTATAATATCAAACTAGCATGGCTTTGCCATACATGGTGTGAAATTATAAAACAAGAGCCATAATGGCTAGTACTTATATAATTTAAAAGAGGAGAGAAGAGAATGAAGTCTAAGAGTCACAAAAACACTTGTCAAGCTGAGAGAAGGAGTTACAATTATAGGAGAATGGAATATGGAATAGACTATGCAAGGTCTCTATGGAAAAATGTCTCTCCAAGCATGAAAATCCTCAAATATAGCATATGACTCTTGTTGACGCAGGAAATTACACCCAGTGGTAGGGAGTCAAACTCCTACCTTCTCCTCGCAACATGGAAACTCCTCTCTCACCTGTGGGATGGTGAAGCTGGAGAGGAGAGTCTCTAGTTAAGGGCTAGCTCCCTCTGATGTATCATGTTTATTTCAGCAAGTGTAAATAGATATAGGTATATATATATATATATATATATATATATATATATATATATATATATATATATATATATATATATATATATATATATATATATATATATATACTGGGGGGATGAAAAGGGAAGAAAATACAAGAAAACAAGCTACTCTAAGGAGGTGATACACAAAACAAGATGACCTTCTAACACCCGCTCTCAAAATCAGACAAACACACTTATACGCTTCACCCTTGGCAGAAGAAACAATCTACAAACTTGACAGGGAGGTAAAATGAAAGATACAAAAAGGGAGGTTCACCAAAGGTGTTGTAAGAAGCACTCTGTAGATAACCCCCTCTATTCTGCACTCCAAAATAGAACTCTTTTCCTATCAGTTGCAGATGGTGCCTTGTAGATAGCTGGAGTGTTGGTGTTGAACCTATGAGAGCATCAATGACTAAACACAAATCAACACTCAGGACATACACAGAATATCTATCCAAGAAGAGGTAAAAAAGATGTGTTTATAGATTCAGGTAGAAATTTTAGTAGGGCTACGCCTTGTAAAATTATGGAAAAGATCATTACAAATGAACAAGTTTTCAATATATATGAGAAGCCAAAAGGCCCATTTGGCGCTCATGCTTTTACAAGTGGCATACATGTCCCTTCATGAAAAGAACAAGTCGCTCAAAGTATTAATGAGTTGTTTGTTTTGCTCGCTCGAGAACTGTATTTCCTGCTTAGGTGACTTACACAATTTGCCTTCCCATTTAATGCAAATGGAGAACCAATTATTACTTTGCTAGCTGCTTGCATGTCAAATGATCAATTTTCTAGCACAATTTCACCTACTAGAGTCACTTCTTTAGTTAGTGCCAGTTGGACTGACTGCTCACTCATTCCTTTCTTGTCACTTTGTCCATTTGTACTATCTGACTCATTCGGCCCCTGGGGCAAACATCTTGGTGAGTTGCTACATTTTGAGCTCCCTTCCATGGCCAGCGCTTCCTTCATTTGAAAACAAATAGTTATTCCATTTATGTGGCCATCATGTTTTTGAACATCAACAGATATTTCACTTTGTTAAACTTGATGGCTTCCAGGACGTCATTAGGTCCATGTGGCATCATTATCAGATCCCTTGTCAGCCTTTGCTTTTGTGTTCTTCCCTGCGGGCACCCCTTTTGCCTTTGAAACTACCCTTCGCATTCTCCCAGAGGGATGGTAACCCTCTGGGCCTTTGAAAATGCCCCTTTGCACTTGGCTGGAAGTCCCCCGCAAGGGCACTTGCCCTTCAGGATCCTTCGACAAGTCTCTTTGTAGGGTTGTTGGACCTTCGAACTTCTCCTCGGGTGCCCCACAGACAAATTGTCTGCAGACAACTTCCTCAGGTTAATTCCCTAGGTCTATTTGACTTTGACTTTGGCTTCGCTTGAATTTATGTGGACTTTTGTCCACAAACATTTTCTCATGGACAAAAATTCTATGGAATTTGGACTTAGTCAATTTCAAACCAAAAGAACTTGAACTGAACTTGAACCGGGTCTTTATCTTTTGCATGCTTGCCCTCTGCTAGGGCACTTTGACTTGGACTTCCCCTTCAGCCAAAGGGCACCCCTTTAAACCGAACCCATTGAACCATAATTTGGTTTAATGGTTCAAGGTTCAACCATTGCATGCCAATGGGCCTTAGAAGGTTGATGAACCAATATTGAACCAGACCCGTTGAACCGTTGACATTGAACCTTTCCATTGAACCAAAGCCATTAAACCTTAATTTGGTTCAACGGTTCAAGGTTCAATGCTTATTGAAATGAGATGTTGAACCAAGACCAAACCAAAAAGAGAAACACTAGCATAAACTTGTGCACCCTGGAACAACTACCTTCGAATAGTGAAGAAAGAAGGTGAACAATTTTGGCCTGTGAGTAAAAATTGGTCAATAGATGGTGACTCACAAGGGAAGCATGCCTGCCATGCTTCGAACCTAGCTGCCTTGAAAATCCATTGGGCATGGAGTTAGATAGTAACTTTGAGAACTAGAAATAGCTCTATTGTAACTTAGAACCAGTCACACAGTTCTACCTCTAAGGAAAAGAAAACACATGCAATACTAAGAAAACCACTACTTTTGCAATAGCACTTAGGGAAAAATAAGAAAGAGAAAAACAAGGGAAAATATGTACAAGTGAACCCAAAAATTAGTGGTAACACTTTAGATGTATCCCATTAACTAGGATATGCAGTTCTTCACCATCCAACCTAGAAAGTTAGAACGCATTATGCTACTTACACTGAGTGATCATGTAAGGACCACTCCATAGGGCATCAAATTTTGCATGTTTTTTGGGCTTAGCTCAATCTTCATCCCATTTTAGGATAATGTCTCCTTCAGAGAAATATCTTGACAAAGATTTTTTGTCAAAGTGCCTTTTTACTTACTGTTGGCGACTGGTCATGGAAGCCATAGCCCGATCCCTTACTTCTTGGAGTTCCATCAGCTCACACAACCTGACCTCCAGGCCATTTCCTTCTTCAAACTACAGTTGGTGGGAGAGATCCAATGCTAGAAATTCAAGCGAGATGGGAAGCCTAGCTTCCCTTCCATACACGAGCGTATATGGAGAATTTATGATTGCCCTTTTTAGAGTAATTTGGTTGGCCCATAGAGCTATCTTTAGCTTGGCATGCCAAGTCCTCTGATTTTCTTCCATAGTCCTTTTTATGATTTTGATCAAATTTTTGTTGGTGGACTCAGCCAACCCATTCCCCTATGGATAATAATTTGATGAAGTGCTGAGATATATGCCATACTTCAGTGCCCATTCACTAGTTTTGGTTCCCAAAAAAGCCAAGGTGTTATTTGAGATTATGGTGGCTGGGACGCCAAATGTTGTTACCAGGTCCTCATAAAACTCTAGGACTGTGCTTTCATTTACCTCTTTTAGAGCGACAGCCTCCACCCACCTGGTGAAATAATCTGTAGCAGTCAGGACCCATTTGTGCCCAGCACTGGAGGGAGGATTGATCATCCCTATGAAGTCCAGGCCCTGATGCATGAACGGTTGCTCAACTTAAATGGGTTGTAGAGGCATGGCAGCCAATCACTATTTTCTATCAAAAAGTGCACACTTCTAGCACTTTCTTACTCAGGTATGGGTGTCCTTGAAAAGAGTAGGCCAGAAATAGCCAGCTCTCATTATCCTTGCTACTGTAGCTCTAGGGGTGAAGTGACCGCCTACTGGCCCATCATGGAACTCAGCCAATACCTTATCAGCCTATTTTGGGTCAATACACCTTAGGAGGAACCTGAAGAAGTCCCTCCTAAACAATACTTCATCAACCAAAACATAAGGAAGAGATTGGAGTTTAAAATACCTTCTTCCAGTCTTATCAAGACCCTGTGGACACTCACCCATGAAAAGGAAATGCTTCATGTCCAACATCTAATCCTTTATGACAGTTGGTTCTTTAGCAGTGGATATTTCATGGATTAACAAGTTGACTTCCCTCTCTTGCTTTAAGTCTACAGCAAGCTGTTCACATAGGCCTCTTCCCCTCACCAGCTTGGTGATCTTAATGTCTATGTCATACTCCATCACTTTGGTGATCCACCCTGCCCTTTTCTCATTCAAATCTCGATTGGTCAAGAAATCCTTGACGCCAGGATGTGGGACCATAAGTTGAATCTTGTTGTTGGACAACATATGGTTGAGTTTCTTTAGGCTCTGCACTACTGCCAGGACTTGATTTTCAACATATGTGTACCTAACTTCAAAGTCCTCTAACCCTTAGCTGAAGAAAGCAAGTGGTTGCTTGAGGTCATCACCGTTAGCTTGGGTAAGCATGGTGGATATCACCTCCTCATTGCTAAAAGTATAGAGGTTGAAGTCCTTGCTGAAGTCTGGGTTGATCAAAGTGGGAGCCTGGGTTATGGCCTGCTTGATGGCCTCAAAGCTATCTTTCCTTTGAGTTTTCCATTTGAAATCCTCACCCTTTTTTAGCATAAGGGTGAGGGGCTTAACTATCTCTACAAAATTTGGAATGAATCTCTAAATGAAATTAATCTTGCCAAAGAAACTCTGCAAACTTTTCTTGTGCTTTGGTAGGGACATCTCTAAGATAGAGCGAACTCTCTTGGGGTTAATAGACAAACCCTCCTTAGACACAATGTGGCCAAGGAGTTTCCCCTCATGAACAACAAACATGCACTTCTTTGGATTAAGAGAGATTCCAAATTCCTTTCACCTTTCAAAAATATGCTTGAGGTGTTCTATGTGTTGGCTCACTTTCTTGGAGAATATCGTTATATCATCGAGGTATAGTAGCATGTTGTTATTTATCAAGCCACCAAAAGCCATGTCCATGGCTCACTAAAAGGTAGCACCAGCATTGGATAGCCTAAATGGCATCTTCTTGTAGGCAAACATTCCCCATTTAGTGGTGAAGGCTATTTTGTGCTGGTCACAGCCTTGCACTAGAATCTAATTATACCTTAAATAACCATCCAGGATGGAGAAATGCTCACTACCAGTTACCTTCTGGAGGATTTGTTCCATGCTTAGAAGGGGATAATGATTTTTTAAAATAAACTTTATTAAGGTCTCTAAAATTGACACACAGCCTAATCTCTTCATTTTTCTTTTTAACAAGAACAAGGTTGGCCAACCATGAGGAATGTTTGATTGGAAATATAATTTTGGACTCAATCAATTTGGCCAATTCCCTCTGCACGAGGGGCTCAATTGTAGGATTAATAGGCCTTTGCTTTTGTGTGACTGGCCTAGCACCTTCCTCCAATTTGATGGTGTGTTAGGCGAGCCTTGGGTTGAAGCCTTTTAAGTCACTATAATCCCATGCAAAAACATCAGTGAATTCTTGACACAATAGAATGAAAGCTCACCTCTCTTGAAACGTGTAGACCTTGCCAAGTGCCAGTAGCTTGTCTATGAAGATTTTGAGCCTTTCATAATTTTCCTCTTTGGTCATGATGCATGCCTTGTCATTTCTCAATTGGTCATCTCCGTTGAAAATGCTTTCAAGCATGACTAGACCTTTAGGGAGTTTATTATTCTTCAACTGAACAATCTGATTTCCATATTGCTACTACAATTCCGCCTGGTTGTGTATTGTGAACTCAGCTTCTTCTTATAGGAAGAAATCTATCTGTTGGTCACTTTCAAAAACTTGCCAATTTGTAATGTTGTCTAGGATAGAGGGTCAAACTACCACTTTTAAGTGGTGTGAACCACAATCTCAGCTTATTTCCCTTGAAACATCAAATTGAGCACCAATTGTCGCTAGCCTGTCTGCTTGTTTGTTCTACTCCCTAGGAATCAAGGAAATGTTAAAAGCAAGGAAATCTTCCACCAAGTCCCAGACTCTATGCTTATAGGACTTCAGCAAGGAGTTCTTTGTTAGATTCTGGCCTTTCACCTGATTTACAATCCACTCGCTGTCTCCCAGGACTTGCAACTCTTTGATGCCTCTTTTCCTTGCCCATTCAAGGCCATGGATCAAAGACTCATATTTTGCAACATTACTTGTGCAAGAGAATTGGAAATGGAAAGCTAAAAAGTACCTTTATTTCAAAGGGGAAACCAACATCACCCCACCACTAGTGCCTATTTTGCTTTTGAAACCATCAAAATACAGCTACCATAGGCCAAGGTCTTCTTTGCTCTCCTTCATTAAATTTGGAATGAAGGCGCCCTCTTTGTGCATGAAATAGACTCCAAGGCCTGCCTCCTCTATGAATTTATATGGATCATGTTTGAAGTTATCATTTCCCCACTCATCCAAGAGTAGGTCTGTGACTCCTTCAAGAGTAGAAGATAGAGATTGGTCTGTCTGAGACTCTTCTGGGTCGATGATGGTGTAACTGACATTTGTTGCCTTGGGTGTATATGGCTCTAAGTGGTCCTTGTAGAGTGGCTCAAACTCAATTTTCACCTTGGTCCCATACTTGGTTTTGAAAACTAGATATAACCAATTCGCTGCTAGATAGCCACCTATCTTTGACGTGAAGTCCTTGGACAAGCAAATTGCAAAATACGGAGGAACATCCACTACCACTATATCATGGGGAATTGAGAAGGTTGGGCAAGCATGCAATGTCAAGACTAAACCCTTCACAATCCCAACTATTTTTGCATGTGTCCCATCTAGCTATAGGACTCCTTTGTTCATTTCTTCATACTTCAATCCCATCTTATCAGCAATGCACTTGGGCATCATTGAGGTGCTAGCCCCACTATCAATTATGCATTTGTGTACCAAGAAGTCCCCAATGACCAAGGATACATAGAAAGGGGGAGTTTTATCTTCCTTCTTTACCTGACCTAAAGTGGAAGGCTGCCCATTTGTCATCAAGACATTATCAGTGCTTACTAGGATAGCTTGATAATTTAGCTCACGCAATTCCTTCTTCAACACGTCCTTCTAGCCTGGAAGAGACAATGAATCCCATAAAGAGATATTCATGTGTAGCTTCTTCATTTGGTCCACTATATTGATTTGAGGGTTGCTTCCTTTCAAGTTTTCTTTGGGGGTAATTCCAAGCTAAACTGTAGGCCGAGGGGCTGAAGGTATAGATGACTGCTAAAATTTGGGGCCTTTAAATTGGAGTGTGATGGAAGAGGTGCTGCTACCACCTAGGTGGTAGCCTAGGCTTCTCCCATTGCCCTTTTATTAAACCTCATGTTGGCTGCAACACAATCAGCCTGATTGTCTACATTATCCACATAATTCACTAAATAAAATTCCCCTTCCAAATGATTCATCAAGGTAGAATCAGGTTGAGCCTGATTGCTACTTTTACTGGGTTGCATTGAAAGCTCAAAGGCCTGAGATTGAGCAGCTGTTTGGTTGTTTGCATTCTGAAAATAGTTTATCATCTCATTTATGTAAATGGCCTATTCTTGACCATATCCCATGGTCAAACAGCTTGGCTGCTCTTGCACTAAATTGTTCTAAACAGGCACCATGGCCTTAGATGATGAAGAGGGACCAGTGTTGTAATTTTGAAATGGCCTGGTTGTAGTGAGCTACCCCTGACCTTGGTTATAATTTTGAAAGGGGGGTCTAGGAGCTTGACCATATTGTTGATATCCTCGATTTGGCCTGTTTCTTTGAGCTTGCTACCTTTTAAGGGCAACAAGTTCATTTGACATGTTTTGCAATAGGCTTTTAACTTTGTGAAGCTCATTTGATAGAACAACAACTAGCTTCTCAATGCTAAGCAAGGGTGTAATTATGGGAGCAACGATTTGAATTAGGGGCAGCAATTTTGGAAAAAGTGGCATGTGAGACCTAGGGGCAATTTTCCTGGCTTGAACCAAGTAATTTTTGGCTGCTATGGCAATGTCATAAGCAGCTGGCAGTATATGTCCTCCCATAGATTGGATCATCATAGAAATATCACTATTTAACACCTTTAAATAGTACAAGAAAGTGTAGCTAGGAGTCAGTCTTACTAGGATGAGAATTCTATCCAAAGTCTTTTGAAAATGTGTGTTGAAGTCCTGCATATACTCGTGCAGAGCTCTCTTTATGGTCATCAGTGCTCAGAAAGCGAGAGGCCATCACTCTTTTCCCCAAAATGATCTATTGACTGAGTGCCCAATTCATTCCAAGAATGTATGGAATTCACAGGCAAGGTCCCATACCAATCAAGAGCCTTGCCTTTAAGAGACAGCGCTAGCAATTTGATGGCAATATTTTCTTTTGTTACATTGTGAATGTTGCAGAGGTTGACAATATTCCTAATATGCTCAATGGCAGTAATAGGTCCCACTCCATCAAAAGAAGGCACATTTTTTAGCGCTATTCCTAGAATTGGATCATAGCATGGGAGGTTTAAGGGTCTCTCACCATGAAAAGCTACAAAAGGCAATGCCATAGCTGGGATCTGCTGCAACTAGGGTTTTGCTGCAACTGTGTCTCTTATAATAGGTCTAAGAGGATTGATTTTTGGATAAGGATGGTTCCTCTCAAATCATAGTCTTTTAGCAGAGTTTAAAGGTAACTCAACAAAATCAAAAGGGACCCCTCTTGAAGCAAACCTTGTGGTGACCTTAGGCATAAAAGATTAAGAAACTAGTTTTGAAAAATATAGAACTAAAGCTCTTACCAGCGGAGTCGCCAGATGCTGGAAAACTTTAATTAGATGTATCAAAACCAGCATCAATCTTGAACTTCACTGAGTTATCAAACTATGTGTCCCACTGGGCATGTCAAAACTATTGACATAAGAAATTACACCCAGTGGCAGGGAGTCAAACTCCTACCTTCTCCTCACAACATGGAAACTCCTCTCTCACCTGTGGGATGGCAAAGCTAGAGAAGAGAGTCTCTAGTTAAGGGCTAGCTCCCTCTGATGTATCATGTTTGTTTTAGCAAGTGCAAATACATACAGGTATAGATATATATAGCTATATAGACTGGGGGGATGAAAAGGGAAGAAAATATAGGAAAACAAACTACTCTAAGGAGGTGATACACCAAAACAAGATGACCTTCTCACACCCACTCTCAAAATCAAAAAAACACACTTATATGCTTCACCCTTGATAGAAGAAATAATCTACAAACTTGACAGGGAGGTAAAATGAAAGATTCAAAAAGGGAGGTTCACCAAAGGTGTTGTAAGAAGCACTTTACAGATAATCCCCTTTGTTCTACATTCCAAAATAGAACTCTTCTCCTATCAGTTGTAGATGGAACCTTGTAGATAGCTGGTGTGTTGGTGTTGAACTTGTGAGAGCATCAACACTAAACACAAATCAGTTGTAGATGGCACCTTGTAGATAGCTGGTGTGTTGGAGTCACTTCTTTAGTTAGCGCTAGTTGGACTGACTGCTCACTCATTCCTTTCTTGTCACTTTGTCTATTTGTACTATCTGACTCATTTGGCCCTTAAGGTGAACATCTTGGTGGGTCACTACATTTTGAGCTCCCTTCCATGGCCAGCACTTCCTTCATTTGAAAATAAATGGTTATTCCATTTCACTAAATTTGACATTTTTGCATCTATCATGTTTTTAAACATCAACGAATATTTCACTCTGTTAAACATGACAGCTTTCAGGACATCGTTGGGTCCATGTGGCATCGTTATCGGATCCCTTGTCGGCCTTTGCTTTTGTGTTCTTCCTTGTGGGCACCCCTTTTGCCTTTAAAACTACCCTTTGCATTGTCCTAGAGGGATGGTAACCCTTTGAGCCTTTGAAAATGCCCCTTTGTACTTGGCCAAAAGTCCCCCGTAAGGGCACCTACCCTTCAGGATCCTTCAGTGGGTCTCTTTGTAGGGTAGTTGGATCTTCAAACTTCTCCTCGGGTGCCCTGCAGACAAATTGTCCATGAAAAATTTCCTTGGGTTAATTCCCTGGGTCTGTTTGACTTTGACTTTGGCTTTGCTTGAATTTCTATGGACTTTTGTCCGTAGACATTTTCCTGCAGACAAAAAGTCTACGGAATTTGGACTTAGTCAATTTCAAACCAAAAGAACTTAAACTGAACTTGAACCAGGTCCTTAGCTTTTGCATGCTTGCCCTCCGCTAGGGCACTTTGACTTGGACTTCCCTTTAGCCAAAGGGCACCCCTTTGAACCAAACCTGTTGAACCATAATTTGGTTCAACAGTTCAAGGTTCAACCATTACACGCCGATGGGCCTTAGAAGGCTGATGAACCAATATTGAACCAAACCTGTTGAACCGTTGATGTTGAACCTTTCCATTAAACCAAAGCCTTTAAACCTTTCCCATTGAACCAAAGCCATTGAACCTTAATTTGGTTCAATGGTTCAAGGTTCAACGCTTGTTGAAACGAGATGTTGAACCAAGGCCAAACCAAAAAGAGAAATACTGGCATAAACTTGTGCACCCTGGAACAACTGCCTTCGAATAGTGAAGAAAGAAGGTGAATAATTTTGTCCTATGAGTAAAAATTGGTCAACAACTCTTCAATTGATTGCTTATAAATTGCCTTCATCATTTAGCCTTCCTTGAATGTGTTGAACACACCTATCTATTGAGAGAGGGGTGGATAAGTAGATCTCAAAACTAGTTCCTTAAATTTTTTAAAATGAATCATAAACAAATGCAAAATTAAAGAATAAAATAAAGATTCACATGTGTTGGTTGAATATTTTTTTGATTAGCATACTGATAATCAAAATAGGTCTGATCAACCAAAGTAGGAAGATTGGTCATCCAAATGTGTAGGTTTACCACATCAAAAGGGGACAAATCTCTCCTCTCATCAAGGGGAGGTTCCCTATGGATATGCTATATATATATAAACAAAAAATAATACTCAAGGGTAGGACAAACCATCCATCTCTCTTTTCTCAGAGATGATGCATGCAGATCAAAGGAGAAACTCAAGGAAAATAATAGAAAGCACTCCTCTTCTTTCAAAAGTACTATTTAGCAAGCCACAAGAATGCTCTAGGTAGTAATTGCAAAATGTAACCAAGGACGTAGCAACCAGCAAATCGAGATGTAGCACAAAGTCTCCACCTGAATTTCCCAAGAGTGAGATATGAAGGACAATGAGGGCACAAAGTCATCCCAAGGTCCTTTACACAAAAATGAAAAGAGAACACACTGAAAGGCAATTATGGGGGCACAAAGTCTCTCCACATTTGACTCTTCAGGACACCTTCCTGACTACTTTCACTAATTCTGCTTGTTGAATTAAAGGAATAGAAAATGTATTAAGGAAAAAGACATAAGAATAGTTTCCCCAACAACAAAGATATCATAGCACAAAGTCGGAAAAGTCACTTGCTTTCTTATTCCAATAACAAAATATGATCAGCAATATGAGCTAAAAGTCTCAGTAATGCCTTCTAATTTGGGTAGAGTTTCATTTCTGATTGTCAAAAAGAGATATCTCCATTTACAATAAAAGATATTCCCTTATATAGCCTCTTTAAGAAGGACTCGAGAATAGTAACACATCATGTTGCATTGAAATCTGTTAAAAAGATAGGCTAGAACTTAGGGGCATTTACCCATTTATTTTTCTCAATGCAGAGAAACAAGTCATGCTATTGAAAGTTTGTAACTTTCAATGTCCACCTAGTGATCCAATCCTTCTTCATCATTACTCCTTTTTTGGTTAATTGAATCAGGTCCTTGATTCATTTTGATACTTTGCTCCTTAATTGCTTCTTGTTGATCTTGGCCTTAAATCCTGTGAATGCATTTGGGTCTGTAGATTACAAGGATTAACGGCTAGTTCACTGTTCTTAAATTTGACATCTTCAAGCACGTCACCCCTTGGTCCTTCTTCAAATTTTCTATTTTACATCCTCCCAAAGGGAAGGTGACCCTTTGACTTTGGGGAGTGTCCTTTAAGTTGGCAGCTGAGAGTCCCCTGTAAGGGCACCTGCCCTTTGGGGTCCTTCAGTAGCCTTTTATCTTCGGCAGTCTCTCACGGCTTTCCTGCGAACTATTTTTGCAGACATTTTCCCATGGATATTTCCTACAGACAATTCCTATGGGCATTTTCCCCAAGCTTTCTCCGTGGGCATTTTCCCTCAGATAAAAAGTTTGCAGAAATTTCTTGAAAACAAAAAGTCCACATAATTGTTCCATTTTGTTCCGTTTGCCTTGGTCTTTGCGAATTCCTTCAGGATTTCCTCCCGCAACTTTTTTCCTAAATTCCTTTAGACTTTTTGTCCAAAGGAATTCCTTCAGACAAAAATTTCGAAGGAATTGTTTCTTGCGTTAGTCTTTTTTGAATTCCTTAAACAAAAATCCGAAAGAATTACCTTTGCGGCCTTCTTTGAAAATGACCCTTTCGAAGGGTGCTTTTGTCAATTGAGTGTCCTTCGCAAGGGCACTTGTCCTTTAGGAAGCTCTCTTGAACTTTTGCATTGAACCACTCCTTTGAACCACTCATTTGAACCAAGCTTTGAACCACGCTTTGAACCAAGTTGATGATCCCTTTGATTGAACCAACTGATTGAACCGTTTGATTGAACCAAAGCATTGAACCACTTGGTTGAACCAAATGTTGAACCAAGCTGATGAACTAGGCTTTTAACTAAAATGGTTCAAGCCGATGGTTCAATTGAATGAACTGAAGCATTAAACCAACTATTGAACCAAGCTTTGTTTCAACAGTTCAAATGAAGCCTTTGAACCAATTGATGAACCATTTGATTGAATCAAAGCGATGAACTGAGCAGATGAACCAAAGCGTTAAACCAAGTGGATGAACCAAATGAGTGAACCAAAGCATTGAACCACTTGATTGAACTTGTTGAACCTTGAACTCATTGAACCTTTGAACCAAAGTGGTTCAATGGTTCAACGGTTCAATGGTTCAAGCTATCTTCTTTTTGATAAGTGTTTTGAAGCCATTGAACCTTGAACCTTGATGAAGTGCTTAACTCTTGCCGATGACATTGAACCTTTGAACTAAGGCACTAAACCAATCTTGAAAATGACTAAGTGTTGGAAATTGATTCTTTTAATTGAACCCACTTGCAAAAGCCTTTGAACCTGTAGAAATGAACCTACCTGCAGAGTCCATAAATACCAAGTCCGTAGAAATCAACATTTAAAGCCCATTGAACTTGGCCTGTAGAGTCTATAGATTTTTTTTTCTTGTAGATTCTATAGATTCCTGAGAAGCTTGAAAAATGAGGAATTTGAATGTCTAGGACAAATTTTAGAAAGGGAAGAGATAATTTTGGTCTGTAAGACCAAAATAGGTTAAATGTTGTCCCAAAAATGAGTGATATTTTTAGGGGACAACAGTTGGCTCCAGTTGGGCAACTTCTATCAATTGAAAAAAGAATTGAAGGGAGTAGAATCCAAAATCTCCAGTGTCTTCATGTGTACCATTGGGTTATGGAGTCATGCTATCCAGAAATGGAAGGCATCAAAAATGGAAACAAACAAAACAAAAGAATTAAAAACTATACAAATATACATATATATAGATGCAATGATCTGATACTTCAAGAGTTGAAGTGTTTCAAATGTTTCTTCTTGAGAGATAGTGAAAATAGTGTGCCATCTTGGTAAACTAGTAGGAAAATGTTTTTCCCCCAGAAACAGTAACGGGTGAATGGAGCTCTCCACCAAGAAACCAATTTTCTGTGTCTTCCTCTTGGTCTTTTCTTCTTCTTGAGGATGTGGTCTTCAAACTAATAACCATAACTCTTTTCTCTCCTTGTAAAGAGTTCCTTTTGCTAACTTTGGAATACATCAGTATGGTCCACCACCATAGCTTGTTGTTATGTTAGTCTAGTCTAGCATATGCTTTGATTGTCAGCATCAAACTCCTGACAAACCATCAGCTCAGCATCTCCTTTGATGTGAAGGAGTTTGACCTCTTCACCCTAAGCAGTTTTCAATCTGAGTAACAGAGATCCATATCTAGCTATGAAAAAATTAATGCCATCAGATTCTAAGATCCAGGCATCATCAAAATCTGATCTTCTATCAGATTTCTCTTCATCAGAGATGGAAGATCCTTCTTGATTTGTACTATGCCCTACTAATTCTTTTGATGCCTTGTTTGAATCAAATCCTAAATTGCTAGCTACAAGAATTTCATCAACTGAGACATGAGCATCATCTATGGTCAAGAAGTAATTACCCTTGCCTGAAGGCTCAAATAGAATTTGAATTGCAGGAGCTGACATTTGGGTAACCACAATTTTTTCCTTAGACAGGTTCACACCTAGTTCTCCATCAATGTCCAATTGCTCAGGATTGACTTGCAAGGATTCAAACTCAGTCATTTGAATTTTGGATTCCTTGACATGATTGATAATGGCAAATGACTGAGATGGATTTGAAAGAGAGGATGGGAGTTCATCCTTTTGATTTTTTAGAGGGGGAGGACTGATCTATGAATCTAAAGTAGAAGGTGTAGAGATGTTCAATGTACTTACTTCTTTGGCAATCACCAGGTCCTTTGACTAAAAAAGAAGAGGGGTTCTCTGCTCAGTAATTGAAATTACTGGTTGGAGTCACTCCTCTGTCTTCTCTTTGTTGGCTTGTTGTGTTGACTGATTCTCAGACCTGGTGAATATGGTGTATGATCCTTTGATTGCTTCACCTTCAATTCTAGGTTCATCTTGGTAATTTAGGAAACCAATGTGGGAGTCACCAGCTGATTCTTCTAGATCCTCCCTAAAGAGATCAGCACCATTTTCTTACTCTAACTCAAGTTAGAAATAGGAAACATGCTCTGTTTCCAGATATCCCACTACCAAGTTTGTTGGAGGTACTTCAAGGGCAGGATTCCTCTATGGGGGAGGAAGACGATTTTGTTGCCCTTTACTTCTAGCAGTGTTGCCTTGATATGGCTAATTAGGGAATGTCTTCCTTGGTATATCTTTATATAGAGGAGCAGAAGAAATACTTTGTGCCATTTGCCTTTTCAAGGCTAGCAATTCATTTGCTAGCTTTTATACCATTGGGTCAGTGGTGACTGCGGGTGAATATTCAGAAGATGAAGAGGATCTATTTCTATTTGAATCTATTCTTATCTTCCTTGCTAAGATGAGATCATTTTCTACCTCAGTGGCTAAAAGTTGGGCTGTAGTAAGATCTATTTGACTAGCACGTCTCAAAAGAAAACTTACTTTAAGTAACTGAGAATTAATGAAGAAGCATTTGAGATTCTCAGTTGTAAGTCAAGCAATTATAGGAATTCTATTCCTCAGTTTGTCAAATTTGGTTATGAAATCCCTCATAGGCTCATGAGGCTCTTTCTTCATCTGAGTGAGCTGGGCCAGCAAGGCATGTGCATCTTCTGTGGGCTTGAATCTTACTTTGAACTTGGCTTTAAGTGTATCCCAGTCAGTCACTAATCTAGCTTGCAGATGGTAGAACTAGTCTGGAGTAGCACCTTGTAGTGTCTCCACAAAAAGCCTGACTGCCACATCTTCAAATGCCACCCCTATAACACCATAGGCTATGTTGAAGGCTGTAATGTGTTCATCAGGGTGAACTATTCCATCACCAAAGAATTTAGGAAAATTCTTTCTTGAAGTACGTGGGAGTTCATGTAGAGGTGGAGTCAAGTTGAGTGGGCCAAAAGAGTTACCCCAAGGGCCTCGAACTACCATGATTTAATTAAGAAAAACAAAGATAAAAAATCTAGATGGAGTGGCTAGATTACAAAACAAAAATGGAAAAGGATTGGCTTAGCTTCAGCTTGAGGCTTCAAACTGCACTCTTTCCCAGCAGCTCTGGTTTTGTAGACTAGATAAAATAACAGAGGTGGAGGAAGATGGTAAGGCTATAAATGGATAATGGGTAAGACATGAAATGGAGTTGCCAGAGTCTGTAATGGATAAGGGTTATAATGATAATGAGTAATACACAGGTGATGTTTCAATCTAAAACTTGAGGTTCCAAATTGCATAAAATTATGTATATCCCTAGCAGAGTCACCAAAAATTGTTGGTTGAATATTTTGTCGATTAGCATACTAATAAACAAAATAGATCTGATTAGCCAAAGTAGGAAGATTGGTCATCCAAATGTGTAGGTTTACCACATCAAAAGGGGACAAATCTCTCTTTTCATCAAGGGGGGGTTCTCTCTCTCTCTCTCTCTCTCTCTCTATATATATATATATATATATATATATATATATATATATATATATATAGAAAATAATACTCAAGGGTAGGACAAACCATCCATCTCTCTTTTTTTAGAGATGATACGTGTAGATCAAAGGAGAAACTCAAGTAAAATGATAGAAAGTACTCCTCTTCTTTTAGAAGTACTATTCAGCAAGCCATAAGAATACTCCAGGTAGTAATTACAAAATGTAACCAAGGACGTAGTAACTAGAAAATCGAGATGCAACATAAAGTCTCCACCTGAATTGCCCAAGAGTGAGATACGAAGGAAAATGAGGGCACAAAGTCATCCCAAGGTCCTTTACATAGAAATGAAAATAAAACACACTGAAAGGCAATTATGGGGGCACAAAGTCTCTCCACAGTTGACTCTTCAGGACACTTTCTTGACTACTTTCACTAATTCTACTTGTTGAATTAAAGGAACAAAAAATATATTAAGGAAAAAGACATAAGAATAATTTCCCCAACAACAAAGATATCATAGCACAAAGTTTGAAAAGTCAATTGCTTTCTTATTCCAATAACAAAATATGATCAGCAATCTGAGCTCAAAGTCTCAGTAATGCCTTCCAATTTGGGCAAAGTTTTGTTTCTAATTGTCAAAAAGAGATATCTCCATTTACAATAAAAAAGAGTCCCTTATATAGCCTCTTCAGGAAGGACTCAAGAATAGTAACACATCATGTTGCATTGAAATATGTCAAAAAGATAGGCTGGAACTGAGGGGCATTTACCCATTTGTTTTTCTCAATGCTGAGAAACAAGTCATGCTATTGAAAGTTTGTAACTTTTAATGTCCACCTGGCGATCTGATCCTTCTTCATCATTCCTCCTTTTTTGGTTAATTGAATCAGGTCCTTGATTCATTTTGATACTCGTTGATGCAGTAGATTTCACTCGAGGTAGGAGGCTGAGCTCCTGCCTTTCCAAACGCAACAATGGAAACTCCCCTCTCGCCTGTGGGACTAGTGAAGCTGGAGGGGAGAGTCTCTAGATAAGGGCTAGCTCCCTCTGATGTATCATTTAGGCCCTAGTTTCTCCTAATACTAAAAAACAAATGTAAAAGGGGGGGATGAAAAGAGAGAGAGAAGCTAAAAATAGAACCTAAGCATAAAAAAGGAAAAGGTGACACACCAAAAAAGTGATGACCCACCCAACCCAAATATACACTTTTCACCAGAAAGAAATGCCCATACACTTCATCTAAAGTGGGAAGCTCTTCTACAACAGTCAACTAGGGGTCTGTGGAAGTACAAGGAGGAAGGAACTAGCAAAGGTGTTCTGGGACACACTTTGATAGCCTATTCACGGGCACCTATATTCTTTTTGTAGACACTTCTGGTAGACCTGTAGAAAGGAGACTTCACAATGCACTGGACATGTTGTAATCGATCTATGAAAATCATGAAAGACAATGACTTAACACAAAAGAAGAAAATAGACATATACTTTAAAGTGCAAGTCCAGATGGAGGTAAAAATGCTAAGTCTTGATTCAAGGTAAAATCTGGCAGCTCTGCCTTACAAGCCTGAGAGATTTTTGGGTAGAGTTTTGCCTTAAGGCTAAGAGAGTGGATGCCCTCCCAAATGAGAAGCTTTACAATACATAGAGGAAGAAAGAGGCCATTTTGGTGCCCTTTTTACAATTGACACATGTGCTTTCTGAGCATTGGGATGAGGAAGCCACCTAAAGATAATGTTGGGTTGGCTCCTGTCAGGATTCAAAATTATGAGCTACATTGTTTGCCTGCTCATCAATGCATATTAAAGAAAAATAGGTCACATTGTTCACTATTTGTGCCTCTTGATGATCGCATGGTAGGTACTATGTCAACCACTAGAATAACTCCTTGAATCGACACTTCTCTGTGCCACTTGGATCACTTCATCTACTTCTGCACTTGGCCAATTTGCCTCCTCTGTCTCCTTCATCCCTCAGGCTATCTTATGCTACTCTTTTGGCTCTTTGGCTTGCCTTGGCCACTTTTTGCTGATTTTCAAATAAGTGTCATGTGTCACATTCTGCTATGAAATGAGCAGGACACGTGGCAGCATCCACTTAGCTTGAGATGTCTCTTGAGGGCTCCGTGGAAGGTGATACTTGGCATGCTCCGCTTACTCCCTTGATGATTCCTCCGCTACAAAGTTTGACATCTGTGTGCCTGTCGCTTTGAAACTTGTAAGGCACTTTGAAATGTGGATGCCGATGCGTGGTGGCTTCCATTGAATTTATGATGGGACATGTGGCAGTATCCGCTAGCTTATAGAAACTCTCTAGTTGCCTTAGAAATATTTGGGACTCATTTGATTCTCATGGACAGTGACAATTGGCATACTATGCATAGCCTTTAGAAGCTTACCCAAGCCCACCACAGTCTTCTCTTGAATAACAAAGTTGAAAGGAGAGACCCACAAAATTTGACACATGGCCACTTCTGCTTGCTCTTTTCCTTATTGATTCCTACGTACCTTTTGTTTACTTGATCAATCCCTTTGGCCTTTTTCTTGGGTCCCCTTTACAAGGGTTATATGCCCTCCACAAGGGCATGCATCTTTTGGCTTTAGGATGCTCCCTTGAACCAAGTCATTGAACCGACCGATTGAACCAAAAATGGTTCAACGGTTTAATGATTCAATGGTTCAACACTATGCGCCACTCATTTGTTGAACTGAGCCTTTGAACCTACCGCTTGAACCAACCGCTTGAACCAAAAATGGTTCAATGGTTCACCACTGCACACCATTTGTTTAAACTAAGTGATTGAACCAAGCGATGAATTGAAGCATTGAACTGAAACTGTTAAACTCAATTGTTGAACCAAAGCATTGAACCAAGCGATGAACCAAGGCCGATGAACTTGAGCTTTGAACCAAAGCGTTGAACTCTGCCATTGAACTCGAGTGATGAACTTGTTGATTGAACCAAGGCATTGAACCAAGGTGATGAACCAAGGCATTGAACTGAAGCATTAAACTAGTTTAATGGTTCAACAGTTCAAAGGTGCCAACCTTGTGAATTTCTTTAGATGAGAGCCCGAAGAAGCTTTTTCAAAACTTTAGACTCTTTGAACTGGTTCTTCATCTACCGAAATACTACACCTACAGAGTCTGTAGAAAATCTATAGAGTCTATAGAAATTGCAAGACTCATGCAAAATCAAAAGCACTGGCTCAAAACAACAAAAAAATAAGGGGGACTGATTTTTGGCCTATTGGGCAAAAATGGTCAACAAATTGGTGACTCCCAGGGGTAGCATGCCTACTATGCTTAGAGACTAGTTGCCTTGTACTCCATTGGGCACATATTCAAAATGAAACTTTGAATAAAGGTTAAAAACATCCCCAAAGATCCAAGAACAAAACATGAAGCTTTTACCCCACACACAAAGGAAAACACACACAAGGCTAAAAACACTACTTGTGCAAACTACACTTAGGGGAAGCAGGAAAAGAAACTGAAAGCAAACTACTATATATAGCTAACTAGGAAAATTTGCCTCCCTCCTAGATCAAAAGAAAAACTTCTTAAGTCCCCTTCCTAGCAAGAAGACTTATGGTGCCAGACAAGTGGCTAAATGAAAAGGAGATTTGGTGACTTTCTCCTCTTGCCTACCACTTAGATTGGCTGGTATCTGAGTGGATCAGATTCAAACATGCTTCCAACATATATGTACTCTATTTGTTCTTGGAAGCTTTTTGAATGCTAGTCCTTCATGCTAGTGCATATCACCAAGAAATTTGTGGCTACTGGCTCATCGCCATAAGCCCTTTAATATTTATAGCTCCCTTGCAGTGCATCATGGTTCGACCCATTTCCTTCTGCTTCATTGAAGACTCTGTCAGACTCATCCTCTGCTTCTTCTTGGCCTTCTTAAAGAAGGGTGACTGTGGTGATGTCTAAAATGGAATCACAAATTGATTACTCATCCCACAAAACATCACCTCTTTGTTCAAAACTTTCTTCTTCAAGGCTTTCCTCAAGGAAGATAGCCCTTCCCTTTTCCTCCTCAAAGATCAGGATCTCTAGATGTTCACAGATATTCTCCTGATCCTCCTCCAACTTAGGCTCCTCAGCATAGTCATCCTCCTCATCCAAGGAACAGGGAAGTTCATCAAATAAAGGAGGAGAGAGCTCACCATGCTTATGTTCCTCCTCATACTGCTAGAACATCTGCATGTATGCGTGACCTACGTCTTCTCCATTGCTAATGAGGTCTTCACAAGGAACATCAATGATGATTTATTATTCATTATCACTCATGATAACCTCTTGTAAAATTGTATATTAGATCTTCTGCTCCTCACTTACCTCCTGCAGAACAAGTTCCTCCTTGAGAAGGGATGAAGTGGAAAAACCATGTGGAAGAGGAGGCAGTCCTTGAGCTAGAATCAAATGATTCTCCTCCTTCCACTTGGTCATCACTTCATCAATATCATATGTGGCCTGATATCTCTCTTGGAGGTGTGTATATGGGGTGTGTTTAGACATGGAATGTGCCATTGGGTCTGAACCATCCATCACACAATGGCTAAGGAAACTATCTCTGGATTCCAACTTTGCAATTCTTCTGGCCATATCCTCCTGGAAGCGCCTTTCTTGGAGGTCACTAGCATTATCATGATCAGGATCAGCCTCATCTTATTTAAGGTTTTGAGCAAAACCTTTCTCCTCCTCTTCCTTTCTACTCCAAGATTCCACTATTTGCTTCCAACTCATGATCTTGGGATTGGAATCTTGTGACTTTATCCTCTTTAAGGTCCTGAGCTGGTTCATGATGTTCCTTCTTCCAGCTTGGAATTTGGAGATCATGTTGAAAAATTTGAGGAGGTTGGGGAAGATTTGGGAGGGTTTGCTCATGTACAGGAAGAGCTATTTAAAAAGAGGCATGTTAAAAAGTTAGGTGTACAGGATTAAAGGCAGGATCAATTGATGCATTAGATGAGTCAGAATGAGCAAGTGCCATCTGATAGAAAGGATTTGGCACACAAGAGGGAGTTTTCTCTAGAATAGGAGGGGATAGACCTTGGGCCAAAATTTCTTGATTTTCATCCCTCCACTTTACCAAAACTTTATCAATATTGAAATTAGCTTGTGGATTGGTGGAAGAAGTGTCTTTTGGCGTTGGCTCCTCTACAAGTTCTGAAAACTCCATCTCTCTTTCTCCAAGCAGTCTCATCTTAGCCTCTAATTCCTCAATCCACTTGGCCAGATTATCCTAAAAGAGTCTTTCTTGGAGGTCACCAACATCATCATGCTGAGTAGGAGTAGTTTCGAGAGAGATATGTTGGTTCATAATGCTCCCCCCAAAGGAAGATTCACAATCTAAGGAATTTAGAAGGTTCGTCTCCATGGGAGGTTGTTCTAGTTCCCTTTGATGCTTGAAGGCTAGCTGTACAAGGTCAAGAACAAGGTTTATTGATGCATTAGATGAGCTAGAGTGAGCAAGTGCCATATAATAAAAAGGATTTGGTGTAAGAGGGGGAAGCTTTCTTTAGGATAGGAGGGGGCACACAAGGCTAACTACCTTGAATGAATGGATTCTTCCATTTTTCTACCTCCTCCTCCATGGATTGCAAGGCCTAAGCTTGCCTGAACAAACATGCCTCTTTATACATCAGCTCCTGCTGATAACCATACTACTCATCTAGTTTATCTATTTCCATTACCTACTTCTCAAACTCTAGTGCCACCTCCCTTATTATTGAAAATCAACTAGGAGAGCTACTTGAGGGGATTCCCTAAATATCTAGAGCTTGATCATAATCATATGAAGGAATACAAGGTCCATGATTTTGTTCAAAGGAATTATACATTAAAAAATATGATTTTTGATGGCACCAAGTTACTTAACTAGTTGATTTAACTCAGAGTCACCATTGGTGTTTATGCAAAAGCCTCCAAAGACTGGTTGGTTGAAGAACACACCAAAAAATCTTCAACTCTTTAGACACAACTTGTCCTAGTTAGTCCCATCAGGTGTGACAAAAACTATTGATGCAGTGGATTGCACCTGGGGAAGGAGGCCGAACTCTTGCCTTTCCACACGCAATAGTGGAAACTCCCCTCTCACTTGTGGGACTGGCGAAGCTAGAGGGGAGAGTCTCTAGATAAGGGCTAGCTCCCTCTGATGTATCATTTAGGCCCTAGTTTCTCCTACTGCTAACAAACAAATGTAAAAAGGGGGGGATGAGAAAGAGAGAGAGAGAGAGAGAGAGAGAGAGAGAGAGAGAGAGAGAGAGAGAGAGAGAGAGAGATGAGAGAGAGAGAGAGAGAGAGAGAGAGTGAGAGAGAGAGAGAGAGAGAGAAGCTAAAAATAGAAACTAAGCTTAAAAAAGGAAAAGGTGATACACCAAAAAAGTGATGACCGACCCAACTCGAATATACACTTTTCACTAGGAAGAAATGCCCATACACTTCATCTGAAGTGGGAATCTCTTCTGCAACAGTCACCTAGGGGTCCATGGAAGTACAGGGAGGAAGGAACTAGCAAAGGTGTTCTTGGACACACTTTGACAGCCTATTCATAGGCACCTATATTCTTTTTGTAGACACTTCTAGTATACCTGCAAAAAGGAGACTTCAAAATGCACTAGACATGCTATAATCGATCTGTGAAAAGCATGAAAGACAATGACTTAACACATAAGAAGAAAATAGACATATACTTTAAAGTGCAAGTCTAGATGGAGGTAAAAATGCTAAGTCCTGATTCAAGGTAAAATCTAGTAGCTTTGCCTTACAAGCCTGAGATAATTTTGGGTAGAGTTTTGCCTTAAGGCTAAGCGAGTGGATCCCCTCCCAAATGAGAAGCTTTAAAATATATAGAGGAAAAAAGAGGCCATTTTGGCACCCTTTTTACAATTGACCCATGTGCTTTCTGAGCATTAGGATGAGGAAGCTACCTGAAGATAATGTTGTGTCAGCTCCTGTCAAGATTCAAAACTATGAGCCATACCATTTGCCTGCTCATCAATGCATATTAAAGAAACATAAGTCACGCCATTCACTATTTGTGCCTCTTGATGATCACATGGTAGGTACTATGTCAACCACTGGAATAACTCCTTGAATTGACACTTCCCTACACCACTTGGATCACTTCATCTGCTTCTATGCTTGGCCAATTTACCTCCTCTATCTCCTTCATCCCTTAGGCTATCTTTTTCTACTCCTTTGGCACTTTGGCTTACCTTGGCCACTTTCTACTAATTTTCAAATAAGTGACATGTGTCATGTTCCACTGTGAAATGGGCAAGACACATGGCAGCATCCGCTTAGCTTGAGATGTCTCTTGAGGGGTCCACAGAAGGTGACACTTGGTGTGCTCCACTTACTCCTTTCCTTGATGATTCCTTTGTTTTAAAGTTTGATGTCTGTGCACCCATCACTTTAAAACTCATAAGGCACTTTGAAATGTGGATGCCGATGCATGGAAGCTTCCGCTGAGTTTATGATGGGACATGTGGTAGTATTTGCTAGCTTGTAGAAACTCTCTAGTTGCCTTAGAAATATTTGGGACTCATTTGATTCTCATGGACAGTGACACTTGGCATACTCCACATAGCCTTTAGTAGCTTACCTAGGCCCACCACAGTCTTCTCTTGAATAATGAAGCTGAAAGGAGAGACCCACGGAAGTTGACACGTGGCCACTTCTGCTTGCTTTTTTCCTTATTGATTCCTACGCACCTTTCATTTACTTGATCAATCCCTTTGGAATTTTCCTTGGGTCCCCTTTACAAGGGTTCTCTGCCCTCTGTAAGGGCACTCATCTTTTGGATTTAGGATGCTCCCTTGAACCAAGTGGTTAAACCAACTGATTGAACCAAAAATGGTTCAATGGTTCAACACTGTGTGCCACTCATTTGTTGAACTGAGCCTTTGAACCAACCGCTTGAACCAAAAATGGTTCAATGGTTTAATGGTTCAACACTACACGCCATTTTTTTGAACTGAGTGATTGAACCAAGTGATGAACTGAAGCATTGAATTGAAACTATTGAACTTGGCTGTTGAACCAAAGTGTTGAACCAAGTGATGAACCAAGGCCGATGAACTTGAGCTTTAAACTAAAGCATTGAACTCTACCATTGAACTCTACCATTGAACTCGAGTGATGAACTTGCTGATTGAACCAAGGCATTAAACCAAGGTGATGAACCAAGGCATTGAACTGAAGCATTGAACTGGTTCAATGGTTCAATGGTTCAAAGGTGCCAACCTTGTGAATTTATTTAGATGAGAGACTGAAGAAGCTTTGTAAAACTTTGGACTCTTTGAACTAGTTCTTCATCTACCAAAATACTACACCTACAGAGTTCGTAGAAAATCTACAGAGTCTGTAGAAATTGCAAGACTCATGTAAAATCAAAAGTACTGGCTCAGAACAACATAAAAAGAAGGGGGACCAATTTTTGGCCTGTTGGGTAAAAATAGTCAAACATACTATGTTCATTAATCACTTCTTATTGATCTTGGCCTTAAAGCCTATGAATGCATTTAGGTTTGTAGATTACAAGGATTAATGACTATTTTATGAGCTTTGAAATTGACGTTCGTGCACCCATCACTACGTTTTCAACAACTAGTTCGTTGTTCTTTAATTTGATGTCTTTGGGCACGTCACCCCTTGGTCCTTCTTCATCTTTCCTATTTTTCATCCTCTCGAAGGGAAGGTGACCCTTCAGCTTTGGGGAGTGTCCTTTAAGTTGGCAACTGAGAGTCCCCCATAAGGGCACCTACCCTTCGAGGTCCTTTGACAACCTTTTATCTTCGGCAGTCTCTCGCAACTTTCCTGTAGACTATTTCCATAAACATTTTCCCAAGGATATTTCCTAAAGACAATTCCCATGGGCATTTTCCTTGGGCTTTCTTTGTGGGCATTTTCTCGTGGACAAAAAGTCCACAGAAATTTACCATGGAAAAAAAGTTCACAGAATTGTTCTATTTTGTTCCATTTGCCTTGGTCTTTACGAATTCCTTTGGGATTTCCTCTCACAGATTTTTTCCTAAATTCCTTCGGAATTTTTGTCTAAAGGAATTCCTTCAAACAAAAAGTTTGAAGGAATTGTTTCTTGCCTTAGTCTTTTTTGAATTCCTTAAACAAAAATCCAAAAGAATTACCTTTGTGGCCTTCTTTGAAAATGACCCTTTCGAAGGGTGCTTTTGTCAATCGAGTGTCCTCTGCAAGGGCACTTGTCCTTCAGGAAGCTCTCTTGAAATTTTGCATTGAACCACTCCTTTGAACCAAGCTTTGAACCATGCTTTGAACCAAGTCGATGATCCCTTTGATTGAACCAATTGAGTGAACCGTTTGATTAAAACAAAGCATTGAACCACTTGGTTGAACCAAACATTAAACCAAGCTGATGAACCAGGATTTGAACCAAAATAGTTCAAGCTGATGGTTTAATTGAATGAATAGAAGCATTAAACCAATTGTTGAACCAAGCTTTGGTTCAACGGTTCAAATGAAGCCTTTGAACCAACTGACAAACCATTTGATTGAACCAAAGCAATGAACTGAGCAGATGAACCATAGCGTTAAACCGAGTGAATGAACCAAATGAGTAAACCAAAGCATTGAACCACTTGATTGAACCTATTGAACCTTGAACTCATTGAACCTTTGAACCAAAGTGGTTCAATGGTTCAAGCCACCTTTTTTATAAGTGTTTTGAAGCCGTTGAACCTTGAACCTTGATGAAGTGCTTAACTCTTGCCGATGACGTTGAACCTTTGAACCAAGGCACTAAACCAATCCCAAAAATGACTAAGTGTTAGAAACTAATTCTTTTGATTGAACCCATCTACAAAAGCCTTTGAACCTATAGAAATGAACCTGCCTGTAGAGTTCGTAGAAACCAAGTCCGTAGAAATCAACCTGTAAAGCCCATTGAACTTGGCCTGCAAAGTCCGTAGATTTTATTTTCCTATAGAGTCTATAGATTCTTGAGAATCTTTAAAAATGAGGAATTTGAATGCCCAGGACAAATTTCAAAAAGGGAAGAGACAATTTTGGTTTGTAAGACCAAAATAGTTCAAATGTTGTCCCAAAAATGAGTGATATTTTTGGGGGACAACAACATGCACAAAATCAAAGCTCATAACACTAGATTTATATGTGGAAACCCAAAGGTAAAAACCATGGTGATAATTCTGTTAGAAGATACTATTCTAATCCAACCTCATAAAAAAAATTTACACTAACTGAACCTCACTGGTTACATTTTAGAACACCAATCCTAAGGAGACACCCATCCCCTATTTTGAGCTCCAAGTCATAATGACCTCATTGATCATATATTTAAGGGATACAACCCTAAGGAGACACTAATCCCCTAACTGAGCACCAACTTAGTCTCACTAATGGTATTAACCAAATAGTTGTGTGAAGCTACAACTCTAACTAATGAAAAATAGATTCAAAATAGAATCTAGGTTTGTTCCTTATTTCAAGTCTGGTCTATAATGCTCATGCTCTACACAATACTTGTATGTGCATTCTTCTTCACATTCTCTTTTTTTGTGTCTATATTCTTCTATTCAACACACTACCTAATACCCTTTCTTCCCCCTTTTATTGTGTCTAAATATGTCTAATTTAAATTTTGCATAACTCTTTTTTTGTGTCTCAATTTTTTTATTTGACACAACATATGGCTCTCATATTCAACCATATCATTAATCAATGCTTATATGAGAACATTAACTTTATACACTCTAAACTCATGGCTTGAATCTTCTCATTCCAATAAAATGACTATTTTTCTTCCTTTCTCTAAGCCTCTTGGAATTATACCTATGTCGCTTTGCACCAAATTCTTATGACTAGCCATTTACATTTAAAACTTTAAATGCTAGCCTTTGATATCCTCCTTCATGCCATCCTTGAAATTAATTCACTTCATCAGATCTTTAAATGCTTTTTGAATTTACCTTTGGTCATCTTTACTATGCATCCATCAATCTCAAGACTCTAACTCTCATGAGCCATTGGATTTCCATAGATGCATAGTTTTACTTAAGACATTTGTTGAAAAATGAGCTTCTTTCATCATCTTAGTACCTCCTATGTCTTTGGATCACTTTTGCTCCATCAATGTCTACAAATATGCTTGATCCTTAACTAACTATTGTGTCAATAAATAGTGATCACTTTGTTCTATTTGGGTCCTTACGCTTCATTGGATCTTTCCTATCCAAGCTCCTATGTACCATCCAATCTTAGTAGATGCATGATCCTTAACTAAGTTATTCATTAACCTTTAGCATATTTTACTTCATCTCACTTACCATGACATTCATGAGAGATTTCACTTTTTTAGATCTTTCCAAATGTGCTCACACTTTAACTACATCATTATGTCATTAACCCTTAAACACCTTTATGCCTTGGATCCATTCACTTCATTGGATATTCTTTATCCTAGCTTCCATACATTATTGTATCTTCAAAGATGCATGTTATTTAGTTGTCAAGAATATTAATGCTCTTAGATCATATATCTCATTGGATATGTATTGCATAATCATCTAGGCACCATCATATTATTCTAAAAAACTTGCAAGCTTTTGACACTTGTCATCTATGCATTCACTCAGAGGGTCCTTTGACATGTTGACTCTACTTCACTCCATTGGATTGTTTTCTTTGATAAAGTGCAAACCATTGATCTTCAACTATTATGAATTTGACACTTGTCAATTATGCATTCTCTCAGAGGGATATTTGAAAATATGACTTTGCTTCACTCTATCGAATCATTTATGTGTGATGCAATATGAACCATTTATCTTCCAACAAGCTCAAACATTTTATCAATTCATAGACTTAGGAAAATATAAAGTCTTATGTTGTTTTATAGCCAGTAATAGCTATATCAAGGGGCCAATTTCTTGATGACAAGGAAGGCTTAATTTATATCTTAAGCAACCAATTCCTAGCTGTAGTAAGTCAACTATAAAATAGAATGTGCCTTTTATATCTTTTGTAAAGTACCTTTCAAAAAAAAATTAGGTCACATGCCCTTTATAACTTTGGAAAAATACCATTCAAGATTTTTGTACTTCGCCAAGGTAACGACCAATTTGTTCAAGATTTCACATACATTTTTTATTCTTTGTCTGCAAGATTGGGCATCCAAGAAAGTGAGAAACATAAGACTTTCAAATATTGTGGTGGACTACAATGGTACATACGGGGGGAAATAGAACTCTTCACTTTGGAAACCCTTGGTGAGGTATACAAGTTTGCAGTGAAGATTGAGCAAAAGCATGGCAAAAATAATATAAAGAGTCAACCCTCAAAATGAAAAAATGACAAGGAAGGTCAAACACGAGGCTCAAATTGGAAGCAAAAGGAGTTTCAAGTTAAGAAATCCCAGAAGGGGAAGGCTGAAAAATGGTGTGATTACCACAAAACTAGAACTCACTCCAAAGAAGAAGGTTGAGCCATCAAGTCACTGCTTTCTGAGTCACAATACTCGACATCTACTTCTCTGTCTCATACTCAACTTACATTCAAAGAGGATGAATAAGAGATTGTAGATGTTGAGCCCAACACCATTGTCACTTCATCACAGACCCGTGAGGAAAGGCCAGATGACAAGGAAAGATTGTTCCACTCCAAATTATGGGTAAAAGGTAAGCCTTTGCATTTCATTCTTGATAGTGGGAGTCAAAAAAATTTAATCTCTGTTAAAGCTGTGAAAAATTTGAATCTATTCATGAAGCCTCATCCAAAGCCATACAGTATTGGATGGTTGAGCCCAGGGAGAGTCTACCTTCGTGTCACCCATAAGTGTCTTCTTTCATATGCAATAAAACCTGTCCAAGATGAAGTCTTGTGTGATGTGGTCAATCTAGATGTTTGTGATGTACTCCTTGGTCAGTCGTTCATGTATGATCGACATGATATCTATGAATCACGAACCCGAAGAATCACCCTCACTCTTGGAACACAGTGCTATAGGTACCAGAGGTAGCACCTCCCACATTTGTCTCTTTGATCAATGCCAAGCAATGTAAGAGATTGGTAGAAAAGACAAAGCAATTCATTCTCATAGTGGTCAAACCACATAAATCTAAGAAGGTCGATGTTGCAGTCTTGACTACACAATCAACACAACAACAAAAGCAGATGGGAAAATCATAGGAGAATATGATGACTTATTTAAGTCATCCATAGGGGTTCCATTGCATTGTCAGGTAAAACATTCTATCGATTTGATCCCAAGGTCACCTTTACCTAACAATCCTGTATATCGCAGATCAGTTTTGGAGAATGATGAGATAAAAAGACATTCAAAAATTGATCCAAAAGGGTCACATCAGGCCAAGCTCTTCACCCTGTGGCAGCCAAATTGTCTTGGCACCAAAGAAAGATGAAACATGGAGGCTTTGCATTGACTATCGAGTCCTGAATAAAATCACTGTGAAGAATCGCTACCCTCTCCCCAAGATTGATGACCTACTGGACCAACTCTATGGTGCAAAGTTCTTCACCAAAATTGATCTCAAATCTGAGTATCACCAAATTCCCATCGATCCCACCGATGTCTGGAAGACTGCATTCAAATCTAAGGAGGGGCTCTTCGAATGGTTGGTTATGCCTTTTGGCTTAACTAACGCACCTGCGACCTTCATGAGGATGATGGATGACATCCTGCGACTCTTCAACTCATTTGTGGTTGTTTACCTGAATGACATACTCATCTACAGTAGAACATTGGAGGAACATCTGCAACATGTTCGTAAGGTGCTTCAAACTCTTCGGGACCACAAGTTGTATGCAAATCTTGACAAATGCACATTCGAAATGACAACAATTTAGTACCTTGGGTACGTTATGAATGAAGAAGGGGTCCATGTTGATCCAGAAAAGATTCAGGTTATTCAAGAATGGCCTACACCAAGGACCCTCACAAAACTTCACAACTTCTTGGGTCTTGTAAATATCTATCACAGGTTTGTTCTTGGATTTTCACATGTTGCTTGGTCACTAACCCAAGTGACTAAAGGAGGAGCTAAAGGTACATTTTAGTGGGGTGAAATACAACAAAGGGCATTTAAGAATTTGAAGATCAGACTTTGCTCAGCCTGTATTCTTACCTTGCCATATTTGCATCAACCTTTTGAGTTGATGACAGATGCATCTGAATACGCTATGGGAGCTATCATCATGCAACATGGCCATCTTGTTGCATATCACACTGAAACTTTCACTGATACAGTTAGGAAATATCTGACATATGATAAGGAGCTCTATGCCATTGTGCAAGCCTGCAAATAATGGAAACACTATATCTTGGGGAAAGAGATGGTCATCCACACTGACCACAAACCATTGGAATTCATTCAAACACAGAGCAAACTATGAAATGAGAGGCACCAAAAGTGGGCCACATATCTTTAGCAATTCCATATGATAATCAAAAATTAAAAGGGGAGCTCAAATATAGCTTCAGATTGTCTAAGCTGCCCACCAATTACTACACTCACAATAGTGTTTGACTTGTGCGGACATGAGACTGCCACTTGGGGTGCTCTGTATGAAGCAGGCCCTGCCTTTGCTGATACATATCAGGTGCTTCAGAAAGGTAAACATGTTTTTGATTTCTATTTGCAAGATAATGTCCTCTGTCATATGGGGCACATATGTGTTCTAGATACAAAGCAATAAAAGATGATATGGGAAGCACATTTCAGTAGGACAGCGAGACACTTTGGTGTAGAAAAGACATTGGTAGTTCTTCAAAAACACTTCTACTGGCCCCATATGTGAAAATATGTGGAAAGGTATCTCAAATCTTGAACCCCATGTGCGATATCCAAGCTAACAAATAAGAAGCAAGGATTTTACACGCCATTGCTAAAACCAATCAGGTCTTGGGAATCTGTCTCAATGGATTTTCTCTTAGGTTTGCCCACTTCAAAACATGGCAAGGACTATATTTTTGTTGTAGTTGATCATTTTTCAAAAATGGCTATCATGATTGCTTGTAAGAAAAATGTATCTACTGAAGAAACTACTCAACTATATTTTAGTCATGTATGGCTCCATTTTGGTCTCCCCAAGTCCATTGTCTCAGATCGAGATAGCAAGTTTCTGAGCATCTTCTGGTCCACTCTATGGAAGATGATGGATACCAAGCTGATGAAGTCCACAGCATTCCATCCACAAACTGATGGTTAGACAAAGGTGGTGAACCACTTGATTGTTCACATGATTCAGATGTATCACTCTAAACATCCACGCACATGGGATGAGGGGCTTCTTTTCATACAACATGGATACAATCGGGCCCTACACAGCTCGATCAAGCACAATCCATTCTAAGTATGCTTCGAGTTCCAACCCATGGCATCAATTGATATAGTTGTTCCATTCTCCACCATGGATCACACACCTCATGGAAGATCTGAGGCAGCAAAAGCAATAAAGTTCATTGAAAAAATGCAACACATCGAGTAGTAAGTTCATGACATCTTAGAGAAGATGAGTCAGAAGTATAAGCAACGCCATGACAAACATAAGATTGCACACCATTTTACTGTGGGTGACAAGGTTTGGTTGCGGCTTTAGAAGGAATGACTTGCAATCCCACATAGAAAAATTTGGCCTCTGCGATATGGTCCCTACACCATCCCCAGAAAAGTTGCAGAAAATGCTTTCGAGTTGAACCTACCAGCCTACCTTGGTTTACATCCAATATTCAAGGTGGAGCTCTTTAAACCATATCATCCACCTTCGTTAGACACTTCAGTCATAGCAGAACAACTGGACATTGATGAGCTTGATCCACATAGTTTTGCTCCAGTGGAGGAGGATCAGATTGTGGACACTTGGATAAGACAACAAGAGGACACTCTATCTGCTTTATCGGGTGGTCAAAAGGGGCCAACTTAGCCACCAAGGTGAGTGGCTCACAGAGAATCAAATCAAGACAAAACTGCCACACCTAATGAGGAACATTGATGCAATGGGGACCATTGATTCTCAAGGAGGGAGGAATGATTAGGGCAACAATTTAGGGGATAATTCGAGTGACGGTTCCACCCCAATTGATGACGAAACTTCTGAGAGCCATTACTTTTGCACCGTAGCTCCAATTGACTCACAGTTTGAACCATTAGAAAGATAAGAACGAGGAGAATTCGGTGAGATGGCATGGAGATTTGATTGATAAATTTTGACCCTTGAAAATTCAATAAAAGTGCCCCAAATTTCAATTTTAATAGTGTAGTCTAAAAATAGTAAGTTTCTAAAAATAGTAATTCTTCAAATTCTGTATTGTTTTAAATCGTGGAAGTCAAACCAATTCATCTCTCTCGATATTTTTTACCTTCCACATCATCTCTCCACTTTCAAAATGTGTATAAATGAAGATGTAACCCGAAATAAAAATCAGACATCTCTTCCCAGAGATAAGCATATAGTTGTATTGCGATCTTGAGTTATAAAACATCTCTTCTCAGAGAATTCATTGTTACTCTGTTATTTTTTGTGTTCTTGAAATATTTGTCAACCCAAACTTCTGAGTTTTAGATCACCTCATTACTTGATGAATATATTATTTAAGTCAATATCGATCCCACCAAAACCAAAATCAAGTCAAATCCGAAATCAACAACGTGTGATTGAAAGTCTCAATCTTCATTTGTCTCCCAATAGTTAAATATTTTATTATGATCCTATATTACATTATCCATTTAGACCATTTATCTCATGCCTACCCTTCTTTACCCTTCCCGACGACACTCTTTTTTCTAGAGGCTACGAAGACATATTGTCTATAGGATTAGAGAAAATAGAATCAACAATAACGAAGATCATGATAACAGCTGTCTCATTGACAACAATAACAACATCCTAACAGAGTAACCATTTTGATCAGGGATTGGTTAGACAACAAAGGGTATGCATTATGCACTTGTAATCTTCTAGTGAGTTGAGATGCTAAAAAAAAAAAATCAAAAATCAAAAACAAAATAGAAATAATTTGTCCAATGATGAAAACCATGCTTATGGCACCTTGGGCAAGTTCCATGTTGAAAATTAGGTTTTTGGCAGCATGTATAAAAATTTGTTGTCTACAAGTACCTTGACACTTAAAGGTAGATTCATTTTCATTATAGACCATCCCATTTAAGCCATTCAATCCTATTCAGAGCAACCCATCTTATTGTGATGAAAGATATAAATCCAAAAAATCTAAGAACATTTTGTGTTGTCCTAAATTTGATCAAAATCTTCTATCCAATTTTGTCCTAAATTGGAGAAGATTCATTATTGCTTTCAATCATTTCATGCACCTTGGGATTTGTCCTTCCCTTACATGTATCCTTACTCGGGGCACCATCCTATTATCCGTCTCATTGAGCCTTCACACATGGATTTTGACTTGGTTAAGCAACAAGATGTTTTTCATTGCTTTTATTTTCAAGTTTGTGTGTGAGTTTGCTTGTTTAATTGTTTGTTTCTTTTTTTCTGTTGTTGCCTTAACTTAGTCCATTGTGTTAGTAGGGTCATTATTATGGTTATTCATGTCACACAATTATACTTGAGTCCATCCATTAGCATATGTTAGCATTGCCATTTTTTTTTATCATTCATGCATTATTTTCAATTGTCTATTGGATCGAGGGTCGGTCTTTATGCACATTTCAACTAGGTAATCATGGTGTTTTATATCATGGTGCATATCATCATGTGTTACATAAAAAATCAAGCACTGAAGGTCTAATCAATAATGTCGCAATAACAAATCTCATTGTCTTCTACCTGAAACACAATCATAGGATTAGATGGATAATTTATCTGCTACTCATGATACATCTATAAATAAACATAAACAAAAAGTCATAATCATTTCTTTATCACTTTTCTCCAACTTTTTGGGGAACTACATCGACCTACGGTCCACACAAACTATGGAGGCAAGGCTTAATTATATTTAGTTTCTGAAGACATTTCAACCACCCTTGTTTTGTTCTTATTAATATCCATATTCTTCCAATGCAATCACATCATTATTCAACTGTTAGTATTCTTGCAATCATTTCTTTCATTACTTTTGAGCATTCTCATCTACCTGGGCTTTTATGGTTTCTTCATTATTTGAGCAATCACTATACCATCACACCTATGTTTGTGTCATTCATCTTATCTTTAATCTATGTACCAAGTTAAGTCCTTGAGCTATACTTGTCGATCAACCAACCAACCATTTAGACCAATCAATGATCAAATCCTACCTTATTGGGAAAAAAAACATTAGATTGATCAATGATCAAATCCTACCCACTAGGGCAACTCATTAGATTAATGATCAAAATCACCTTGCTAAGGCATGTTATTGTGATCAACCAATACCACCCTCTTACAAATAAATTCCATCATTTAATCTTTCTTCTAATTCCAAGCCCACAACGTTCACCTTATTTGGGACAAGTCAAAGTGTACTGCTTGTTTTAGGATGCATCCTTCCCTCTTCCCCCTAACTTGGGTCGATTTTGATTATATTATTATCTAACATTAGAAACCAAAGCATATAAACATTAGCTCAAGCAAGTTATTATCATCAATGGGTTAATTCCACTCTTCTTGTTTCTTTCTATCTTTTTTGAGAGACACATCCATGTATTTCATCCCTGCATGTTCTTTCATGGGGGCATCATGGGTCACTAATTATTTCATCATCTTATTTTTCAACTTATTCTTAACGATTTTTTTATTTTTTGAAAAGACGTTACTTTGTCTTTGTCTCGCAATGCCTTCTCAAACATGGGTAAAATGTAGACACTTAAAATTAGAGACTTCCTGTTGACTAATTATGCATTCTATTAACACTTTCAACATTATCAAAATTAATTTTCATCTAACGGTTAATTAATTACTTGATTAATTAACCTAATCTACCCCTAATGAAAAATTGTATGGATTTAGAATTATCTATTTTTTAAATGCACAAAATGAATTATTGCCTTATCCAAGGTGACATCATCATACCAAGTGTGCAACGAAGAGCTCTTACACCCCTCTTATACACTCAAGGAGTTTTTATTCGAATACTCCTACTAATTCACATATTATGTTGTTTATGTATTATACCTCCTACCGATTCACCACCATATGAAGTTTTCTATTAGTCAGAGCTCCTATTATACAAACCATTTCATAACATCACAGTGGACATTGGTTTAACTATGCATGACATTTTTGCACATTAGAACAAATCAAAGATTTGTACATTCCATGGCATATTGAGTGGATCTCTGTAAAAGAGCATAACAATGCTAACTCAAGTAGTGATGCTAGTGACACTCAAGAAGATGTACAGATAGAAGTAGAAATGCGTGAGTAGGAACTGTTGTCCTGCATGCATCCATTAGGTGACAATAACATAGATGGTGTCAACATGCTTGGGGTCTATGACTTCAACACCAACCACAACTAGAATCATTTTAAGGTGATGCTCAATATACACACAAAAACACCATAGTTTATAGATTTTCAGTGCATAGTAACCCAAAATACATATGCAGAGTGCACAAGTGAACCACCGCCATGTGAGCTATTAGGTAACCAATATTTAGCCTTCAACATTATTCTACAGCATGCCCCAAAAAAAACACAAGATCCATCACTCAAGTTTATTATACAAGGAACATTAGGTACAAGTAAATCTTACTTAATTAGTTGCATCAAACTTAGCGTAAATGGACTTCTAGGGAGAACCAATTCTCTTTTACTTATCCTGACTCCAATCGGTGTTGCAATATTTAACATAAATGCATCAATGATACATTCAAGCTTCCACATTCCAATCTATCAAAGGCACTTGAAGGACAAACACTAAAAAAATTTCAATAAGAAATGAAACACATTGAATATGTGTTCATTGATGAAATGAGCTTCATAGGCACAAAGGTGCTCAACAATATAAATAGCTGATTGCATGAGGCATTTCCTCAATATTACAACAAAGTTTTTTGAGGTTGTTCAGTTATAATTGTTAGTGATTGGAGATAGCTTCCCCCCATAAATGACAGACCAATGTATGCAGGAAAATCATTTGGCCACACCCTTTGGCAAACATTCAATATAGTAGTAACATCACACACAAATTTCCATCAACAGGGATGTACAAAAAATTAGCATCCATTTAAAATTGTATTAACCAACATTAAAAATGCAAACCCAACAAAAAAGACTGGAATATGCTCATGTCAAGAATATCATCCTTCATACATCAAGAAAAATATGAAGTTATTGTATGCAACTAACATATTGACAACAACACATAACAAGTAAATGCTAAAATCATTAAACATTTTATTAACAATATGTAAAGTAGAACATAGTAAACAACAAGTGACACTGAATCATGACACTCAGCTCGATCAAATTATACTTCTAAGTAGAGGACAAAAGATTATGTTGACATCCAATCTATTGGTGAAAGTAGGGTTGGTTGATGGAGCTATAAGAGAAATAGTTCACATTATTTACCACATAGATTAAAATCCACCTTCCTTACCCAAGTATGTGGTTTTTGCTTTAAAAAATTACTCTACTCCCCTATGGGATATTTGAAATCCAACATATATTCCAAGTTCTCATATTACATAGGGTAATTTTCACCAAATACCTATCAAAATGGCATGGGCTCTAACCATACATAAAGCACAATAAATGACACAATAAAGCAACAATATATATTGACAATATTAATCATCAAGGGTTGACCTTCACTCTACGTATTAAGAGTGCGCTCACTGTTTGACCTGTATATCAACCCTTCATTTTAACTTGACCGCTATGTAAGAATGAAAATTATTATATATGTAAATTTGAGAAGAGTAAAGGAAGTACGAATCAATGTAATACCTCTTCCACATCATTTACAATAAATATAGGTTTTCTCAATAAACACATTTTTACAACATTTGTTTTGCTCTTTAATAATCTTCACCTGCTTCACACTAATAAACACTTAATAAAATTTAAAAAATATATATAAAGACAAATCTTTCCTGGCATTTCTTGCACCATCAAGACAACTGCTAATCTAGACCCATTTGCACATAACATCCCTCCTTCAAGAAGCGCATTTAATAAAATGCATGCAATGAATAAGGAGAAACGAATACGATCTCAAATTTCATAAAATCATGTAACATATATTCCTATACTTGTGATGCACAAGGTGCAATTTCTGGAGAACAAATATTTCATAGAAAATGAGCCTTACTATTAGAGTACAATCAATTTTCTTTTTCTTTTTATACATTGACGTTCTCTTGATAAGTATTTAGGTATTGGTTGGTACTGATGTTTTCTTACATGAATGTAACTACTCTTCCTAAGAATCAAGATGTCTTGACCTCATTGAATATTATAAAACAAGTTCTTTTTGTATGGGGGTTTCTCCTTGGATACGTTAAGCATGGCTCCTAAACACAATGCATTAAATGTTTCTAACATGATTGATTTGACATAGCAGAAACATTGGTTGGTGCAGATCCTTGCAATTGTGCCCAACTGACCATCATTTGTTAACCTAGAAATTAGCACAAGCAAGCGTACACACAGGTAGTCATGTTTTCTTAGCAATTAATACATACAATGTGATGCCATAGTTTTAGTTTTTAGCAAATTTTTCAATTATAGAACACATGAAATGTGGTGTTTGTGAACATGCTTCATACATATTTGAGGTAGAGTATGGGTATTGGTTGAAGTTTATGCGCATTGCTTAAACAAAAGGAATCAACAATGTATTCATTCATTGTATTTTGATTTTGCTTAAGCGTTGCAAATTGTAATCAATGATATCATTAAGAGGGTATTGAGTGCACTAATTTATTATATAATATATTATTATTAATATAATAATATTAATTATATATATATGTGTGTGTGTGTGTGTGTGTTTTAGAAGATACACGTGTAAAGTTTAGTGAGATGGTAAGTATGCCAATACAATTTGGAGTTTCTATTAAACTATTTTAATTACTCAATAAATGCTTGAAACAGGTATTATTTAAATGAAAATAAGGGTTGCATATCTAATGGCTCCTCAAAAATGTAGAGAATGCACCACATATCAAATTAGAAGAGTTTAAAACTATTACATAAAAATTCTAATTGTTTAAACTATTTAAAAGCTAATTAGATGACTCTAAAACTAATTAAATGAAAAATAGAAAAAGACTCTTTTAATGTAACCACTAGTGCTATCAATTTTGGGTACTTGGTTGGACTTAGGAACGAATCCACATCAGTCTCTACATACTCTCTACAAGTACTTTAGTGGTTTGATGTATCTCAAATTAGGCACTGCCTCTATTGTTAGAGCTTCGTCTATGGATGTTGCAACTAACATATTATAAAACATAAGTTACACTGAAAGAGATGTAAGTTTTTATTTCAGTAAGAGGGGTTTTATAAAGCGAAAGAGTATAAATCGACTATTGTACCTCACTCGACACCCATGACAGTTGACCTTATCTCACTTTTTGTGCATGAAGTGTAAATATATATAATAATATAATTATTTTTTATATTATATGTTAGTATATAAATATTATATAATATATAGTATAATATTTTTATAGATTAATGATAGTAAAAAATCAAATTATGTTGAATCTTGTGCGCACTGAGGGTGGGTCCACAAGTATTTTATTAGTTCAAAAAACACAAGTACATAGAAAGGGTGCTTTTACTCCGTTAACCCTTTTACAAACACAAACATTTATTTTATAAGTTTTACCCATGACCGGTAAAACCAACTAATTCACCATAATCAACTATCTACAGGAATTCAACCCGTAAGGAAGTTATATTATTAACTTAAACAACTCTACATAAATCTAACTTAATTATTTATGGGGGTATCTTTTATAAAAGATGCATGCCCCATTTACATTTATTAATTTATTCTAATATACCGAAATCCTAAGCTAAGTTAAGACTTTGGGACAAGTCCTAACAAACCCCCTATGATCCAAAGTCAGTTCTTTGGACACATACCAAGCATTTTTTTAAATTTTTAAAATTTGATCTTATCAAGTGGTTTTGTGAAAATATCAGTTGTCTGATCAACAGTTGGACAATATATTGGATCAAGAGCTTTCTTCGACACCAACATTCATAGATAATGATAATTGACATCCATATATTTTGTTTTGGCATGAAATACTGGATTCTTGGACATCTTGATTGCGCTCTGATTATCAATGTATAACCATGTAGGAACAATCTGAGAAACATAAAGATAATCAAGAATACGTCGTAAGTAAACAATTTCTCTGGAAGTATCCCATGTTGTGATGTATTTTGATTCTACTAATAAATTTTTCACTGTATCTTGCTTCTTACAACACCAAGCAATGGCAGTTGAACCCATATGCATAGTGTATCATGTTGTGGACACTCTATCATCCACACATCTGCCAAAATATGCATCACAATACCTAAAAATTTTGAAGTTATTGTTACAGTGGTACTCAAGGCCATATGTTTTCATTTCCTGATGGTAACGAAGTACTCATTTTGCTGCATGCCAATAAATTTCTGATTTTTTTTCATGAAAAACACCCAAGTCATCCTATAAAAATCATCAATAAATAATACAAAATATCTACACCCTCCAATGGATGACTTTTTGATGTCACATACATCACTATGAACGAACTGCAAACACTTGTTAGCTCTCCATGAAATTTTTTTAGGAATTTTTTTCCAATTTTGTTTGCCCAAAACACATAATTTGCAAAGAATACTATCTTTGCAAAAAGTGGGCAACCTACTCACCATACCATATCTCTGCAAGTCCACTAAAGAGTGAATATTCAAATGTCCATAGTAGAGATGCCACAACCATTGTGTAGACATAGTAGTTATACTTGTTTTAATAACTATCACAAGTTCCATTGTGGGAGGAAGCACTTTACAATGCAATCTAACCAAATTTCCATCCTCATATCCTGTATACATGGTTTTGTAACCATCCTTCACTGAATTGATATAGATGAGCCCATTTTCAAGCATAATTTGATAACCTTTCTTTCAAATAGTTACCAAGGAAAGAAGATGTTTTTTCAATGTAGGAACATACCAAACATTCTCCAAGTATTTTATAGAACCATTAGGAAGAAGAATCCAAATAGACCTAAGTCCTAGTGGAGTATGCATAAACTTATCTACCAAAGCAACTAGAGAAAGAGAAGCTTCTTTGAAAGTCCAAAAGAAGTCTTGCCTAAATGTCATGTGTTTGGTTGCACCTGTATCTGAAACCCATACATATGTGAGCTCATCTCTATCTTCATATTCCATATAATAAATGTGCCCTAAAGTAGTGAATGCATATTCGTGAGCAACATTGCTAGACTCATCATAGTCATGGTCAGCATATTGAGCAGAGTTAGACTTAGTCACTTTTTATGGCCTCTAAATTTTGTCAAAATAAATCCTACACTAAGAGGCAATGTGACCAAATTTTCCACATCTGTGACACTGAATGTCTGATCTGCCTCGACCTCTGCTTCTATAAGAGTTATGACCACGTCCTCTATCACTCGTCTCATTTGAATGAGAATGGCTAGATTGTTGTTGATTTGAATAACCTCTACCTTGGTTTTGATATATGCCTCCTTTATAACCTCGACCCTCTCTATAACTATTCCCTCTATTGTTTTGTTGACTAGAAGAAGATGAACTAGGCTTAGACTCTGAAACATGGGCTTTCACAGTTTTTTTAGATTTCTTAGGTAGAGAGAGGTCATGTTGAATAAACAAATCAGCCAATTTATCAAAAATGATGCTTGTGATCTTGTCAGAGACATGCAACATTTATACAAAGTTTCTAAAGGACCTAGGTAGTCCTTTCAATGCAACAGTAACTATAAGATCATTATCTAGTCTTCCAAACCTAGCCTTAGTGTACTCAATAACAATATTTTTCAATTTAAACATGTATTATCCCATATCCCCATCTTCCTCTATTGACAAAGTAAACAACTTCATATGAATGTCTATCTTCTTATGCTTAGGTTTCTTATCGTACAAATCAGATAAGGTTTTCTATGCAGTGTAACTATGATGAGAATTTTCAATGTGTATGTATCTCAAGTACAACAACACTTGATCAAAGCTAGGGCCTTAGAATCACATAAATTAAAAACATCAAGTTTAGCTTGATCTATAGGTAATGTGGGATTTTCATTTTTAACAATATCCCATAACTCCTTTAAAACTAAAGTAGCTTCCAAAAAATATTTTCAATCTGAATAATTAAAAATCATTAATCTATCACCATCTAAAAGCAAATTCTAAATCTTTAGCATCTTGAACGAAATGGAAGTGCAACAAGGAAAAGTAAGTGTGACAAAATACAAAAAAAATACAAAGTAAAGAAACATCACACTCACTACACAAGACACTATTTCTATGGGGTTTTGCACTTAACCTCCACGTAGAGCAAAAATAGATTTTTAATGGGTTTTGCACTTAACCACACCAAAAAAAATAAAAAAAATTACACCCTTATTTCTCCAAAATATAACCTTATTTCACCAAGTACACACTTATTTCACCACAAGTAAAAAAAATACACTTATATTACAAAAATTTTAGTAGTTTTCATGTTTTTAACGTCATATATGTTTTTTACAACTTACAAAGCATATTAAGAAACTTTAAAAAAGAATATTCTCTCCAAAAAATAGATACCAAATTTAAAAAGACTCTTCCAAAAGGAAGATTAGAACCCTTGACCTCTCCCTTTCAAAGCATTTCACAAAAATAGCCCATCCACTTGCTCTAAGAGCATTTACAAGTCTTAAACACATAAATATATATATATGAACCTGATTTTTTCTATGTGAAATAAAAAAAATTTACATGGGCATGGAAATAATTCATCTGTGACTGAAAAACTTGGTAAATTTTTATAAACTTAGTCCATTTTTCAAACCACGGAGAGAAAGTTATACAAAAAAGAGACACAAGGTATTTCTCAAAAATTTCTTAGACTTTAGAAAAATTTAATGTAAAATTATTTTAAAAATTAAAATATTAATTTAATAATTTTTCAAAAATTTCAACATTAGGCAAAGTATGGAAAGGCTAGACACAAAATTAATAGAAGGCATACCATGCATCATCCATGCAAACTTCTCATGAGATTTCTTTTTCACGTGAATCAAAATTTCACCATGCTTTTCATCTTGAATTCACCATGCTCCAAAAGAAACCATGCTCTGATACCACTGATAGTAAAAAATCAAATTAGGTTGAATCTTGTGCTCACTGAGTGCGGGTCCACAAGTATTTTATTAATTAAAAAAATAGAAGTACATAGAAAGGATGCCTTTACTCTATTAACCCTTTTACAAAGACAAACATTTATTTTACAAAACCAACTAACTTTCCATAACCAACTATTTATGGGAATTCAACCCGTAAGGAAGTTACATTATTAACTTAAACAACTCTACGTAAATCTAACTTAATTATCTATTGGGGTGTCTTTTATAAAAAATGCATGCCCTATTTACATTTAACATACCAAAATCCTAAGCTAAGACTTTGGAACAAGTCCTAACAATTAAACATTAATTATATAATATATATGAATATTATATTATATAATATAAATTAGAACATTGATAATTTAATAATAATAAATATTATAATGCATGGTATTAGTTGAATGTATGATTGGGGACACATGTTCTATGCAAATGCTAAGTGTTCAATGCATAGGGTTGGATGGAAAAAAGATGTTTGGCTTAACAAATGGTGATCTCGAAGATGTTTACTATCAACCACAAGAAGCTTAGTCTTTGTTGAAAAAACATGTCATGGCATGCATATTTCTACTGTAACTATATTGTGTGGAAGCTTTTCATAGGCGCAATTATGATATCTTAATATGATGTGTACTTATACATATACTTGTAAAATTGACTCTCTTTTTATCATTTTATTGTTTAAGATGTCTAGTTATATATGTTTTTAAGTTACTTATAATTTTTGTCTCCATCTTTAGGCCTATACAAGGATTTAGGGGCTTTCCTTTCTCCATAATAGTGTCGACTGGGTAAGTGCATGGAATTGGGGGGCCAAAAGGGGGTCTTAAATGGACACATTTTTTCTATATAAAAAAAATATCTACTTGTACGGATTATTTGAGACACCTACATTCAAAATTTAAAGATGTCATAAGAACATGAATTGTAGCATTTCAAGTCTGGTTTCTAAACTACAATTTTTTTTTGAAATAGTCAAGTATAAGCAAGTCAAACATAAAAAATTCTAAGACGTATTACTATTAAAAAAAAAAATCATAGTAGATAGATTTTTGTGCATCCCATGATTTTTTTAGCATCATTTAGTTTTTTTTAAACCTTTTGGCAGAAAGTTAGATAAGATCGTCTAGATTGCAACTTATATTTTTAAAAAATTAGTTAATGAATATTTATTTTTTATTAGTTTCACAAGTCAATAGACCTTGAAATATGATCAATAATGTATAACCTGACCGTACAATGCCCCTAACTAACTCAAAAAAATCAATTTTTTTTTTTTTTTGAATGTGTATAGAATTAGGTCTAATTTGCAACCATATAATTCTTTTGGGTTTGAATCAATGAATCAAAAGATACATAAAAAAATATGAACATGTATAATTGCAGCATACAACATTATAAATAGATAGACTTAGAAATATATATATTTATATATATATATATATATATATATCAACCTTAAAGTAATAAAAATATAAAAAATGATTCATAGTAATAAGTAAAAAGTTTTTCAAACATTGGAGAATGGTGAAGAAAAGCTCAGTAAAACCTAATCACTTTAGTGATTCCAAGAATCAGGAGAATTGTACAATGACAATGGTAGAGGATGGCACGACAATAGCTGAAACAGGGTCTGCATCAACTTTAGGGGCATCTCATTCTCAGAATCTTCCTTCTCCACAACTTCATGTAGAGGCATCCGCAGGTTGTTCTCCTACAATCACATCAAGGGAACTTTTCAAACCTACAAAGGCAACTGGAGTTGATGGCTTCGATGCAGGGGAGGCCTTGGCTGAAGATGTCCTACATCCTTCTTTTATAGATTTGGTAACCAGGAAGATTCCCCATCATAATTTAGCACTGGCTAAAACTTGCCCCACCCTTGTCTTTGAAGAGGAGGAGCTGGCAACCATTGAACGCAAGGAAGAATATTTGTCCACCTGTGGAATGATCTACTAGTTCATAGGCTTTTGGCCAAAATTGTAACAACTCAATGAATGGGACTGCAACATTTCAATTTTTTCTATGTGCAAAAGGTATTTTTATTGTGATTTTTAATAATATTGAAGACAAGCTTGTTGTGTTTAGTAATGAATTTCAGTGGGAATGGGGAGATCATGTGCTTATGGTGTAGCCATAGCACTTTGATTTCAACCCATATACAGATATTTTTATTTTGAAACCCATTTAGATTAGGCTTCTGAATCTTCCTCTATAATTTTTAGAGTGTGATGTTTTAACAAGCATAGTGAAATCCATTGGACAATTTTAGAGTGTTGACCCAAAAACCCTAAAAGGGTTTCATTCAACCTATGTCAGGATTTTAGTGAATGTGGATATTACTAAAGAATTACTACCTACCTAGGTAGAGGTTAAAGTCAAGAACAAAATCTGGATGCAGCTCGTGGATTATGAAGGTCTTCCCTTCAGATGTAGCAGAGGCTTCCAAACTAGACACTTGGTAAATGAATGTTCAACTCTAAAAACTATAAAGAGAAACTCTTGGTGGAAAGAGGATGGTCCTAAATATATTCTAGTGCAACCCATAGTTGAAAGAGATGAAAGTAGTTGAACTCCTCTTTTGGCTCTGATTCTGGATTCAAGGAAACAATTTGAGCTTGGGCAGAAATCAACCTTGGTACATGGGGAAGAATTAACAATTCAATCTAAGCAAAGGCAAAAATCAAATTCAAAAAAATTTGCTGTGAAGAACATTCCTTTGCCCCGTGATACATCTCTGAAATTACAAACCTCCATTTCAAAAATTATAGTGTTGTCAAATGGCTCCACTGAAAGCCACATTGGGGGAGGTGGAGATTGGACTATTGTGTGTACTAAAAAAGGTAACAAAGGGCAAAAAACGAAATGGCTCATTTGAAAATGACCCTTGTTAGCAGGGATCATAGTCTTTCTAGTTATCAGTCCTTCAACTTGCTTGTGGCAGATGATTTTTTTTTGAATTTTCTTGTTTCACCTACCTTTGAAGGTAGGCTTGCTTGTTTTGGTTGGTTTTTTCCATGGGCAATGTTCCTCGTAAACCCATGTTTTCTTCGGGGTCCTTGTGTGGCTAGTGTTGATGGCATTACATTGGTTTTAATATTTTTATGTGTATGCATGCAGACTAGTTTTGTAAAACTTTTCTTTTGGGCTGGGGGGCCTAATAAAAAACCTCGTATCTATTTAAAAATAAAAATACAAAAAATTATATATTTAGAAAGAGGAGAGTAGAGTCAATTTTTTAGTAATATTTTCAACAATTTTTTTGATAAAATCCATAGTGTTTAGCATGGCTAAAGTTGCATTTTTATTTCTAGTCAAAAACATTCATTCGACTATGTGTTTGCAGGTCCATGCCTCGGGTCAGGAATCCAAGCCATTCTCGAGCTTTCAAGCATGTGTTTCAAAATTTAAATATTAAAACCATGTACACATAATTACTATGTACATAAAACTACCACATACACATAATTACCACATACACAAAACTACCTCATATGTGTAACTACTACGTACATGGAATTACCGCATACATAGTTTATTTTACATGCATTTCACAAACAATGGGTTTTTTAATATTTACCATCCTATTGTTCTGTTATATATTTTTTTAACTCCCAAAATTCATGAATGGCCTTAGGAGATTAAATATTAATTGTAATTAAAACTTATAACATCTAATCTTTTATAAAAAGAAAATCTAAATAATTCTGACTGCATATTTAATTGATCATAGTGAATGCCATTTGACAGGGAATGAAAAAAATGATTTGACGTTGAAATCTAATTTCAAATTATTTTAATATTTTTTCCAATTTTCAACAATTATTTGATAATAAATTAAATGTGTTTTTTATTATTATGTTAAAATTGACTATATAGAGTTTATATTTACTTAATAATTTGTACACTTTATATTATTAAAATATTGTATAAAATAAAGAAATTTGATAGTTTTAGGGTAAAGTTTAAAGACATACTTCAAATACATTCAAAATCATTAAAAATGATTGGTTTAGGGTTTAAAGTTTAAGGTATAGGGTTTAGGGTCCAATTATGAAGGCAATTGACGATAATTTGAGCTACTTGAACCTATTTATGACTACAAAATGTGATTTTGGGCTCAATTAGCCCAATGACATCATAAATTGAGCCAATTAGTCATTTGGGCCAATAAGTAATGTGCTTTGTGTTGAATTGAACCATGTGAATGTAATTCTTACTCTAAAAGATGTTTAGGGTTTAGGGCTTAGGTTTTAGGGTATATAAGGTTTAAGTTTTAGGGTATAAGGTATAATTACAAAGGTAATTAGGGCCAAATTGAGCTCTTTTAACATATTTGTGACTATAAAATATGATGCTCAATTGGACCCCATGTCATCACAAATTGAGCTAATTAGTCAATTGGGCAATGAGTGATGTGATTTGGGCCAAATTGAGCCATATAAAGATAATTCTTATTCTAAAGGATGTTAATTTAGGCTAAATTGATTGGTTTAAGGTTTAACATTTAGGGTTTAGGGTCCAATCATGAAGGTAATTTAAGATAATTTGAGAAGTTTGAACCCATTTGTAACTATAGAAAGTGATTTATGGCACAATTAGCCCCAATGTCATCACAAATTTAGTCAATCAGTCAATTGGGCCAATAATTAATGTCATTTAGATTGAATTGAGCTAGGTATGAACATAATTAAGTGGGGTTAAAAGGATTAGTTTAAGGTAAATAAGATTTATGATTTAAGGTTTAGGGTTTAAGGTTTAGAGCTTAGGGCTTAGGGTATGTAGGGTTTAGGTTTTAGTGTATAAGGTCTAATCACGAAGGCAATTAGGGCCAAATTGAGATATTTTAACCTATTTGTGACTATAGGATGTGATTTTTGGCTTAGTTGGCCCCCACATCATCATAGATTGAGTCAATTAGTCAATTGGGCCAATGAGTGATGCGATTTGGGCCAAATTGAGCCTAGTGAACATAATTCTTGCTCTAAAAGATGTTAATTGAGGTAAAATCAATTGGTTAAGGGTTCAGGTTTAAAATTTAGGGTTTAGGGTCCAATCACAAAGGTAAATTGAGGATAATTTGAGCAACTTTCACCCATTTGTGACTATAGAAAGTGATTTTGGGCATGGTCCCCCAATGGAACATTATCATAATTAGCCCCAACATCATTACAAATTGAGCCAATTGGTCAATTTGGACAATAAGTAATGTGATTTGAAATGAGTTGAGCCAGGTATGAACATAAATAAGTGGGTTAAATTGATTGGTTTAAGGTAAATATGGTTTATGATTTAAGGTTTAAGGATTAGGGCTTAGGGCTTAAGGTATATAAGGTTTAGGTTTTAGATATAAGGTCTTATCACAAAGGTAATTATGGCCAAAATGAGCTCTTTTAACCTATTTGTCACTACATAATATGATTTTGGACTCAATTGGCCCCCACATCATCACTGATGAGATATTTAATCAATTAGGGAAATGAGTGATGTGATTTGGGCCAAATTGAGCATGTGAATGTAATTCTTACTCTAAACAATACTAATTGAGGCTAAATCAATTGGTTTAGGGTCTAATTATGAAGGAAATTGAGTTGGTTGAACCCATTTTTACTACAAAAATGATTTTGGGCATAATTAGCCCTAACATCATCATAAATTGAGTTAATTGTTCAATTGGGCTAATAAATAATGTGATTTGTGCTGAATTGAGCTAGATATGAACATTATTAAGTGGGGTTAAATTGATTAGTTTAAGGTAAATAGGGCTTATAATTTAAGGTTTAGGATTTAGGGCTTAGAGTATATAAGGTTTAGGTTTTAGGGTATAAGGTCTAATCACAAAGGCAATTAGGGCCAAAATGAGCTCTTTTAACCTATTTGTGACTATAGAATGTGATTTTGGGCTCAATTGGCCCCTATGTCATCACAAATTAAGCTAATTAGTCAATTGGGGTAATGAGTGAAATGATTTTGGCCAAATTGATCCCTATCAACTTAATCTTTTACACTAAAGAATCTTAATTGAGGCTAAATTTATTGGTTTAGGGTTTAAAATTTAGGGTTTAGGGTCCATTCACAAAGGCAATTGAGGATAATTTGAGATGTTTGAACCTATTTGTGACCATATAATGTGTTTTATGGTTTGATTAGCCCCCATGTCATACACATTGAACGAATTAGTCAATTGGGGTAGTTATTGGTGTATTTGGACCAAATTAAGCCCTAAATTCTTAGTCTAAATGATGGTAATTGGGGCTCAAATGATTTTTTTAAGGTTTTAAGAGTTTACAATTTGTGGTTTAGGGTTTCTAGGGTTTGAGGCTTAGGGTTTAGGGTTCAGGTTTGAGGGTATAAGTTCCAAGAGATCAATGTTTTAGTGTTAAGGGTTTAGGTTTAGGGGTGTTTATGGATACATCTAATACCACATATGTGGTAGGCCTACATATGCAATTTTGTTAGTAGTAAAAAATTAAAAAAATGTTTGCCAAATTCTTTTTTTAGATCAAGAGTTATGTCCCCTGGGTACTCTGCTATGTTTTATTTTTCACGTTGCAAGTCTATTTTTAATGATTTGATGTATGTCCCCTCCGTCAAAAGTAAAAAACTTTGTCAACTCATGGTTGACTAAAAGTGCATGTCTATTTTTTAATAATTTGATTATTGTCGCAACTTGGTACTACACATCAATCGAGTCTATTTTTGATTAATTAGATTGTTGTCCCCACCCTCAAAAGTTGACAAATTTATGCAATAATGGGTTATGGCTTTTGTAATAGCAAGAAGAAGAAGTTAATGTATAAAATATTGGAGGAATTAGATATGCAGAGAGAAAAGCAAACGCAATGATTGCAAAAATTTGATGAAAGTAAGTATATTGTCCCTAATGAATTGAATGTCACAAATAATGATGAAATGAATAATGATATTATACCAAATTTGGAAATTACAATTGACAAATCGATAGTATACCAAATTATAATACAAGTCCACATTCAATTTTTTTAGTTTTAAATTTTGATGATGATGATAGAATGCATGATGGTGTAAATTGCATGGAAACACCGATTGGTGAAAGTAACAATAAAGAAAATATTATGGGAACACTGTTAAATGAATAAACTATTAATGAAGAAAATAAGATGGAAACACCAAATTAGTCAAATTTACCACTAAGAACACCTCCTAGGATTTTGAAAAGAAGACCCATGTATTTAATTAACTAATATTTCATCAACTAATTATTTGTACTATTGTAAAACATCATTCTTACATTGGTAAGAGTCATTGATTTGATTGACCACTAGTTTAGAGTCACCAAAGATGTTGATTGTTTTAACTCCCAAGGTTAATGCAATTTGGAGGCCTATCGTTAGGGATTTGTACTTGACCATATTAGTGGTACATTCAAAATCTAGCTCAAAGGATAAAGGAAGAGGTTCATTGTGAAGGGGAATAAGGATAATGTTGGTTCTTCTACCATGTTGATACTTTGATCCGTCAAAGAACATGGTTACTTGATAGGTAAAGTCTGCCTGAGAAAGGGTTGCGATGGACTCATCAAGAAACTCAAGAGGAGGAGGTTGATTGCCTGCTAATGGTGATTTGGCCAATTGGTCGGTAATGACTTTCCCTTTAATTTTTTTTTTTTGAAGAAACTCAAGGTCAAAATCAGCTAAAATCATGAGCCACTTGACCATACGTTGGTTTTGGTATGGCTTGGAGTGCATATACTTGAGTGGGTAGGTGTTGGTTATGATATAAGTCTTGTGGTTGAGAAGGTAGTGTCAAAGTTTGGTGGCCATAAAGACTAAAGTTAAGCAAAGTTTCTTGGTATGGGTGTACCAAGTCTTGTACTCTACAAGCTTGTGATTGATGTAGTAGACAACTTGCTCTTTGTGTCATTCATCCCAATGAGCAAGCAATACCCCTAGGGAGTGGTCGATTGCAGAGATATAAAGGTAGAAGGGTTGATCATCCTTGGGAGGGGTGAGGATAGGTGGAGATAGAAGGTACTATTTAAGTGAATCAAAGGCCTTTTAATAATCATTATTTTGCTTGAAAGAGACATCCTTCTTCAGAAGGTGATGGAAGGGTTGGCATTAGTCTGAGAGCTGGGAGATAAAGTGAAAAATGGATTGGAGCTTCCATTGCAACCTATGGAGTTGCTTAAGGTTGATTGGAGGGAGCATGTCGAGGATTACATTGTTTTTGTTTGATCAACTTTGATTCCCTGAAGGGAAATGATAAATCCAAGGAGCTTTCCTTACAAGACGCAAAAAATGCATTTCTTGGGGTTAAGATAGACATGGTAGTGTATGAGTCACTCAAAGATATTCTTGAGAACAACCAAATGATCCTTATGATATTTGGATTTAATAAGAAGGTCATCCACATAGTCTTCTACAATTTTGTGGATAAGGTCATGGAAGATATAGGTCATTGTGCATTGGTAAGTTGCACCAACATTCTTTAGACCAAAGGGCATGACCTTGTAGTAGAAAGTCCTTCATAGGGTGATAAAGGAAATTTTGTGTTGATTTTTGAAGGTGATTAGGATCTGATTGTAATTTGAGAATCTGTCTATAAGAGATAACATCTTGTGATCGGCTTTAAGATCAACTAGCTGACCAATTCTTGGAAAAGGAAAGTCATCTTTTAGGCAAGCAAAGTTCAGGTCACAAAAGTCCACACAAATGTGTAGTCCCCCTATGGCTTCAGTGATAGGAACAATGTTTGAGACCCATTAGGGATAGTTAATGGGTTGAATGAAATTGACAGATAGGAGATGTTGAAGCTCTTCTTTGATGAGAAGGGATATGCAAGGGTGCATTCATCAAAATTTCTACCTAGTGGGTTTAGCATCATGGTTGGTGATTATGTTATGGGTAATGATAGAGGGGTTAATTCCTAGCATGTCATTGTAAGATCAAGAAAATGCTATGTTATGGTCCTACAAGAAGGAGTGGAAGTCTTGAAGCTCTTTAGAATTCAATGATTGGCCAATTTTGACAATGTGGGGGTTGTCCAAAGTACCCAAGTTGATGTATGTGGTGGATTCATTCAACATGGTCGAAGTATCAGGAGGAAGAGATTTGTGGATGGAATAATCTGGTGCACCAAGATATGCGAGAATGAAATCATTAGCCCAAAATTGAATGATATTAGTGGTAGGAGTGTCATCTCCTATCATCTCAAGATGGGTCATAGGGATGGTTACGGTTGCCCCAACCTTTTGGTAAGTTAGGGGTATGAGGTTGATCATGTTGATGACAAAAAAAAGGTAAGTGGGTTGATGTCATCATCCTCACACTTAGGTGGAGAAGAGGTCGGTGAGGAGGGAATGTCTTCCTCAACAATGGTGGTGGTAGGTACTTTGGCTTTCTTCATGGGTATAATGAAACTGAGGCCATGTTTCTCATGAGGCTTTCTAGTCTCAATTGAAACCAACTTGAGTGGGTTGTGCTCATACCATCCAAGACCAAATCCCTTCCAACACACCTGTGAAGGTATGTCATAGAAAACTTGGGTTTATCCAAGTAGGAAAAACTAGAAGTGAATGGTTGAGGTGAAAAAGAGGTGGCCAAAGTGTCAAGGGGTTTATCAATTCCCCCATAAATGAAATGGATTTGGAAGTTTGAAGGTCCAAGGGGAATAATGGCTCTGATATTCGGGTCATACCCAGGTTGGTTGTTAAGGCACCCGTACTCAAGGGGAGTAGGGAAGGCGTTAAGGGTTAAGAGGTAGTATTCCCCAAGTGAAAGATGTTAGAATGTTGATTCTAAGTGGTCTATGGTGGGGATTTGATTTGAGGGGATTGATGAACTAATAGATGCCTCGTTGGTAAAAGAACATATGACTTCATCATTTGTAGTTAAGGGTTTGTTTTTGGTTGATGAGGCTACACTAGATGGAGGTAGGAAGATGTTGTTGGGTCAATAAGTCATGTTGCATGACGAAAAGGGACTTGGGTCAACTTGTATAGTGATAACCTGACATTCATGCTCAAATTTGATGCAACGATGAAGGGTAGAGGGTACACAAACCATTGAGAGAATCCAAGGTCATCCTAGCAAAATATTATATTGGAATTCATCTTCCACTACATAGAAGAGTTTTGGGAGTGTGCAAGGTCCTAAATAGATATGAAGGATAATAGTTCCCAAAGTCGTGGCCTTGGTGTTGTTGAAGGATCAAAGGATGGTCGAGGTTTTGGACATGACATTATTTGTTAGTTTAATTTGATCATAGGCATGGGAGGAGATGGTATTAATATTGAATCCCCCATCAATCATGACCCATTTGATGTAGGTTTTGTTGATGTAGGCAATGATGAAAACAGGGGGATCTAGGTCATCAGGATAGATAAAAGGTATTTTTTAATCCTTGAAGGTGACAAGGTTAGAAATTTAGAGAGTGCCAACAAAGGCTACCAGAGGTTGAGGGTCTTTAGGTTGGACCTCTATTGATTTCAGTGCCTCTATCATTGCTTGACGATGATGAGGTGAGGTAGAAATCAACTCGTATAGGCTCATCTTTGTTGGGGTTTGGTGAAGTTATTTGAGAATTACTCCTTAAATTTATTTGGAGGGGTTGGATTGAGAGGTACCTACAATGGATATCTTGGGTTTGGCTGAAGGTGAAGATGTTTATATTTGACTTGGTTGGGAGGTAGAAGATAGATACGTCCATGGGATGGAAACTTTGGCTTTCCCTTTATCATTTTACTATGATCGTGTGACCACATGGATGGTATGGATAGAGGGAAGAGTTGGGGAATGAGATTGGTTTGATTCCCCATCATTTTGAGGTTAGGGTGGGGGAGCAAGTAGGTGTTGGGTAGTGGTTTTTGTTTGTTGGATTGGTAGCAGGATCGAGGGAGGTTCATCTATTAATAGATCATCCTCATCATAGAGGTATTGGATTGTGGTTTGGAGAGCTTTACAGTTCTCTGTGTCATGCCCGAGTGTCTTATGATAGGAGAAATCTTGACGATCATAATACTAGACTAGTTTTAGACCAAGAGGGTCAAATGGTTTGATAGGAGGTAAGGTCAAGCAAAAGGCTTGCATTAACCTTTGGAAAATAGTTGAGTAAGACTCAGCTAAAGGCAGAGAGGGTTTAGTGGTTTTGGCCTGGTCTTGGTGGTAGAGGTATTGGTAAGTGGTATTATTCATTGATTGTTTTGGTTTAGATGAGGAAGTTGATAAGTTGGAGGTAGAAGATGTCAAGGTAGTTGGTTTGGTTATTGATGGCTCAGTGCAAATGGGTGTGTCAGAAAGCAAGAGTGATGGCATAACCAAGAGTGGTGGTTGGGTTTTGGGTAAGATAGTTGGCTTCCTAATCAAAGTAGAGGGATGATGCCCCAAGATGGAGGGCAAGGTTGAGGGAGGCATAACTCTATATTTCTAGCCTTTTAGTGGTTTTACTTCTTTGGTTGATTTGGTTTGGTACTTGGTTGGTGGGTCTGGTGAGGTTTAGGTCTAGTTTCAAGGATGGATGACTAAGGCTCTATATAGGGAAGATTCCAAGGTTTTTGGTTTGTTTGGTTGAAGTGATAGAGGATGATTTGGTTATTTGGGATTTGGTTGCTTTGGATGGTTGAGTTGGTAGAGGTTTTCATTATTTTGATTGGAATGATGGTAGGTTTGATAATAGAAGTGGTGGGTTGGTTAGTCAAAGATGTGGTTGGAGGTTCTTATTTGGTGATGTAAGGGAGCTCCAATCATTGCCAAAAGGTGGATCGATCCATGTCAAGTTTGTAGACAAATTCCAATCTTTGCACTAGTCTAGATAATGGTTTATATACTGGTCTTGTTTCATGGGCAATGGACTCAAAAAATAAATACATAGGTTGAGAAAGGGGAGTGGTGACCTCATCCTTTTCCTCAATCTGGTTTATATACTGGTCTTGTTTCGTGGGAAGTGGACTCAAAAAATAAATCCATAAGTTGAGAAAGGGGAGTGGTGACCTCATCCTTTTCCTCAATCAAAGGAGGCAAGGTTTGGGTTGGTGGTTCCTCTATGGGAGGTACAAATATCGTGGTTTCTTCCTTGGGAATGATCTTTGAAGGAGAAGTGAATTATTTCATGGATGAAGGGAATGTAAAGTGGTGATGGTTGTTTGCTCTGGTATGTCAGTTGAAGGAGGGGTTAATGACTCCACTACCTCAATAAGTGGAGGAGGGAAAAGGTTTATTCCTCGGTTTCAATTTCCAAAGGAAGAGAAAGTAACTTTGTTACCTCAATAAGTGAAGAGGGCAAAAAACATGTAGATTAGGTGGTCAGTTCTTCAGCAATGAGTGTGTCAAAAATGATATTGATGATATGGGCATCATGTGAACACTCAAATTTGTTGCTCTTATTTTTGGTAGGTGCATGATTAGGAAATGGTTATCTAAAAATGTCAAGGGCTTAGTTTAGAGGCATATTGGGGTTGTTCAACACAAGTTCCCCCTTGTCAAAGAGGGTTTGGATAATGTTTTTGAAGGTATTACACCTGCTAACGTCATGCCCAACTACTTGATGGAAATCCCATAGGTCATTCTCATTGTACCAACCAGGTGTAAGATGAGAAGAATAAAATTGTTGATGGGTTTTGATGGGAGGTAGCTGTATGATATTGGCTTTCAACAACTTCTTAGGATTGAAGCATAAGATTCCCCAAGTGGAGTAAATTACTTCTGATTATTTTGGTTTTGGTTCCTCATATTATGATTTAAGGAGTTAGAAGAGTTTGGTTGATTGACAAATGGCGGAGGAGTGGTTTTAAAGACAACCACATTCTCAATTCCCTTTCTCTTGGCATTGGTGTTGGCTTGGTTGCTTGGTTTAGAGGAAGAGGCCTCATTGGTTTTGAAGGTAGAGTTTTTGTTTTTCAACTATATCTTTCTTTCATTGATGGCCCTATTTTCAAGCTTATGTGACATGGTAAAATATTTTTCAAAGGTTTTCAAGCTCTAAACATGCAATGTAGAGGAGATGTGCTTGGCACATGCCCGAGCAAAAAGTTCTATTGGTTCAAGTTGGGGTAAAGAGAAAGAAAGTTGATTGATTAAGCTTCTCTAATAAGCTACAAAATCAACAATAGATTCATCATCAAATTATTAGATAGAGTAAAGGTCAGTGATGGAAACTTTCTTAGAGATGCTTATTGAAAAGTGATCCAAGAAAGTTTGGGATAGCTAGGTGAAAGCGAAGAGAGAATGTTTGGTAATGGCACTATACCAGTCAAGTGGTGGGCTAGATAAAGACATGGGGAAGGTATAGAGAAGGAGAGCATCATCATAGGCAATCATATAACATGAATGCATAAATGTCTTTAGGTGTTTTTGGGGGTCCTCTTTGCTTTGAAATTTAGAAAATTTGGGAATTTCCCACTAAGGAGGATATGGTCTGATATGGACAGATGGGTGAATGGGCTCATTGCATATTTGGTCATATGTTAAGCTATTGTGCTCACTAGAGAGAGATGACTATAAGGTAGTTATTTTACCCATGAACATTTTCATTAGATCCATTTGGGGATGTGCACCTAAAAGGTTGTAAGGTGCATATTGTGGTTGTGGTTGGGTGACATATTGATAATTGGTAGGAGGTTAAGGAGCTGCCACATATTGATATGTGGACATGGGTAGTTAGGTGGATGCCATATAGGGGTAAGTGAATGTAGGTGGTTGGGTAGTGGGTAAAGGTGCATGCCCTTGTGGGTTAGGGATGTAGCCCAAGTTGGTTGTGATGGGCACCTATTAAGAGGTTAAGGCAGGTTGGGTAGGGTTTGTAACTAGAGGAGAGGTGGTGACCTTTGTACTGATTGGTGGTAAGTTAGAAGGTATGAACATCACAAGATTTTGAAGTGTAGTGACTAATGGATTGGGGGTATTTGAAAGAAGGTTGACAATTATAATAGTGGTTACTCCCATGGTTAATCGAGTATAGATGGCTCATGGTTGGGTTGTTCCTAGGGTAGAGGAGTTATTGGTGGGGGTGGAAGGTGTAAGGGTGTTGGTAGGTAAGGTAGGTTAGTTTTCCATAGTAGTATCAAAGGGATTATTGGTATATGAAGATGCTTGGGTATTCAAAGGTTAGGTGGTGACTTTGGCAATAGAATTGTTCCCTATAAGGTGGGAATGCATGTCATAAGGTGGCTCTATAAGTAGAACTGAAGTAGGGGTATGGTGAGGCATGGTGTTGAGATAATGTTGAAGGGCCACAAGATTGTTATCTAAGAAGGTGGTAAAGTTTGTATCTCCTTGGGGAACTATCCAAGGGAAAGTAGGACTTATTGAAAGATGAGGAAAGTTTTTTGGCTCAGAGATGTACTCCATGGATGAGGAGGTAGAAGAGGTTGATCAATTTGGTGATGGGTTTTGTTCAGCTAGGTTCATTCGTTGTTGGTGAGTTAGAACCATGCAAGATAAGGGAGAGAGAATGAAAAAACAACTCACCACTCAAAATAAAGAGAAGACAAGAAATGAGCAAGGAAATCAAACACACACTAAAAAGTATGTTATGTCCTAAAGTTCCTTTTAGTCTCTCTTTTGGCTTATGCCTTAAGCTTTAAGAACCATGTGACTAAAATTAGATTTTAGAGTAGGTGCTAGAAAAAAAATCTATGGATGGTTTCATATTATGTTTAAGCTCTTAAAATGATCTATATTGGAAATCAATATGTGGCTTGGTATTGGGGCCTACCCCCTCACTTCACACACTGTAATGATAAGGGTGTTGAGTGCTTAGCCAATATATAAAAGTTTTTTTGAATTTATACTCAACCAGAGAGCTGAGTTGGTTCTCCCCTTGGTAATGACCTCCAAGTAGGATCACTAGGAAAGGGTAAGGTGATCGCTAGGTGATGAAATCCTAGTTAGGCATTATGTAAAGTTGTTTAATGTTTCATTGATGTAAGTGGTTTGGTTTGTGTGTGTGATACAAGTGATGATACGATTGAATTACTTTACTTTAATTTAACTAAATGAGCTAAACTTACAAGCAAATAATGTATGCAGTTGATTTTAAACCCCCCCCAAAAAAAAATACATTTATGAGCACATAATAAAGAGAACATATAGATGCAAACAAAAGAAGACCCAAGTAAAGACTCAAGGGTCCCACCGGGCACGCTAGAATGTTTTAGAGAATTTCAACTTATATTTTGAGAAAGGAAGAAAAAAGAAACTAGATATGGGTATGGTAGGAAAACTTGTTTGGTTATGTGCACCTTGAGTCAGGTGATTGTAGAGAGCTTCTCTTTTGCTAAAGAGGAGTGACCTATACATAAGACAACACTAAAGTAATGGTTGGTTAGATAGATATATGGGTGGATTACTTAGCACTAGCTTTATCTTGGAAGCAAGAGCTTATTTGGGAGATGTCAATCCAAGCCTTTTAAAATAACTAAGTTTAGAAATAAAAAGATAAAGTACTTGCATAAATGATATAAGATTCTAAAATTAAGTAAAATAAATTCTTGATATGGAAATTGACTAATTATAGAAATAAGCGATTTAATACTAATGCTAAATAGTTCGAGTGTGGTTCATAAAATAGGTTGGGGTTCTATGATCAGGTTGAGGAAAAAAAAGTTGGATTTGGTTAGGGGTAAGTGGGTGGAAATAACTTATTATTTTATGCCACAATGACCATCGATGGTTGGGGTGAATTTTGGTGGTTAGGGTGACTGTTGGTGGTTGAGACAACTATCAACGGTTGAGACAGACCGTCGTTGGTCAAGGTGATCATTGGTGGTTACTGTGTGTTGGGTCTAGGTAATAAAAGGTCAGATTAATGGGGTTAAAAAAGACAATTTTAGGAGATTGATTTACACTAGGCTAGTTGTGAAATGAAAACAAAGTAATTGAATGATTGAAAACAAATACTTAGCTTGTAGATTATTGATTTGGTGAACGGTTGAGGTTGTTGGCTCGTTGGAGGATCCTAACATGATTTTAGTAGAGTAACGGTACTCGGTTGTTGATCGATGGGTGGTAGTGGTTCATCTCTCTATCATTATGGTTGGATTACTAGATTACTATAAAAATACCTGAAAAAAACTTTTGATACAAAAGCTCTTGATAGTTGCCTCCCTCCTTTTCACCTCCTACTCCTCTCTTCTTATAGGTAAAAGGAAGAGGTGGAAGTGTAGGTTCAAACTAGGATTTATAAATTTAACTCATGCATGGATTGGATCACACATGAATTAGATGAGCTAATTATAATAAAGCAAGGTAGAGTGAAGGGTCAATTATGTTGGTTTAGACAATGGAACTTGACTGTCAATGGTTAGGGAAACCGTCGATGGTTATGGTCACTGTCGATGGTAAAGGGTCGAGGTCAAGATGGGTTTAGCCAATAGGTTAAACCAATTTGGGTTTGGTCTAGTTTACATTCAAATGGTCAAAAATATAAATAAGGGGGCCTTGAGGTGGTCCACGGGTATTTTGACACTTAGAATCATCGTGTGCTGATTTTTGGTGTCTACACACTTGGTCTTCCATGGTGAAGTGTCTTGAGGTCTAGGTAGGTCTAGTAGTTTCCATATTATAGCCCAAGCAGAGGGGCAATGTCTTGACATAATAAGGTGGTTATTTTATTAAGAAAGGATGATGGTGGAATGGTTTCTAACTTAGACAATTTTGACATGAAAGACTCAATAAATGATGTGCTAAGATGACTAAAAGCAACCAAACTTGCAGTGACCTATATTATTGAGTGAAACTATGGTCTCTATGAATGAGAAGAGCTCACATAGGTGTGGAATGACAATAATGACCTCAATATCAATAAAATAAGGTGAATTGTGGGGTTAAGACATACACCATCACCTACAAGAGTCTTTATTTCCCTTAAATTACCACCTATAGTGAATACATATAGCAGATTGGTTCTTGGTAGTAGTAAGAGCATGACCTACAAATAGAGTTGAATCCATTCAACTGTGAAATGATCCCAGTGATCTCAAGAGATATAAAGGGCATGAAACATAGTGATTGATCATAATAGACACCTATAGGAATCCCATTTTCCTAAGGTGAATGTCTACAGTCTGCTATAATTACATATTAACTAATGCTAGTGAAAGGTATTGGTTAACACACTAAAATGTAGTATAGATATACATGTTGAGACCAATCCTAAAATGGGAACATAAAATTCATGATACTCTTAGAGTAAAGAATTAGAGCAAAAGCTATTTTCTAACTCCACACTTATCCTGAGGGTCAAGACCCTACAAACAAATACTAAGCTTGAGAAACCAATTTTAGGTTTTGGAGTACTAGGGACTTTTAAAAGGTGATAAAACATTAAAATATGTTGTAGAAGGTCCTCATGGCCTAATCTAGCCTCCCATACCCTCAATTTGGCAATACAAATAGGGGAAGTGCCCTCTATTTTATCTCAAACAGAGGGAACTCCCACATAGTCTAATCTGCAAGCATAGCACATTATTGAAGAATGGGTGAAACAGGGAGTAAGAGGCATCATAGAAATGTATGTATAGTTTTATTTAAGGGATACAAAGGTTTAGAAACCATCTCTAGTCACTAAAAACCTCTACTAGGGACCATTTTCTCAATAACACAGTCTAGGCCTATTAGGCCTAAAACTGAATATGAGCCCTCAAGGGTCTAAATTCATTCACATGAACATGGAAACCTTACAATCTAGTTGAGAGACTTCAAGGGGAAGTAAAAGGTTTATTTAATCCTTTGGTTTGTAGAGAGTTACACCAAGATGGTCATTTTGACCCAATTTTATGACATACCTACTCAGAATGCCTAGAAAGAGCTCGAGAACCATTTTCAAATGCTTATATTTGTATGGACACAATGCATCTACCTCAAAGAACTAGGGGTAGTGAGTAGGGTCTTACACTTGGTATTAGTGGCATTTGTTTGGAGATTGAGTGTTTGGTTTTTATGAACCATTGTTAAGAAATAGAACAACTCAAAACCCTCCTAAAACCCTAGTTTAGACCTAATGAACAAAACATGACATAATTTGCATCTAGGAGGGGTAATATATCCTTAGAAGTGTTTTGGACTTGTTGAAGACTCTCTTAGGCTCTTGGGCATCTTTTTGGTCTGTACTATCTCTTATATGAATAAACCTAATTGGGGTTTTCTTACAAGTTTTGACTTGTTTGATAGGTACATATGAGAATTGGTAAATGATGCCATTGAAGAAGCTTAAAAAGGGATTATTATAACTCCCTATATTCATTTTACCACATATAAGCTTGGAAATATTCTTCTATGCAGTTCACTATAGGCAGTCTTGGATAAATAGTGAAAATGAGTGACTTCCTAGTGAGAAGATGACCAGTCCAATTTTGGATATTTTAAAGGTATAAATCATGGATTAGATGACAAGAGGAATTTGAACACGTGTCCTAACACCTCTTACATGGATTTAATTAAGCAATTTCTAGTCATCTTGATTACAAATGTGAAGGTCTAGGCCAAGAAGACCAATAAGTCACTTTAGGCAGTGAATGCAAGTGTCATGAAGAAGGCTATCAATTAGGGAGGTATCTGATGACTGTCATATCTTATTTCCAACATTCCTAAGATACTATATATGTGTTAATAATTCCTCATTCAATTTTAAATTGTCAAGAGATGCTTCATCATGAAGGCAGTTTCAAGAGGGATAGTTGAAGAGTCTTTACACCAGTTTGAAGAGTTTGTCATGCTTGAGATGGACACTTATCTAAGAAGACCTACATGGTCTATTATCCACAACATTATACTTAAATGTAATGGGTTTCCAAGTCTTGATACTTGGATTTGTGACCTTTTAACTTCTCTTCTTCTCTCTCTTCTCACATGTCCTATAAATGCAAGCCATTTTGGCTTTTTAAAAGGAATCCACACCGGTATGCCAAAGTCTTGATGGTTTGAATACTATATTTGCCTTTGAAATAAATATTTTCAATTTGGTTTTGAGTTTACAAACTTATAGTCTAAGCGTTTGAAGTGGTGTGTAGTGAGGTACCAAGTGATAAGTATCTATCCTTGCCTTCTATTTGCTCTTTCATATTTGATGCAAATAACTCTCTCTAATAGGTCACATGAAGTGTAGCTAGTGAATTTTCCTATCTCTAAGTGTAAGGAGTAGCTTTAGTGTCTACAATTTGACCTCTAGTTCACTCACCTTGATTAGTACAATGCATATCACCTCCATGTTTAAAATACTTATGTTAAAGCAATCTAGGATGTTGAGACTAGTATTGTGAGTCATGTTTCATAGTGAAAGTATATGGTAGTTGAGTAGAGATAATTATGGTGTATCACCTTATTAACATATATGTTGGGTGAATATTTTGTCAACCAGCTAACTGGTGAGCAAAATAGGTCTGATCATCCACAACAAGGGAGATTGGTCATCCCAAGTTGCAGGTTTACCACATCTAAAGGGGATGAATCTCTCTTCTCATCAAAGAGAGGTTCCCTATTAAATATGAGGAGCTATACACAATACATATATAAGCAAAAAATAACACTCACGGGTAGGATACACCATCCATCTCTCTTCTTTCAGAGATGATGCTCAAAAATGAAGGAAAAATCTTGGTGAAGACATTGAAGGCACTTCTCTTCTTTCAGAAGTGGTCTTACAGGAAACATCAAGAGTTATTTCAGGTAGTGACAAATGACTAGTAACAGGGTACAGTAACCAGCAGAATGAAGTGTAGCATAAAGTCTCCACTTTAGTTGCCCAAAGAGTGAGATACAAAGAACAATGAGGGCACAAAGTCATCCCAAGGTTCTTTACATAGAAAAGAGAAAAAGACAAACACACTAAAGGCAACTGTAGGCAGCACAAAGTCTTCTTACAATTGGCTTCAGGACACCTTCCTGATTACTTCCACAAATCTTGCTTGTTAGATTAAAATAAACAAGAACACATTCAGAGGATAGACATAAGAACAATCTCCTAAAATAATACAAGCTATAACAACACAAAGTCTACATGTAACTTGCTTTCTCATTCAGATAAAATAATATGAACAACAATCTGAGCTCAAAGTCTCAATATTTGCCTTTCAATTTGGGCAGAGTTTTGCTTCTATAAAAAGAAAGATCCCCCTTTAAAATGACATAAGAGAATACAATATATAGCAGCCAAGAAAGGCTTGGCATTTTGTTCCATGGAATGGCCCATGCTATGCATTCAATGCCTTGAATGCATTTTTAGTTCTATCAGGGGACCATGCTAGAATAGGGTGGCTGCCTTAACTATGGCGTGTTGATTCATCTCAAATGTCTTCTCTTGGGCCTGAGTCATTTGGTGCCTGCACAGCTATCCATTTTGTCTTTACTCTAAGGGGGATAAACAGGCAACATCTTCAATGTTTAAGGGCTCAAATATCTATTTTGTGCACTATTCTAGCTACTAAAATAACTACTGCACATATATTTCCCTTTTTGTCTCTTCCTGCTGTGATTTGAGCCCTCGAGCTATCTTTTCCCCTTTCTAGTTTTGTCCCTTTTTGGAATCTGAGCTCTCAGGGCTATGTTCCCAATTTTTCTGGCTCCTTTGCCTTTTTCTCTCGACGATTCTTCCCTTTGGCATTTTGGCCTTTGAATGCATTCGAGCCTGTGCTCAAGCCTGCAATTATCAATAGTTATTTTATTGCCACAAAATTGATGTCTTCAAGTCCGTCATCCTAGTTAGTAATTCTTTCATGTCTTTTTCGCTTGCTTTGGCTGCTTTTTGCTGATCTCAACAAGTGACACGTGGCATTTTTTGCTAGGGCCCATGACAATCCTTATGAAATGAAAGGAAGAAACTGTGGATGTTGACACTTATCAGCTTTCACTAAGTTATAATGGAACACATGGCATGTTCCATAGCTTTAAAATTATTAGAAACTGTGTCCTGGTAGACGACACTTGGCAGCTTCCGCTTCGACTCTATAAGGGACATGTGGCGGCTTTTGTTGCACTTTGAGGTTTGATCTTTCTTGGAGGGTTATTGCTTCTTCAACGGGCTTTGGCTTTCAAGCTTTTTCCATTGGGATTTTCTTTTGAACAAAAATTTGAAGGAATTCCTTCAAACAAAATGTTCAAAGGAAAGCTTCGCTTCTTTTCCTTAGCCGTTTCAATTTCTTCGAGCTTTCTTTCCAAGTAAATTCCTTCAGAAAAAATGTTTGAAGGAATTTTGCCTTGGTCATTTTCTCACAAAAAAACCTTTTCGAAGGAATTCTTTCAGCCTCTTTTACTTAGTCATTTTCCCGAAGGATTTCCAACTTTGTCCGCTTTTACTACTGCCCTCCGCAAGGGCACTTGTTCCTTTAGCTTTGGGGCAGCCCCTTGAACCTACTGATTGAACCAACCGATTAAACCAACTTTGGTTCAATTGATTCATTCTTTGTTATTTGGCTAAGTCTTTTTTATCTTTTGAACCAAGTACATTGAACCAATTGGTCGTTGAACCCATTGAACCAAAATGGTTCAAGGTTCAATGGTTCAAGCCTTTATTTTTTCGCTAAGTGTTTGAAGCCATGGAATGGTTAAACTTTAAACTTTGACAAATGTGCTTAACTCTTGCCGACGATGTTGAACCTTGAACCCATTGAACCCTTGAACCTTTTTGGTTCAAGTTTCAACGGTTCAATGGTTCAATCCTTGCTTAGAAGCTCGCCGATGAACATTTTTGGTTGAACCAAGTCATTGAACCAATCCTGAAAATGACTAAGTGTTGGAAACTTGTTCTTTTGATTGAACTCACTTGTAGAAGTCTTTGAACCTGTTGAACCTATTAATTTCAAGCATGTTGAGTCCGTAGAAACATATCTGTAGAGTTTGTAGATTTCTGGAAAAGCTTTGAAAAATGAAGAACTTGATGCTCAAAACAATTTTTAAAAAGGGAAGAGAATATTTTGGGTATGTTTAACCAAATATTTCATAGGTTGTCCCAAAAATGAGTGACATTTTTTGGGGACAACAGCTGGCTCCAGTTGGGGAACTTCCTTTAGTTGAAAACTTGGAACATCTGAGGGGAGTAGAAACTAGAATCTCCAATGCCTTGAAGTATGCCATTGGGCTATGGAGTTGTGCTACCAAAAAGAAAGGCTACAAAAAATGAAAATGAACAATGCAAAGCAGAAACAAAGACTATAAAAATATACATATGTATAGGTGAACTTATCTGATACTTCAAGAATTGAAGTGATTCAGATGTTGCCCATTGTGAGATAATGAAAATGGCGTTCTGTCTTGATAAACTAGCAGGAAACCATTTCATCCCCAGAATCAGTTATGGGTGAATGGAACTCTCCAGAAGGAATCACATTTCTTGTGCACTCCTTTTGGTTCTCTCTTCTTGTGCCATGGCAAGATGTGGTCTCCAATCCAAAAACCATAAACCTTTGCTCTCTCAGCGAAGAGTTCCTCTTCTTGACTTTGGTGTGCAACAGTATGGTCCACTACCATAACTTGTTATTCTACTGGTTCAGTTCAGCACAAGATTTGAATGTCACCCTCAGACACCTGACAAACAATTGGTTCAACATCTCCTTTGGCATGAAGGAGTTTGACATCTTCATCCTGAGCAGCCTTCAACTCGAGTAACAGAATTCGTACTCGGCAGTGTTGTTGGAGTTGCTGAACTGCAACTCGTGTGAAGGAGGAAGAATATCCCCTTGAGGAGATATCAACACCATCCCAGCTCTAGCACTAGTAGAGGAGTTGCTGCCATCGAATTCCCAGATCTAAACATCATCAAAAACTGATCTTCTATTAGATTCTTCTTCATTAGAGAGGGAAGATCTTTTTTCATCTATACCGTGCCCTACTGATTCTTTTGATGTCTCATTTTAATCAATTTTTAGATTTCCACCGATAGGGCTTTTATTTGCTGAAATATGAACATCCTTAGTAGTCAAGAAGTAATTACCCTTGCCTGAAGACTCAAATAAAATCTGAGCTTTAGGTGCTGATGTTTGAGTGATAAAATATTTTGCCTCCTTTTCAGGGAGTAGTCTCTTCATGATGCCTTTGACAGGGATCCTTGCCTCCAATAGATCCATGCTCAACTCTCCTCCCACATCCTTGCAAAAATTTCATCCCAGCAGAATGCCCTATGAGGCTGGGACGTCAGCCACCAGGACTGTCATCTTGATTCTCTTTTCTGGGAATGCTGCAAATGCAAATTGGGCGTCCTTGATTTGTCCCAGCAGTGGCACTTATTTTTTCTCCATGGAGAAACATCTACCAAATGTCTTGGTCAGTATGAGACCAAGAGATTTTTCCACTTTGGCAGGCATGACATTGTTAGAAGCACTAGAATCAATGATGCAGTTGCTCAGCTTGTGACCGTTTATCAACAGGGAAACATAGAAAGGCTCTATTTTCCTAGGGGCAATAGGGGGAGTAATGACAAGATTATTTGGGATGGGCATGTTCCTTGGGGGATCATGAGTTACCTTTATAATCTCTTGTCCTACAGGGATGGCTATATTCTTCACACACTCTACCAACCTGTCCAACTGCTCAGGGTTGGCTTGTAGGAATTCAAATTCAGTCATTTGAATTCTGATTTTCTTGACATGGTCAATTATGTCAAATGACTGAAATGGACTAGGAAGAGAGGATGGGAGTTCATCGTTTTGGTTTTTAGGGGGGGAGGACTGATCTACGAATTTGAAGTAGAAGGTGTAGGGATGCTTGATGTACTTACCTTCTTAGCAATCACCGGGTCCTTTAGCTGGAAAGGCAGAGTGGTCCCACGTTTAGCAATTGAAATTTTTGGTTGAGGTCATTCCTCTATCTTTTTTTTATTAGCTTGTTGGGCTGACTGGTTCTTAGACTGGGTGAACATCGCGTATGATCCCTCGACTGCTTCACCTTTACTTCTGGGTTCATCTTGGTAATTCAAAAAACTAATGTGGGAGTCGCTAGCTGACTCTTATTGACCCTCTGTGAAGAGACCAACATAATTTTATTGATCAAACTCAAGTTAGAAAGAGAAATCATGTTTAGTTTCTAGATATCCAACTGCTGAGTTGGTTGGAGGTGCTTTAAGGGCAAGGTTCCTCTGTGGGGGAGGAAGATGATTTGGCTGCCTTTGATTCCTGACAACATTACCTTGGTATGCCTGATTCTAAAATGTCCTCCTTGGCATATCCTGATTAGGAGGAGCAGACATACCTTGGGCCATTTGTCTTTTCAAGGCTAGTAGTTCGTTTGCCAGCTTTTGCACCATTTGATCAGTGGTGCCTATAGATGGATACTCAGAAGATGAAGAGGATTTACCTCTGTTAGGATCTCTCCTTATCTTTTCTGCCAATATAAGGTCAACTTCCACTTCAGTAGTCAAGTCTTAAGCAGCCTCAAGGTGTATGTGGCCATCATGTCTCAGTAGAAAACTCACTTCAGGTAGCTGTGCGTTGATGAAGAAACATTTTAGGTTCTCAGGTGTTGGCTGAGTAATAACAGGAATTCAATTCCTCAGCTTGTCAAAATTTGCTATGAAATCCCTCATAGGTTCATGAGGTTCCTTCTTCATCTGTGTGAGCTAGGCCAGCAAGGCATGTGCATCTTCTGCAGGCTTAAACCTTGTTTCAAATTTGGCTTTGAGTGTGTCCCAGTCAGTCACTGACCGAGCCTGCAGATGGTAAAACTAGTCTGCAACAACACCTTGTAGTGTTTCCATGAAAATCTTAACTGCCACGTCTTCAAATTCCACTCCTATTATGCCACAGGCTATGCTAAAGGTTGCAATGTGTTCATCAAGGTGAACTCTCACATCCCCAAAGAATTTGGAGAAATTCTTTCTTGAGCTGCATGGAAGTTCATGCAGGGGTGGAGTCAAATCGAGTGGGCCAAATGAGTTACCCCAGGGGCCTTAATCCATGGTTTGATTATGTAAAAGTGGGATAACAAATCTAAGTGGAGTATGTATGGGCAAAGCTCTGCTAACAGCAGAAAAGGAAGCTCTGCCTTGTGTTGGTGTCCTGGTATGGGTAGTAGGAAAACTCCTAGTTCGTTGAAGGTGAGGTTGTAGAGGAAACAAATCAAAATTGCTCTACTACACCAGCTCAAAAATAGGGTCAACAACACCTTGAGATTTTTGGCTTCTTGTATAGCATGGAGCTGCCATATTGTAGAATAAAAATGGAAAAGAATTGGCCCTGCTTCAGCTTGAAGCTTAACGCTTCAAACTATGCATTCTTTCCCAGCGGCTCTGGTTCGTAGCCCATATTATATAATGGAAATGGATAAGGCTATAATGATAATGGGTAAGACATAAATGATGTTTCAATCTAAAACTTAAGGTTCCAAATTGTACAAAATTACTGTGTCCCCAGTGAAGTCGCCAAAAACTATTGCGCGAGGCTGGGGAGGAAAAATTAACAATGGGAAAGCACTGGAGTAGTTCGTTCTTCCATAGCAGAATACATGGATAAGGTTATAATGATAATGGGTAAGACCCAAATGAGAGTTTCTAGAATATCTAATGGATAAGGATAGGAACTGCTTGTTCTAATCCCCAACAGAGTCGCTAAAAAACTATTGGGTGAATATTTTGTCAACCAGTTAATTGGTGAGCAAAATAGATTTGATCATCCACAGCAAGGGAGATTGGTCATCCCAAGTTGTAGGTTTACCACATCCAAAGGGGATGAATCTCTCCTCTCATCAAGGGGAGGTTCCCTATTAAATATGAGGAGCTATACACAATACATATATAAGTAAAAAATAACACTAAGGGGTAGGATACACCATCCATCTCTCTTCTTTTAGAGATGATGCTCACAGATAAAGGAGAAATCTTGGTGAAGACACTGAAGGCACTTCTCTTCTTTCAGAAGTGGTCTTACATGAAACATCAAGAGTTCTTTTAGGTAGTGACAAATGACTGGTAACAGGGTGTAGTAACCAGTAGAATGAAGTGTAGCACAAAGTCTCCACTTCAGCTACCCAAAGAGTGAGATACGAAGAACAATGAGGGCACAAAGTCATCCCAAATTTCTTTACACAAAAAAGAGAAAAAAACAAACACACTAAAGACAACTATAGGTGGCACAAAGTCTTCTTACAATTGGCTTCAGGAAACCTTCCTGATTACTTCCACAAATCTTCCTTGTTAGATTAAAATAAACAAGAACACATTCAGAAGATAGACATAAGAACAATCTCCTAAAATGATACAAGCTATAACAACATAAAGTTTGCAGGTAACTTTCTTTCTCATTCAAATAAAATAATATGAATAACAATCTGAGCTCAAAGTCCTAATATTCACCTTTCAATTTGGGCAGAGTTTTGCTTCTGTGAAAAGAAAGACCCCCCTTTAAAATGACATAACAGAATATAATATATAGCAGTCAAGAAAGGCTTGGTGCTTTGATCCATGGAATGACCCATGCTATGCATTCAATGCCTTGAATGCATTTTTAGTTCTGTCAGGGGACCATGCTAGAATAGGGTGGCTGCCTTAACTATGGTGTGTTGATTCATCTCAAATGTCTTCTCTTGGGCCTGAGTCATCTGGTGCCTGCACAGCTGTCCATTTTGTCTTTACTCCAAAGGGGACAAACAGGTGGCATCTTCAATGTTTAAGGGCTCAAATATCTATTTTTGTGCATTGTTCTAGCTACTAAAATAACTACTACACATATATTTCCCTCCTTGTCTCTTCCTGCTGCGATTTGAGACCTCAGGCTATCTTTTCCCCTTTTTGGTTTTGTCCTTTTCTAGAATCTAAGCTCTTGGGGCTATGTTCCCAGTTTTACTGGCTCCTTCAGCTTTTCCTCTCAGCGGTTCTTCCTTTTGACATTTTGGCCTTTGAATGCATTCAAGCTCATGCTCAAGCCTGCAAAGATCAACAATTATTTTATTGCCATAAATTTGATGTCTTCAGGTCCATCATCCTCCTTAGCAATTCCTTCATGTCTTTTTTGCTTGCTTTGGCCACTTTCTGTTGATCTCAGCAAGTGACACATGGCATTTTCCGTCGGGGCCCACCACAATCCTTATGAAACGAAAGGAAGAAACTGTGTATGTTGACACTTGTCAGCTTCTACTGAGTTATAACAGAACACGTGGCATGTTTCATAGCTTTGAAACTTATTAGAAACTATGTCCCGATAGACAACACTTGGCAACTTTCACTTCGACTCTATAAGGGACACATGGCGACTTTCGCTGCACTTTGAGGTTTGATCTTTCTCGGAGGGTTCTTGCTTCTTCGACGAGCTTTGGTTTTCGGGCTTTTTCTATCAGGCTTTTCTTTCAGACAAAAGTCCAAAGGAATTCCTTCGAACAAAATGTCTGAAGGAAAGCTTCGCTTCTTTTCCTTAGCCATTTCAATCGTTTTGATTTCTTCGGGCTTTCTTCTAGAGTGAATTCCTTTGGACAAAATGTCCAAAGGAATTTTGCCTTGTTCATTTTCCCATGGAAAAACCTTTTCGAAGGAATTCTTTTGGCCTCTTTTACTTAGTCATTTTCCCGAAGGATTTCCAACTTTGTCCGCTTTTGCTCACTGCCCTCTGCAAGGGCACTTGTTCCTTTGGCTTTAGGGCAGCCCCTTGAACCTACCAATTGAGCCAATCGATTGAACCAACTTTGGTTCAACGGTTCAATGGTTCAATCGGTTCATTCTTCAATATTTTTCTAAGTCTTTTTGATCTTTTGAACTAAGTGCGTTGAACCAATTGGTCATTGAACCCGTTGAACTATTGAACCAAAATGGTTCAAGGTTCAACAGTTCAAGCCTTTATTTTTTTGCTAAGTGTTTGAAGCCGTGGAACGGTTGAAACTTTAACCTTGACAAATGCACTTAACTCTTGCTGACGATGTTGAACCTTGAACCCATAAACCCTTGAACCTTTTTGGTTCAAGGTTCAACGGTTCAATGGTTCAATGGTTCAATCCTTGCTTAGAAGCTTGCTGATGAACGTTTTTGGTTGAGCCAAGTCGTTGAACCAATCCTGAAAATGACTAAGTATTGAAAACTTGTTCTTTTGATTGAACTCACCTGTAGAAGCCTTTGAACCTTCTAATTCCAAGCATGTTGAGTATGTAGAAACATATCTGTAGAGTCTATAGATTTCTGGAAAAGCTTTAAAAAATGAACTCGATGCTTAGAACAATTTTTGAAAAGGGAAGAGACAATTTTGGTTTATTGAACCAAAATAGTTCATAGGTTGTCCAAAAAATGATTGACATTTTTTGGGGACAACAATATATTAATTTTCATGTTCCTTATATCTCTTTTCATCCAAGCAAGCAAGTAGTGTAGGTTATAAGTTATACAATTCCAATCTAGGGAGTTAGCCCTTAAACCTAGAGGTTTACCTCTGCTATAGGCAACCCACAAGCCTAGATGTATTCCAATGCTTCACTCTATCTAGAGTATGCTTGAACAACAATCTCTAGGGTGCAAGATTGAGTGATAATAGTTTTAGCAAGCTTGATGGGACTATTGTCTCAAATACATCTTGTCAAGGTAAATGTTGGTCTTGACAACATCACAACTGCATATGGTGTTCTACTCGGCATTTGGTGACTTAATTCAAGGTAATATCTAGTTGTAGACTAAGTTTTATCATTTCTTTTATTCATACTTCATGGTCCTTACAAGGTCAAATACTAGTATAAGAATCTATCCTATAGATCCACTCCCTCAACCTATATTTCCTCTTGAAGTTCAACACCCTCAACCTATCTTAACATTTGAAGAGCAAGAAGACTTTGCAAGCCAAGAATATCAAGAGAGTGAAGAGGAACTTGAGGATAATATGGCTAGGTAGCATGCCTTCCCAACCTTTAACATTGAAAATCACATAAACCTTAATACATATCATGATATACCTCCTAATGCTACCAAGAGTGTTCTACTTTCAATAGGGAAGGTCATGTCACCCCAAGCGAGCATATTAGGGACATGTATAGCTTTTGTAGCTTTCATAATGTCATCAAAGTCAATATTGCAATTAGACTACTTACCATATCCCTTGGAGGGAAAGCACCTGATTGGTATAGGACATTGTCGGGAGGATGTATCACCACTTGAGATGATTTTGGAGAGTTGTTGACTTCAAGGTTTGAGGACAAAAGTGGTTACACATCACTCATTAATCATTTCAATGTGATTTAAATACATCCTAAGTAAAATATGCATGGATTTAATGAGAGGTTTCAAATAACATGGTGTAGGCTTCCTCCTCCCATGAGACCTACAGGCTTTGTTTTTCCTACATACCTAAGATCCATTAGAATTAACATAGCCACCATGTTGCAGTCCATGGGTGGTTACACATTACCTGAATCTTATGACCTAGCCATTAGAGTTGAGAATGGTCTAATACAAGCTGGTAAACTCCCTCAAAAAATCTCCATGCCTCTTTTTCCTAATATGCTTATTGCTACTCCAAGTGTTTCTCAAATTCCAAAAGCAAACATGAAGTTTAGAACTACCCCTAAGAAGGCATAAGATACCATTTATTAGCAAGCAATATCTAATGCCTTTGAGGCTCAAGCTAGGTGGCTAAATCTATAGTATGGAGTTAACCAAAACCCCTACCCATATACTCAATAAGGAAATAGGTTCTCACGTCATCAATATGGTCAAGGTAGAGGTCAAGGACAACCTAACTTCAATAGGCCAGCCAATGTATATAATCCAACTTCTACTTCCGAACCAAGAGATATGGTTCTAATCCATAGTAACTTGGTCCAAGGAGAAGAATGGCAACAAGGACAATACCTTGACGTTAATGAATGTGGGGAACAATATTTGGTAGCTCAAAGAGGAGTTACTCCTCAATTGTCAATAGAAGATGAGAACTTCATGCAAGTAAATGAAGGATGGCAGCCTCAAAGAGTGAGTTGGAAATTTTTTTAGTGGAAGACACATTTATCCTAAACCAAGGTCCTTCAGTGGCAGTTAATACTAGAGCAAAGAGAAAGGCCTTAGGAGATGTTGATGGTGTTGATATAAGTTCAAGTAATTCTCCTACAAGGTAGAAAAGTATGCAAGAAAGTGTGACAGTCCCTACAACTTCTACATCTATTTGAAATCAAAATGTAGGAAGGGTGACTCGTAGTGTTCCAAGGTTTGAGAGTTTTCTTACATGATTATCTAAGGTTCCCAATCCTTAAAAATATAGTAGTGGTTGATTTACCTACTCACTTTGCTATCTTCCTCTTAAGGCATTTCACAACCAAGATAAGAGGCTACCTCTCAGTTTATTGGTCCTTCATGGCCTTCAAGACAATGTATGGAGGAAAGGCAAGTATTAAAAATCAACCATTGGCTAAGTTTCATATTGAGCCCTATGTGGAAGCAAGCTCTAATCTCAATTATACCATTGATGATCAAGAGTAATATTTTGTGGATGATGGAACATCCTCTAAGCTTGAAGGTATATCTGATCTTTTCCTAGATGAGTATGGTGACACTTATGAACGTGATCCATACACTTTCATTAAATAGATTGACCTTGGCACATACATCATCCATGAGGAAGGTGATCGAAAATTTGAGGTAAGCATTGATAATTCTTTTCCACAAGATAATGAGGGTAATTACCTTATCCATATGCATGATGATGATGGTCCTCAAAGTATGGTAGATCAAGATGATGAGGAAGACAATGCCATTCTGCCTGCACAAGATGGAGGAGTCCATGAATGTTACAACTATGAAGAGGAAGATGATCTATGGCAATAATTCCATGCCATAGTTCAAGAGTTTGAACAACTGACTAAGTCAAACCCCATCCTAATAAGCATGAATATGATAGTAAGGTTATTGATGAATCTCCTAAGCATGAAGGAGAGTGTCTTATCATGCATGAGGATGAATGTCTAGTCACTTCCAAGAAGGTTAAAATCATGAAGGAGTCTAATGAAGCCAAAATACAAAGTTCGGTGTTTGAGGAGCAGTCCAAACCTTAGTCTAAAGTTGAATCACTTTCAAGCATGATGGAGTAGCAAGAGGACAAGATTGATGGTTTTAGACATCAAGTGCATCGTGTTCTAGAAGAACGTAAAGTTGAGGCAACTTTGATGACTCCTAAGTTTTTGTTTGAGAAGTACCAATTGAAAATGATAGAGGTCAAGTAGAATACAAACTCAAACAAGCCTCTTGGAGGGAAAGACAAAGTATCTTTAAAAGCTCCAAGTGAAACACTTGCAGTCAACAAAAGATCTAAAGGTGGTAAGTCATTTGACTATCTACATAAGCAAGTGTTTATTGATAAGTATGCTTCACGTGATGGATTAATTTCATGGAGTAATAATGATGCAATAGGTACTATATTTGACCCTAGTTGAAGTAATGGTGATTATTCTTCAGCTCAAGTGTTTGAGGTCTTATACGCATTAGGATAGGTGTGTTTTACTTATGTTATATGTGTTTTCCCTAAGTGTTCTTGAAAACACAAATGCATTTTCTTTGGTGTGTTGTATTGTGTGTTTTGTTTCCTTTCATTTGGTGTGTTTCATTTCCTTTCTTTTGGTGTGTTTTGTGTCCTTTAAAAGTCATTTTAGTGCCATTCGTAGTGAATAGGTGACTCCATATCCCAATGGATAAGAGAAGGCTATTAGTTTTTGGCATAGCTGGCTTGCCACCCCTGAGAAATTGCAAAAAAGTTGACTAATTTGAACCTAAGTCAAATTAAGTCAACCCCCTGTATGGTTTAAATTTGTTATAAGGGTCTCTTAGGTTGAAAATGTGTACCATGGTCTTAATAAGGTTAGACATCATGTTTTCACCCTTGTCACATTTGTTAGTTTGTCCTAAGTCATTCTAAGGTCACAGTTTGAGTCATATAATGAAGTGGTATGGTTTCCATAGGAAGATAAGTGTTTTAAAAGCATATTAAATGTTCGACATGTTAGTTGTATGTTAGAGATGGCTGTTTTAAACTGATAATTGTAGATTCAACATGGAAAAGAGAAAATCAGGCTATTTTAGGTTGTTATTAGGCCTATACAACACATTTGGCACATGTGAGGACTTTAAAAGTGTCTCTTCAATCTCCCTCAGTTCACTTCCATGATCATGCAACTTTGATAGACTTGAAATTGATCAAAATTGACTTCTTTTTCCCATCACTCTCTTAGAAAAGGTCAAAAGGTCAACCAAATTCATCTTGGTATAAATAGGAGGATATGAGTCAAAGAAAATGCTTTTGGTGGGTGATAGTACTCTCTGTTTACTATAAATTTATGGCCATAGTTCTAGTTTTAGTGATGTGTGCTTCATGAACCATTACTAAGGAGGTTGGTGACTCTTTTCTACCTGCACATCCCCAACACCTCAATTTTCCTTTTATATTTGCATTCATTTGTGCATATCAAGGGTTTTACATGGAATTCCAGGATATTTTATCCTTTTTCATGTTGGATTAAACTTAGTTGGTAAGTGTGGAGGTCAATAAATAGGCAAGACTACTTCATCTTGCTGGTAGGAGACACCATGAAAGTTGTACATAGTGTTTCACTAGTTATAGAGTTGTTTTCTTATAAATGGATTCAAAATAAGGATAGAACATTTGATTTTAAAATCTGAGAGCATGTATTATCATAAATATACATGAAGGTTTTGATATCAGAGTGTTCCTTATGAAATGCAAGGCCTAACACACACACACAATTAGACCTCTTTGTGACTATCACCTACAATCAAATAGAGCTCTGACCAGTCACATTGATGAAATAAGAAGATTTCAAGGTTTTGATAGGATTTTGAAGTGAAACAATAGGATTTAGTTATCCAAAATCTCAGAGAATAGTTGTGAGAACTAATTTTGAGCACATAGTCATATATGATAACACTTACAGGCAGTCACCAACAGTGATTTGATGCCAATACCACAAAGGTCTGAGTAATGTTGATATGAGGATGGTTGAACTCATTCGAGAGCTTTAATCGGGTCTATGAGCATAGAGAAGACTATTGTGATAATGGTGAGGTCCTTATGTGCATTCAAACTTGAGTTCAATGTGTGCAGGTTAGGAAAGTTGCATTTGAGATAATTTACCTTATCTTCTCTAAATCAAGTTTTGCTCATACACTTAGTCTTTCCATGGTGAAGTGTCTTGAGGTATAGGTGGGTTTAGTAGTTTCCATATTGTAGCCCAAGCATAGGGGCAATGTTTTGACATAATAAGGTGGTCATTTGATCAAGAAATAATGATGGTGGAATGGTTTCTAACTTATACAATTTTGACCTAAAAGACTCAATAAACACTATGCTAAGATGACTAAAAGTAACCAAACTTGTAGTGACCTACAATATTGAGTGAAACTATGGTCTCTAACCATGAGAAGAGATCACATTGGTTTGGAATGACACTAATGATCTCAACAATATTCAAAGAAGGTGAAGTTCAGGATTGAGACATACATCATGACCTACAGGAGTCTTTGTTTCCCCTAAATTGCCACCTACAGTCAGTACATATAGTAGATTGATTCTTGGTAGTAGTAAGAGCATGACCTATAGACAAAATTGAATCCATTAAATTTTTAAATGATATCAATGATCTCAAGAGATATCAAGGGCATGAAACACAATGATTGAGCATAATAGACTATTATGTTCAATCATTGTGTTTCATGCCCTTGATCTCTCTTGAGATCACTGATATCATTTAAAAATTTAATGGATTCAATTATGTCTATAGGTCATGCTCTTACTACTACCAAGAACCAATCTGCTATATTATGCTCAATCATTGTGTTTCATGCCCTTGATTACAGTCATAAACTAACTCATGCTAGTGAAAGGTCTTGGTTAACACACTAAAATATAGGATGGATATACATGTTGAGATTGCTCTCACAGTGAACACATCAAATTCATGAGACTCTCAGAATAAGGAAGCATAGCAAAGGCTATTTTATAACTCCACACTTAGCTTGAGGGTATAGACCCTACAAATAATTACTAAGCTTGAGAAGCTACTTTTAGGTTTTGGAGTGTTGGGGACTTTGCAGAGGTGACCAAACATTTAAATTTGGAATATAATGTCCTCATGACCTAATCTATCCTCCCATACCCTCAAATTTTCAAGACAAATGGGGGAAGTGCCCTCCATTTTATCTTAGACAAAGGGCACTCTTAAAAACATTTTGAAACCAATGCCCAAAAAAATGTATGGGTGCCATATGAGAAAAAAAGATAAAAGAATTTAGGATTGACACTTTCAAAAATTAAACAAAACTCAGAGATGCCAATTGTTTATTACATTGATGAAAGTGCATAAGATGCCCTAAGACTAAGAACAAATATTATTTATGGTGTAAACAAGGCAATTGTTGAAAATTTTCATAATACATACCATCAAGTAGGTGCAACGAATGCACCAAGGATGGTACTATTGCCTAACACATTATTATTAATTGTGTGGTAAGTTGTCAAATAAAGAATAAATGATTGATTAGACAAATAAGCTGATCATTTCACATAAACAAAAAACACTAATGAAAGTAATTAGAAGACGTATAAGACTTGATGTTTTTGGTAACAATGACTTTTGGGCCTTCTCTGGTAGACTCTCATAGAAAAACAAGGCTATAGTTGATGCCCTAAAATATTTATTTGTGTAATTTTGGAAAGATAACACAAGGGTATCGCCTAATATTAGAGACATATTGAAAAGAAGAGTTGTTTCTTGTAACTGTGAACTACATCATAAACATTTTTTGGATATGACTCAAACAAAATTGTACTCTAAATTTGTTAAAAAATATCCACATATTTGTATTAGTCAAAGATATTTTAAAATGGCCAAACCCTTTTATGTGAAAATCAATTACACGTGCACTACTTGTTATCGTAAGCAACATGTTGATTTTTTGATGCATTATGATATTTTCATCATGTTCATTATATCTTGCATACTATCAACATTTTCTAGGAGTGTGGAGTGGAAGCTCCACCAAAATCAACAAGGGAATTTATTCTATCTATTTTTTGTGAAAGATGAGATGGACAAATTTTTTTATAACAAGGCATGTTTGAATAGAACTTGCAACATTTGTGATGGACTGTCAAAATTGAAAAATTATACTCATGAGGAGAGTACACACAAAATATATGACATATCAATTAAAATATAAATATGGAAAGGGATATAAAAGGCGTGAGCTTTTTATAGAATAAATACTTGTTTCCAAATTTATAGATAAATTCAGGGAGGAAATTATATATGAGTAAGCAAGGTACACACACAAAGCTCGATAGTTAGATGAATAATTAAAGGACACATTCTTGCTTGGTACTATTGTTTTAATAGTTGACTTTGTAGAGAATTACACGTTGCAACCATAGAGAGAGGTTCAGTCACAATACTACAATTCAATACATGTTTCTCTTTTTGTGCATATAACATTCATGCATTCACATGACAGTATAGAGCATGATCAAAAAATATCAAGGGAGTGCCATTTCCATGTCAACGATGATTAAAAACATTCTTCAAAGTATGTGTAAGGTTATTTTTAGATGTTTTATGGCAATTTGAATGAAAGGAACATTTCTTTCAATCAACATTATATTTGGTCAGATAATTGCACATCACAATTTAAGAATGCACATGTGTTCTATTGGCTGAGTAAAATACATGTGACCACTAGTTTGAAACTTATTTGGAGTTTCACTGAAGTAGGCCATGGAAAAGTGGAGCATGACATTGCAGGAACATGTGTCAAAAGAGTGCTTGCAAGAGAGGAGTTGAAGTTTGAAGAGGTCACTAATTTGACAGATGCAAAAAACATAGTTGAATGGTGTAATTAAAATATGGGCCATGGTGCTAAAAAAGATTCCACTATTCATAGATATTTATGGCTAATGGAAAATGAACATTTGACAAACTATGAAGATCATATGACAATAACATGATTGAGTGAGTTACACTCATTTCGTAGCTCAAACGTAGGTTCTTGTATGATTCATATTAGGCACATGACATGTTTATGTTCTACATGCATTGACTTTGTTTGGAACGACTATGAGTCACAATAATTGGTGGATATATTTAACATGTGTTTCATGTACTATGTTTGGTAAATATATCATCAGATGATGTTATTAAATCATGTTTTGTTTTATGATACAAGGCATGTTTATACATTTATTTCAGATGAGGATAACGAGGGGGCATAGACTACTACTTGTGTCGGTGTGTAGAGAAAAAACATAAATTGACTTATATAATCACATATGGGGAAAACATTCACTATTCCATTGGGTTTGTGGTAATTACTATAAATTATATTTGATGTTATCCTATCAAAAAATCAAATGTATGGTTGTTTGAAGACTAAGAAGTACATAAGAAGATACTCCACTATTCAAATTTGGTTCTTGCAATTCAAAAGTTTAGTTACTCAAATATCAAGGTAGGCTATTAAAAAGGACTCTATGGAAGGTTTGTGAATCTAATCATGAAGCAACAATTCCTAATGTAAAGAATAGATTCAATCCTATTAGTTTCTTAAATTTAACTCCAAAGGTATGTTGACTTCTCAAATGTAAATGTGTTTACTTTTATCAAAACTTATTTATTTCTTAGGTATTACATATAAATTTCAATTTAATTACATATTAACATATTTTTTGTAGGTTAGTGGTGATAAATTATCTTATACCTTCATATGGTTGTCATTGTTACTAGATAATTCCATATTCTCAAAGCTAAGAGAAGCTTTCAATTCATGTAGACTGATTCTACACTTGACCCTTCATTTGCACACTCCATGCATTAACTAGCTCATTTGTAAGAGTATTCATGTTCCATTAATTAGCCATTCATCCATATTGGGTATGTAATTCAAGTGCATGAAATCTCATCTAAGTCTTATAACTTTTTATAATCTAATATATCCTTAAAATTTAAGCCTTTTATCCTTGGTGAGGCTATATTAGCTGCCTTCTCACTCAAATAGACCTAAAACAAGGCCTACTTGTACATAATGAGCTATAATTCCTTCATATATTAGTCTCCAAAGCTTTAAAATACCTCCATTACCTTGATAAACACTTGTATCACCTCCACATAAAATTTCAAAACATTTAGATCACTATAACTTGAGTTATCACACTTTTAGCCTCCTTGAAGACCGATTTTCACCATATTTTGCATGCATAAGTCTGTACGTTTTATCTCTCCTCAGAGACTGTAAAAACCTAAGACCATTTTAAAAAGTTCTAAAATTTCAAAACAGACCTTCAGTCCAAGTTTCATAGGTCTTAGAGCTCTAAAACTCAAATTATGGTGTTTTTTGTGCACATACGATCTCATAGGGCAATAAACATGCCAGTTTAGTAATTTTTTTGTATCTTGACTTATAAAAGGCTTCAAAAAATCATTATTTTTATAATAAGACTGTATTGAATCCCTCTACCCTCTACAATCTTTGGTTGTATTGGTTAATTTCAAAAAAATACCAAAATTTTCCAATTTCAGGTTTGCAAACCTTCTTCTTGGCTATGTGCATGCATTTTGCAACATAAGGATGTCTTTGGATAGTTTTCTTGGATGGAAAGACAACCCATAATGTCTTAAAACTTGATTTATGGTTGTAATATGGCCTCTAATGATCTTGGATCACTTTGGAGTCCTCAAGATCCTTAAGTTTGTCTTCAAAATAATAATTTTGCTTTAAAGGACATGTCATTTTGAGGTCAGAATGGGTGATCCATATCCTAACTGAGTGTACTAGGATGACAATAATGTTGTATTATATATTAATTGGTACCCTTAACATGGTGATGATGCCATTTTTCAGCCAAGAGGCCCCAAAGACAAATATCTCCAACTGTGGTTTGCATATTGACAACATTTATTGTAAATGTTGCTCGAGGCCAAAATTATTGTATAAAAGGGTATTTGCATGGATTATGAGGCCTTGGATATGGTAACACATGTAAATTTCACATACCAATGTGTTTTAAGTGATGTATTTTGAATCAGATGTCCCAAAATCCAAAATATCTATTAGAGGCAAATAACTTGTCTCTTAACTACATAAAAATTGCATTTTAGGACTGACCATTAAATCCTCTACCATGAGTTCATCGATGATTTTAAATATGAGGTCTTTGGGGTGAAGTATAGGAATTAAACATTAAAATTATGGTTCTTTTGATTTGTGGATATGACTTATGGTTTTTAATTTATGCCTAGTTAAAATTTTCCTAAAAAACAATAATTTTGGCTTTAGGACAAGTCATCTCGAGGTTGAAATAGGTACTCTATTTCCTAATTGGGCGTACTCAGATGCCAAAAATGTGTTCCTAGAGGTTAATCAACACCTTTCATTTGGTGGTGATGCCAATTTTCATCCAGAAGGCCCTAGAGATAGATATGTCCAATTACGACTTGCATCTTACCAACATTTCTTGCCAATGTTGATCGAGGCTAGAATTGTTGTAAAAAAGGGTATTTGCATGGATTCTAAGGACATGGATATGGGAATGCATGTAAATTACACATCTTGAGTTATTATAAGTGATGTATTTTGAAGTGGAGGTCCCAAAATTAGAAATGTCAATTGGAGGCAAAGAACTTGTCTCTTAACTACATAAAAGTTGTATTTTAGGATTGATCACTGAATCCTCTACCATGAGTTCATTGATGCTTTACAATATGAAGTATTTTGGGTGAAATTATATCAATTCTAAACACACATGATGGTTATTTTTATTCATGTACATGACTTACAGTTTATATTTAACGCATGTCTGAAGTTTGCCTATAAACAACAATTTTACCTTATAGGCACAAATCGTCTTGAGGCCAAAATGGGTGATTTGTCTCCTAATTGAACATACTCAGATGAAAATATTTCACTCCTATAGGTTAATCAACACCCTCAACATGGTTTCAAATCCAATTTCCATCTAGAAGGCCCCAAAGATAGAGATCTCTAATTGCAGCTTGCATTTTGCATCAAGAGAAATGTCATCTTGAGGCCAAAATAAATGCTCTATCTCCTAACCGAGTGTACTCAGATGCCATGAATATGGTACTATAATTTAATCACCACCCTCAACATGGTGGTGATGTTAGTTTTCATCCATGAGGCCCTGAATATAAATATCTCCAACTGTAGCTTGCATCTTGCATATAGGGAAATATTGTCTTGAGATTAGTACAAGTGATCCATCTCCTAATTAGGCACACTTAGATACCAAAAAAATGGTCATAGATGTTAATCACCACTTTTTACATGGTGGTTATACCATTTATCCATGAGGCCCTGGAGATAGAGATCTCTAACTGCAGCTTGCATCTTGGCAACATTTCTTGTCAATGTTGCTCGAGGCTAGAATTGTTGCAAAAAAGGGTATCTGCATGGATTTTGAGGCCATGGCTATGGGAACACATGTAAATTACACATATCAAGGTATTTTAAGTGATGGGTTCTGAAGTGGAGGTCTTGAAAGTGAAAATATATATTAGAGGCAAAGACCCTATCTCTTAACTACATAAAAGTTGCATATTAAGACAGATCACTAAATCCATTGCCATGAGTTCATCAATGCCTTGAAATTTGAGGGATTCAAGGTGTAAGTAGAGTAATTTTACATGCATGTTATGTTTCTTTCCATGCATGGATATGACTTACGGCTTTTTTTAACACCTGCCCAAACTTTGCCTAAAAAACTAAAATTTTGCCTTATAGGGACAAGTCATCTTAAGGCCAAAATTAGTGCTCCGTCTCCTAACTGGGTGTAATCGAATGCCTAAAATGTGGTTATAGAATTTAATCACCACCCTCAACATGGTGTAGATGTTAATTTTCATCTAGGATGCCTAAAAGATAGAGATATCCAACTATGGATTGCATCTTGCATCTAGGGAAATGTCATCGTAAGGCCGAAATGGGTGCTCCATCTCCTAATCAGGCATATTCAGATGCCAATAATGTGGTCCTAAAGGTTAATCACCATCCTCAACATGGTGGAAATTTTAGTTTCCATCCACAAGACCCTACATATATATATATATATATATATATATATATATATATATATATATATATATATATATATATATATATATATATATATAACTACATCTTGCATCTCACATCTAGGGAAATGTCATCTTGAGGTCATAATGAGTACTTTGTATCCTAACTAAGCATACTCAGATGCTAATAATATGGTCCTAGAGGTTAATAACCACCTTGACATGGTTTCAATATGATTTTTTAGCCATAAGGCCCCATAGATAGAGATACCCAACTGCGTCTTGCATCTTGCATCTCGGGAAATGTTCTTCTTGACGCTTGAAAGCTTTGCATATGAGCTATGTCTAACCAACTTTTTTTTTGGTCTCACATATATTTTTCAATTGAATGCCTCAAAAAAAGCTACAAAACTCTTTCAAGGGTTAAATGACATAATGGATGGCTTATCAAAAATAGTTATTAGACTAAACATATTATTTACAAATAGATAGCTTACTGCCTTGCCAAATCTACTCAATGCAATAACACACAAAAAATGGAAAAAAATATAAATTTATAGAGCAAAGCTCAAAAAACATACTTATAAGATATGTTATATATAATTTATTTTCCATAATTACCATCACATTATGATGTAGTAACATCATAAAAACTTTGTTCAATATTGTACATATGTCTTCATGATCTTTAGTCAAAAGTTATTTAGGGTTAATTCACTTGGCGTAAATGTCCTTTAACCTCCAAGTCAATGTAAATTTGCTTTAAACCTCATCTAGACTCATGAAACCTAGGAGGAAATCAATATTAGCATATTTATTAGGGAGATAAAGGCTAATAGAGTGGTTTTTGGTCTTGAAAGAAAACCAAACTGATATTATACATGTTGCTATCAGTTGATAAGGTTCAAGACAATAGATTAGGAGCTAAGAAAGGCAATAAAGGTTGAATGAAGTAACAAGGAGGAAATAGTAGATCTATGAGAAGGCCTAGATAAAAGTTTTCATGAATAAATTGATGTTCCTCTATACTTGTGATTTTATATTCTGATAGATATTTGATCTGACTTGACATTGTCATGGTGTTTTTCAAGTTATAGAGGTTTACAAATACTTATTTTATCACACGATCTGATAAATGAATGTATTTCTACATACTTTCATGATTAGCAGGCCTGATGAGTGATTTTATAAATAAACCACAATAGTGTAAGGTATATTCAAGATGAAAGGTACCTTTGAAGGTCATTAAAAGTTGATATTGTGCCAAATTTGTGCTCTCAGGGTTGTACTCTCAATGAAATATTCATTGTTTTAACAATTAAGAGTTTGTTCAAGTACCAAAAGTGGTTAGAAAGGTTAGGCAAATGAGAGAAGAGTCTATGAAGTATGTAAGTGTGAAAAAATAGTGATAAAAAGTGAAAGTTCCCTTTATGTTAGACCTTGAGACTATGCCATACAGGAAAATCCGAATTCAGGGTTTTGTCCATTAAAAGTGTTATAAATCTCAAATGAACTAGTCAAATCCTAAAAAATTGATAGGGAGATGATAGATAAGGATATTTAATTTATTTAAGTGGTTCCAATGTTTGTAAGTCATTATAGAAAGAGATATTGATGAATGTGTATAGGTAGGCCTGTATAAAGACCTAAAGCAGGTTTTTAGAGATAAAAAGCTTATAGGTCAATGAGTAATCAATAAAATACTATGAAAGTTTGTGAATAGTATGATGAGATGAAAAAGGAGGTGTTTCAAGTGGTTTTATGGAACCAAGGTTTGTATAATGAAATAAATCATCCCTTCTCAATTTGTAGGGTTGAAGACAAACAAACTCAACCAAGGTAAGAAGTCTTTTCTTGTGTTTCCAAGACAAATCAAGGATCAAATTCAATTGACAAGGCAAAGTACAATAGAAAATATGTTTATAATTTGAAAAATATTCAATATTAACTATACAAATAATATCTAAACCTATTTGATTACTCTCAATTAAGAATAGGACTGTGTAAACCCAGTCTAGGGTTTAAGACATTAGAATTCTTATAAAAAGAGTTTCAACCCCACAAATTTTTTGAAACTTTGGGTAGTGAGAAAATAAATTATTTTAAATAATATTTAAGAGGTTTTATGTCAAATTCAAATTTAGCGTAAGAGGTATTGAGGATTGTGTACTTACAAGTCTGAATATAGACCTAAAACTCATGTTTAGAGAGCCAAAAAATACCTTAACTTTTAGAAAACAAATGTTGCATGCTTCAAAATTGGAATGGAGATATAAGTAGGTAGTTTCAAGGTAATGAAGGTGGTTTGAAATTGGTAATGTGTCTTGAAAATAAATTATAGTAGTTACAGACCTTGCAGACCTATATATAGGTCAAGAACCCTGTTAATTGTCCTATAAATAAGTTCAACCATCAAGAAGGTTAAAGACGTGTGGAACAAATCCTTAAAAGTTTAGAAACCCATGTAGAAGATAAATAGTGATTTATTTAGCCTTCAAGAGACCAATATAAGAAGATTACTTTTTTATTGTGAATAGAGGTAAGTTGTAGACCTAATTAGAAACCTAAAATAGACCTACACATAAGTTAGGATTGGACATTAATAGAGTGGTTAAGAGTGATCAAGTGGTCTAATTGCATAATTTTTGGAAAGTGGAGTGGTCTAATTGCATCACATTAATTGTTTTATTGTATTCTAACTATTCAACAATAAACCAAACCAAAACACAAAAATGGTTGTTTCTAATTCAAAAAATATATTCTATGATCACTTAACACACCTTTTGTAATAATTTTGTAACATAATTATATGTAAATTTCCCATACATTTCAACAACATTTTATAGACTGCAAGGTAGATTTTTAATGCTCAACAAAAGTTTAAGGCATACAATAATGTGAACATATAAAATAATAAGTAATTGATTACAACAAAATCCAAAACTTGAAATCAACAAGAATTTTTCAAAAGTGAAATGTTGAACAATATATATAATGTATATCATATCCATATAATCCATATAAAGGCATACAAAATGTGAATTCTTGATATAATATCCTGGGTCAATACCGTTTAAGCATACAAGGCCAAAAAACTATACATAAAGCCATATAAACATACAAAAAAAAGTCACAAGCAATGATCTTAATCATAAAAATGCATCTCTCTCTTTGCCTTGCTTATAAAATTCTCTCCCTTGGATGCCTTACTCATAATTGGAGGTGTTGGATCTAGATGACTAAGAGTCTTCCTTTGCTCAAAACTCACCTGTAGCTCCAACTGTTCATATGCAAATGTTGTCATAAAATTTACATTACTAGAACAAGATACTTGAAAAAATTACAAGTTAAGTTTTTAAAATGATACAAAAATTATTCATATGTGCACTTACTGCAAGCTAGTGGTCATGGTCAATCTAGGACTAACACTCAATAAGGCCAATAATAGGTTCAGGCTAGTGAACAAGAGTGTGAAATGGATCACCAATAGGATTTAGTGACGTGTTCATGATAACGGAAGGGCTAGCTCCCTACAAACATACATACATACATACATATATATATATATATATATATATATATATATATATATATATATTCAAAATTAGCTCATAAAAATGTAAGCAAACTGATTAAATCATTGAAATATAATAGAAAAAATTACAAATTAAATTGTCAATTGTACCACATCATGCCTAAATATCATTTCAACAGGACCAGAAGACATCATCAGAAGAGTCTATGTAGACAATTATTTTGTGTGCCAGCTATTTACACAAGTACAAAGGAAAACTATAAAACACACATCCATATTTACACTTAAAAACATTATAATAACTCTCATGTACCTTAGTGAGTTTTTGTTTAGATGAAATTGTAGCGGCAACACCTACATTTGCTCCCTCTCAAATATATGGTGGAGTATCTAGAGTGGTCATCAACTGAACAAATAAAATATCATTGTTAGTCACTTTAGCATACATATACAACATACATGTACAATGAACTATAACATTAATTAATTCTTAAAAATCACCTTTGTATAGGTATATGTAAGTGTAGTAATAGCAACATGTGCTCATGTGGCATTAAAAATCATACTATAACATAAAAAAATCATATACATTATTTAGATTTCTAAATAAAAATTATTTATTACCTTTTGAATTGTAAAAATATTTGAAATTTAACAAGTCTGACAATTTTTTACAATAAGTAAAATATTAAAACTACCTGGGAAGTTATAGCCAAGGTATCCAACTCAAATGTAGACAACTGAAACATAGTGAGGTCAATATCATCTAGGCCCATAGAAATACCACCATGAGTGTGTTGCATGATATCCAACTCCTCCTCAAGTCTAGTGTATATAACACCACATGATCTGTAATAGTGAGCTCACTAAGTAGTGATGCTAGACGAAGCCTTGCCACATCCACCCTCGCCAGTAGGAGTATGATAAATCTAGATGGTATGTTAAATGAGGATTTCAATAAGCACCTTAAGCACATGCAAATTATCAATCTCTACCGTCTCCTTAACTATAGAGGGTAGGTTCTCAAGAGGATATGGTTTGTTGATATGTACTCTTGCAGGTTAATTATGTGCATGACATACACTTGGGCTATCCTATACAGATCCCTTATTAGATTGTACACAGAGATTGAAAAGAGAACCAGATTGTATTACATAGCACACATTGTACAAACCATATATGAAGGCCTATTAAATAGGCATAGAAATGAACCACATGATAAACATGGAAAGGGTGGGTGAAACAACCAATGTTGGCTAGCATGAAATAGCTAAACCCGATTAAAAAAACTAACCTCTTAACCCAAGTAGTTCAGGTAACTAAACATAGACCTATTACCTTAGTCAATAACCCAAGGTAAATACATAATTACGCTAACACCCTCCCTTAATGACAAAACCAAAAATAATACCAAGTTTATCTTTGAATTTTATGAACTTGTTTGCACCAAGTGGTTTGGTCATTATATCAGTTGGTTGCTCTGTAGTGGGGTAGTAGAAGAGACTGATGTCTTCATTGTAACCAATTTTTAGTTGTAATGATGGTGAACTTCAATTTGTTTGATCCTGGCATGGAATACTGGATTCTTTACCATCTTCAAAACACTCTAGTTGTCACAAAAAATTGGAGTAGCTTTTGATGACTCAAACTGAAGATCCTCTAAGATTTTTTTTCTCCACATAGTTTGACAACCTGTACTGTCTATAGATTTATACTCTACTTCTATTGAAGATAATGCTGCTATAGTTTATAGTTTGCTCTATCATGAGAAAACTCCTGAACGAAGAGTGAATACATAGCCTATTGTAGATTTTCTTGAATCTACTGATCCTGCCCAATCAGAGTCAGAATATCTTGAAAGCTCAAAATATACAAATTTCTCATATAGTATGCCAAAGTCAAGAGTACCTTTGACATATCTTAATACCCATTTTTCAGCTAACCAATTTACTTCCTATGGTTTAGACATGAAGCAAGATAAAAAAAACTCACTGTAAAACAAATATTTGGTCTAGTCATAGTGAGGTAAATGAGACTACCCACTAGCTATCGATACATTATTTCATTGATCGATGGTGAAGCAGTGTCAGTTGAAATTTTAGACCTAACTTCTAGAGGTGTGTGAGTTGGATTACAATCCATCATTCTAAACCTTTCCATCAATGATTTGACATACTTATTCTATGACATGAATACAACACAATCACCTTGCCAAAACTCAACACCTAAATAGTATTTTAATTTTCCTAAGTTTGTCATGTCAAAAGTACAACAAATATCAGCCTTCATCTATTGAATGAGACTAGAACTACTCCCAGTGATGGCTATATCATCAACATATACAATGAAAATAAATATATCATCACCAGACACCTTTACATAGAGAGTTGGTTCAGAGTTACACCTTTTGAAACCAGACTCCCTAAGGTATGTATCTATCTTCATATACCAGGCTCGACGAGCCTGATAAAGCCCATACAAGGACTTGATCAACATGCAAACAAGATGTTCCTTTCCAGGAACCTAAAAACCCTATGTCTGAACCAAGTAGACTTCCTCCTCTAGATCTCAATTCAATAAAGCACTCTTGACATTCATTTGGTGCACCTACCATCCAAACTGAATAGCAATAGCAACAATCAAATGAAAAGTTGTCATCTTTGTAGTAGGAGCAAAAGTCCCCTCATAATCAATCCCTTCCTCTTATGCATAACTTTTTGTAACAAGTCTAGCTTCGTGTTTGTCTAAGGAACCATCTACTTTGCATTTTACTTGCTAAATCTATTTACAACCAATGGATTTGTTTCTTGGTGGTAGCTCCATGAGCTCCCAAGTCTTATTTTTCATCAAGGAATCATATTCCAATTGCATGGTTGATTCCCACTCATGCTTACTTTTGGCCTCTGAAAAAGAATTAGGCTCAAATACATGTGAAACAACAATTCAAAATTGTCATGCTCACCTCTATTACCAAATTGCTTTCTTGATCTCAATCTTCTTCCTTCCACATCTTGTGGAAAGTCTCCTTCCTTTAGTGCTTCCATTGTGGTAGAATACCACTTTGGCTTCTTTGGCTATTCTGTTGGAACCTCACAATGACCTGCATCAATTCCCTCACTAGAATTTGATTTCACTAATGAACTAGAATCCTACTTAACTTTCACACCACAACTTATAATAGAATCATTAGAAGAAAACATTGACTCAATATCAAAAATTATACCAATTAATATGAAGTATGGCATCTATTCATTTACTATGACATCTCTATTTACCACAACTTTGTTAGTAGAAACATCAATTAATATGTAGGCCTTTGAGTGCTCATTGTACCCAAAAAACATGTATACTTTGCTTTTTTCATCCAAGTCACTTCTCTTTTGACTAAGAATAATTGCAAAAGCTACACAACCAAAAATTTGGAAAGCACTTAAATCTAGATTTCGACTTGACCAAGCCTCCTTTGGATTCATATTCTCCAATGCTTTTGTAGGACTTCTATTGAGTATGTACATGACCGTAATCACTGCTTCTACCCAATATCTATATGGGACATTTATGCTTTGTACCATACAGCGAGCCATGTCCATCACCATTCTATTTTTCCTTTTCACAACTCCATTTTACTATGGATTGTAATGGGTAGTGTACTATTTGTGTATGCCTTCAGTGGCATAAAACTCCTTTAACTATTTTGAGATGAACCCACCCCCATTATCCATTCTAAGATATTGTACTGACTGTCCTACCTATTTTTCAACCATAGCTTTCCAAGTAAGGAAGTTAAAAAAATAATCAACTTTTTTCACTAAAAAGTATACCCACTTTTTCCTAGAGAAATCATCGACTAGTAATAGAGAATAACAAGTTCCAGAAGGGCTAGGTGTCTGCATTAGACCATGCAAATCTACATGTAATAGATCCACTACTCCCTTAGCTCTTGAAGCTTTACTAGCATCAAATGAATGTCTAACTTGATTCCCCATCTGACATCCAGTATAGACATGATGATTATCTTGAATAGAAGGAATCCCTTTACCATCTTAGTCTTGATCAATGTAGTCAAATACTAAAAATTCAAATGCCCATACCTTTCATGCCATAGTGAACTTATGATACCAACTGCAACAAGTGCACTTTCCTTTGCCCTTTGTGGATCTGTAATTTTATGCAAGCCTTTCTCACCAATCCCAATAAAAATAATCTTGTTATCTTTGGTAGTGACTAAAAATTGTTGTCCTTGAAACTTTACAACAAAATTAGATTTTGAAGTGATCTTACTAATTGAAAGTAATTTTTTAATCATATCAGGCATATACCTAACATTCTTAAATGTATACTGAATCGCACCATTAAAACTGATCTAAACATTGCCATATCCTTTCACAAAATGAGTTATACGATCTCCTAAAAATACATATTCATCATTAATGTCATTTTAAACAAAATCCACATACCAGTCCTTATGGAATGTATAATGGAGAGATTTCCCTGAATCAAAGTACCAAGCTCAATCCACCATAGAATTACCACTAGAGGCCATGAAAATAAAATTAGGAGTGTTTCCTCACCTTCACCTTCATCTACATTCACATGATGAGATTTATTTCTAGGGTTAGCCATGTCCTATTTTCTTTTCCTACAATCTTTCTTAAGGTGACCAAGTTGCTTACATTAAAAAAATTTCCACTTAGATCTCTTATTAGAATCACTTGTGAAGTTTTTGTTGAAGAACTAGTAGTTTTAAATTTTTTTTTACCGTTTCCCTTGATGAAGAATGCACTCTCTGTAGAAGTGGATGTAGACAACACTACATGTTCCTGCAGTCTCTCCTTCTACAATAGCAATGTGGACAACTTTTCAAAGTCCAAAGTTTGCATCTCAAAAATTATGTGCAAGGACTCCACAAATGACTCAAATGAAGGTGGAAGATTTTTCATAACCAGAGCAATCAAATATTTCTCATCAATAGGATTCTACATAGCCTTCAATTGATTATTGATGTCCTTGATCTGCAATAAAAAGAAATGGAGCCACATTCTTGCATCTTAGTATAAAACAACAAATTATTCAAATACAACACCCTAATGGATTCATAAGCTTGGTATTTAGAAGTAAGATTAGTCCACAAAACTGATATAGTGGTCACATTTCTAACCTCTAAGATTAGATTATCTGCTACTGACAATTTTAACAACATAAGATCCTCACAATGATGTTTATCATAGTCATCATAACCAGTGGCAGGTCTTTGCTCTTTACCAAGCACTATTTTATCAAGGTTCTTATATTCACATATCATCAAAATCTTGTGACTCCAAAAACTAAAGTTCTTGCCTATCAATTTATGGGAATCTGGTAGTAACAAATGTTGAATACTAACCATTTGACCTAGTTTTTCATAAAAATAATCTAATCAAAAAAAACTATAATGACTTTTATAAAAATTCCTTCTACACATGGATTCTATATTGACACTAAATAACTCTGCCAATTTTCAACAATAAACTCAATACTGTTTCCAAGATCTCAAATTTTCTTTCACTGAAACAATTAAATCGTGAAACCTACAACTCCAATTTAAAAAATTCTTTCTCCATCCACATCCAGATAAAAAACCCAAAAAATGGTGAAATTTTTAACTTCTTGGATGCTTTCATGATGATTAATCAGTGGTAGGTCCCCAATAACTTCTATTGGCTAATGTTTTGATTTATTTCAATTAAAAATAATTGAAATAATAAAACATTAGGTTAAAATTTTCATGAAAATAATCAACCAATTAGAAAATTGGCCTACTTGTGAAACTTCAGGTGCCAATTCTGAGCTTGTTTCTCAACCAAATTAGAAACCATGTGCACTAATGTTCAAATTAGGATTTAACTCGCATTTTAGACCTTTGTTTCACTAAAAAAGATTAAGATTTGAATTTTTCCTCTCCCCTAAACTATACTATGTTGTACACCATACAACCAGCCCAAAAAAATTAAACTAAGGCCTCAAACAGTCTGACATTGATCCCTCTGACCTCCTTTCGATCTTATTCAGTCTTTTGATCCTCTTAGGCAATTTTTTGATCTTCTAATTGAGCTTACAAAATTTTCTCTCTCCTCTAGCTCTCCACCAGGTGCATGAAGCTCCTCCCTTGCAAGACACCGACCTCTCTAGATTCCACAGACCTCCACTTGCGCTCTACAATCCATGGGCTTTGAATACCATATTAGATTAAACACAAAAATTGAAAAGAGAACCATATTATATTACACAACACACATTGTACGAACCATACAAGAAGGCCTATCAAATAGGCAAAGAAATGAACCACCCAAGAAACATGAAAAGGGTGGGTGAAACAACCAACGTCAACTAGCATGAAATAGCTAAGCCTGATAAAACAAACTAACCTCTTCGCCCAAGTGGTTAAGGCAACTAACCATATACCTATTAATTTGGTCAATAACCCAAGGTAAATACATAATTATGCTAACAACCCTTTCCTCTACCAAAGAACTCTAAGAAACCAAAATAATGTAGAACTTCATTCAACACGAACTTACAATATAGTTTTCTTAAAAAATAAATCAGGACCTCATTATCTTTGCAAGTTGGGTGATCAAAGACCATCCACCATCGGCCCCAAAAATTGTTTGAAAAAATCATGAGTATTCCAATGGATTGAAATCCATTTAGCCATCACATCTAGTGGCACACCAGTCTTCCTATCAATGAATAGGGCATAAATTTGGGCTTTGGTTATGTTTTTATCTTTCATAGTGGATGTTGATAATTTTTTAAAATAATATGCCCTATATCTATTTCTATAATTAGCCCACCTATTAATAAGACCCGTTAAAGAGTCAATTTCACCTAATAATGTATGCAATGTGTTTTCCAAATAAATTTGGTGGGGGTTATTTGCATGGGGATCCCTCAATGTCTTAATCAAATTATCCAGTTTGATCTTATTTTCAATGATATGCGCTATTAAATTCTCTTGATTACCTTAGGGGGCTTGAGGAAATACAAGAGGGTGAGGAGGGTTTTGTGGGTGAGGAGGGATAGGAGGGTTTTATGAGTGAGGAGGGATAGGAGGGTTTTGTGGGTTATGAGGGATAGGAGGGTCATGCTATTTTTCAATTCCACTTGCCTCTACATGTGCTAAAAATTTTATAAAAAAAAATTCAAGAAAAATGCAACAAAATTAACTAATTTTGTTTCTAAATATACTAAAATGTGTTTGCATACCTCTCTCTTTTAGCATGGTATTGTTTAATTCGGGTTGTTTGACTATTTTTTACTTGCCCTAGTATTTCCTCTTGCTATCTTTTGCTCATGATTTATGTTGATGTCAAATGATTGACACCGATAGTTTTTATTTGGTTTTAAAATAACAAAATCACATATGTAGTTCTACTATTTTAAAACCACGCACACATTTTTAACTTTAAATTCTGTACATGGTTCTAGATTGGTAATATCAAGCCTATGTCATAGAACCATGCACTTAGTTTTTAAAAACCACCTACATATTTATTACAAATACATACATAAAATTGATTTCATAAATTTATGTCCACTTTTTGGCCCCCATCTTTGTGCACTTACCCAACTATGAAGCCTTACTTATCTTTATGGGTGCCACACTATCTATCAATGCCTTCCATGTGCTTGTTATGATACTTGCATAGATCATGATTCTTACAAGAGATGTGGGTTAGATGGACATGTCTACAATGATTGGCAATGATGTGGTTGCTTGGATTATCTTAGCCATTATTTTGGCCCAATTAGGATCAAGAATGAGCCTAGTCATATCATTTAATGTTTTGATTTATGGGATTACAATTGTAGTAAAATAGGTCTTACATGGTCAAGTTCACACATATGTTATCAATATACTAAAACCTAAAAATAAAAATTTACATCCCTTCTGGCATTCCTTGCACCATTAGGGCAACTGCTAGTAGTAGAGCACATGAAATGTGGTGTTTGTGAACAAAATTCATACATATTTGAGGTATAATATGCATATTTATTTCCACCTATCTTTGGAGTGTGGTGCTCAATTGAAGGCTATGCACATTGTTTAAACAAAAGGAATCAACAATGTATTCATTCATTGTATTTTGATTTTGCACTTAATGGCCTCGAGCACTGCAAATTGAAATCAATGAGATAATTAAGAGGCCATTGAGTGCACTTTTTGGTTCGCATAACCAAATCAAGGCTTGTTGTAACACAAATTCCTCAAAGATTAGTGAGAACATGAGGCCTTACTAATGTTCTATTTCACATCATTCCTTGAGGTGCAATGAGAATATGAGGCCTTACTAATGTTCTATTTCACTATCATTCCTCATGGGTATAATGAGAATACAAGGCCTTGATAATGTTCTATTTTATAATCATTCCTTCACCTTTTATTTTCTACTATGATTATAATTATTGACTCGACACTACTTCTTTTAATATTTGTTTACACTTACAAGACCCTATGCCCCTTGGATACTAGATGGGGAAACATAAGTATTTATACTAATTTTTGAGTGAGGAGTTTATATTACATGTTGCATAGAGAAATATGTCTAAATTTATTTAAGTATTGATAAAAAAAAATTATTGGCTAGTCATTTATGTATTGAGAGCTTTTTGGGATTGTATAATGAATTGTGAACTTAAGTCAATAATGACCTTTTTTGATTTCCTATATTCATTCAAGGCAGCAAGGGTTTTTGGTGCAAGCCATATACACATATGGCCTTGCCCTTTTACATATTATAGATGTATTACATGCTTCCTCCAAAGAGGTAGGTTGTAGCAACATCTCATTTTGCTTATTTGAAACAAGTTGGGGAGGGTGTTGAAGGGTAGAGTCTTGAGCTTATCTACCATTACCTTTTTATTTCGATAACAAATTTTTGAAAAATATGATTGCACTTATCTTGATTCATTCAATTTTACGTATAATACCATCTCAAGATTGAATTCTTGAAATTCTATTTCTAATTGTTGTGTAATGGTGGAAAAAACTAAGTGATTCAAACCTCTCATCCAACAAAGTTTCTCTTGCCCTCTAGGACCATTAGATTTATTCTTTAGAATATATCTCTTTAGGATCTCCCATCATTCTCTTTTACTCTTTAAATGATGAGAAAAGGAACCTTCCTCTTGATTTTTCTCATTTTTGGCTTCCAAAGCTTCCTAAATATTTTTTTTGATGGAATATGTTTCTAAACAAATTAATATTCCAATCCATAAGACAACCTCTAATATGTCCCAGCTATTGTACTAATGTGAACATTCTAGACCCTATCACCCTAAGACATTTGGCCTACGAAGACTCCATCAAGTAAATATGGGAAATGTCTTTAAGACACTTCAATTCAAATTAAAAGGGATGATGGGTGGGTGTTGAGTCATCTTTGATGATTTAATAAATAGGGGCACATTCTTAACTAGAAACTTTTAGTATATGGTATTTAATCCATAAATCTCTTGCTAACCAATTTGGGAAAGAAATAGATTTATAAATTACATTTGATATTGAAATAAATTCTTTTGTCCAATTGCACCAATTAAATATGCCTACTTTGGGTAGTGTTAGCCAAAAGTTGGCCACCATGAATGGGTGTCATTCAGAACTTTGATGCACTTGATCTTAACTTTGTTGACAACCATTATGAAGGTATTGTATTGGTTATTAATGATCTAAGTTGATAGGTACTATGTCCTCCTTGGTAGCTTACAAGGTCCTCTAGGATGGTCTAGTGAATAGTAAGGTTAAGTCACTTTGTCTTATCATCAAATAGTCATTCTTTGTAGCCTTCCTTTTGTGTTTGGTATTGTTTAAGGTAAGTTTGACAAAGTTAAGGTTAAGTGTGAAATTAAGTCAATGAGGAATCATGATCAAGGAGGTAAGGTGTTGACCCTTCCAAGAACAACCATGACCTAAAGCTAACCAAGTTAACTAAGGAGCAAAACTAGTAAGTTGATCACATTGTATTTTCAAGCAATTTGGAGAGATTAAGGTAGTTTTGATAAGACTAAGGTATTTCATCTACTTTAGTCTCATTGTATACTTCAATATCAAGATGATACTTGCTAGGAAATATCAAATGTCAAGGTTATATCATGAAATATGGGTCTTTTTAAGTCATCTAACACATCTATAATGACATCATGTTGTACTTGTCCATACATATCCTCCAAATGTCTTAAATAACTATTTTTTAACATTGGAATCTTATTTGTAACTGCCATTCATCATTTTTTAATATTCAAATGAGAATTTATTTAAATATTTATATGAAAAGAGAGATAAGAAACATTTTGACACACTCCTCCACCTCCGTACAAGTTAGGGGAAGGTGGATAGTCACCTAGTTCACCATCTCCAACAGTTCTAAAGATCAAAATAGGTAAAATATTAAAAAAATATGTTTTTAGAGGACTTTTGCAGAGGGTTTATATTGATGGATAATGTAAAAACTCCTCCAAGGGTCACGTTGGTCTTCTCAAACCCAAATCCATGCAAAAAGTGGAGTTATAGAGTCAAATAAGGCAAAAAGCCCATTCTTTTTCCCATCAAGCTTCTTGAAAACCTCAAAAGGCCAATCAATTTATCAATGGTACTATGAGGAGAGAGAAATATATATCCCAATCTCTTGGTAAGAGGAGGGAACTGTAATGCCATTCCAATTTGTGGCATTGGTTGTATGGTTAGGCTCCTTAACTTTATGAACAATCGTTAAGAAGTTAAGGGTGTAGAAAGGTGACTCAAAGCCCCACTAGGGTCAGCTTTCTCCAAATGCAGTGTTATGAATCTTAATGAATGCAATAATATGATTATCTAGGGTCTTTTTAACACTCCATTACCCTTTTAATACCATGTTCTATCAAGTTTTTTCATGTTCATGTTTGGAGTAACATCAAATAAGCCTTGGTTTGTTAGTTTGAATAAGACATTCACGTTTTCGAGAGCTGTGAAGTGTCTTATTGCATATAATGAATTAAATGATGTGTTTAATACTAGATTAAAATTTACCAAGACCCATCATACCTATGCATACATCATTGAATCAATGGACTTCAAGGAGAGTAGATAACCATGCATGTATAATTGAGCTAGTTAGAATTTGCAGCCATGGTAGATACAACCCTAATCAAATATGAATGTGATTTTATTGTCCAAGATCCTTATATAAATTCAAAATTTTAACATATACTTGAATATAATTCTCAAGGATGTTTCATGTGATAAGTCCTAGAAGACAAGGGTCTTTCTTAAAGCCAAGTTCAAGAGGAGAATGTGAACCTACAAGTCTGCAGACTTGTAGGTCAATATCAACACCAAATGGATTCAATTAATGTTGTATATGTCCTCTTTAAGGCATGATATAATGATCTCTTTAATTTTAAAAAATATACAAACGACATAAAACCCAAATTGCTCAGGCCAATAGTGAGAGAAGGAGGTTTAGGTGCATACAATGCATGCAATAGGCATAATTTGTGCTTATACAAAAAATCAACATGCATTGCACTTTGGTGGAACTCAAACTAACTCTCTTAAGTCCTTATATGAGTTATCTAATCATCTAAAACATTTATGAAATCTCAAACCTCAACTCACATTGCTTTTAAATGGACTATATAAACTCAAACTGACTATGTGAACCTGAAAAGATGACTATGAAGGATTTAAGTGTATATCCAAGGTAATTTTAACCTAATGGATAAATGGAGGATATATAAAAACAAATTTTCACTCTTATCATAATGTTGTAATTGGTCAGTTGGTCTCAAAGAGGGAAAAATAAGGAAAAAGAAGGTTTTAGGCTAAATGACTACATAAAGGCTTATAGCAGGTATTAGGAGTAAAAAGAATGTTGGTGATTGTTGTTTGATGGATTTAAGTGTTTTAGGGATTAAAAATGATTATGAGTGATATATTAAAGAATATAAAAAAATTCAATAAATAAATTATTTCGGATAACTCAGAAGCACCTACAGGTTATTTGTAATTAGATATTCAAAAATGCCATATAGTGATGTGGAATGAGTTTAATATGTCTATAAACAGATAATGAAGTGTATGAATAATACCTATGCTATTATATAATTTTAAAAATGTTCCAAAATCCAATGTAATAGGATCTACATTCAGAATTAGAGTCAAAAGTCTAATAAATAACTACAGGCCTACTATAGGTCTAATTGAAGAAATATTTAATTGTGTGGTGTTGGATGTATGTCTAAGAAGTTTAAAGGGGTATAGATAATATGAATAATATGGATAACCTTAATATTAACATTAAGAGGGTAAAATAATCTAGGAAATCTCAATTTAGTTAGCCTTACAGTCAAGAAACCCTAGTGAGCACCTACAAGCAGGTTGTAGTTGAGAATGAGGAAAGCTGCCTACTTGTGATGCATGAAAGGTGTCAAAGAAGTATGTATAAGGTAAATAATAACATGAAAAAATTATCCAACACTTTCCAAATACCATCAAAGTGATACGAATCTTGTTAAATAGTATTCAATCTCAAAGTTGCAGTATAGGCCTAATCTGTACCTATACACCTATGAGGGTAAACGTAAAAAAACTTGAAAATTTGGGGTAATTTGAAGATTTGAAGAGGCCAATGAGGTTATTAATCCCTTGATATAATACCTCATGAATTTAAATCTCATTTAAATGAGGAAAAAATTCAAAATGCAGACTCTTAGGGTCATTTACACTAAATTGCCCTTAAATCCTGGCCATGGGCTAACATAGGTTACATTTATTTGGAGAGGTGAAATGGTGAATGACACCACCTACACACCTCATGTGAGTTTTCATATATCCCAATAATGGGTTTAGATCCAAAACAAAACACTTTCACACATAATTATGTCAAATGACTTCTTTTAAATGCATAGACTGGCCTATTCTACTCAAGAGCCTAGTTTCTTCACGTTGGAACTTAGAGGAGAAGCTACATGGGCCAAGGTGGATATTGGAGTAGTTATTAGGTTTCCTCTACTCAAATTTTTTTGCATTGGTATAAGGGTTTGGGATCTATTCTTTGTGAACAATCCTTAACAGTGTTGACCACCTAAAGCCCTTGTTAAACCATGAGCATGACCTGATGAAGAAGATTAGCTCTCCAAACACCTAGAATGGATTTAAATGGCTCATAAACCAATTGGATGACCTCCATGCCTCTCATATGCATTTTACATAGAAAAATTCTAGCACATGGAAACTAAGGATGTATGTAAAATAGCCTTAAAGTCCCCTTCTTGAGCTTGTGCTCAAGGTTTTAAGCTAGACAAACTCTTGTAATAATTTTCAAAGGCTATTTGAGTGAATATATTTGTGTTATTGTAGACACCGAAATAGTGTCTAACCCTTGGTCACCTTCCCCCTTGGTCCATTCTTAACCCATTCTTAAACCATGCACTTACTAATTTAAAAATAATAATTTATTATTAATATCCTCCCTTTTGACACATCACCTATAACACCTCGTCTGACACCTCGCCTTGGACTATTTTCCACCCTATGACTCACCCAAGACCTATTCTTACTTCTCTCTAACCGCCTAACCAACTCTCGTGCGTATTTAGCCCAACCTTTGACATTCTCCAACGGATAGTGCACTTGGCGGATGGAGAATGGGCTTGGTGGCTCTTTTACCTGTTCTCCACCCACCGACGTCGGTCAAATGTCGGTCGACGCCGGCGGAATTTCCGACATTGGTTATACTTAAACCAATTTTCTAACCCTTTGACGGGACCCGAATCAGAAATCGTTAATCTCTGGAGCTAATCACGAATCTCTAATCTTCTTCCGGCAAAACAAAGTTCTCGTGCTTTTGCTTTCTAGTGTTCTGGCTTCTTGGTGTTCTTGTAGGGATCAGCGTTCTTGATAGCATTTTCTAGGCACTGAGGTCTTGCATCAGACATTCTGCACAGGGATTGCATGATATCTCCATCACCAGCGACAACGGAAACACAGCTTCTGCACCTTTGCCAACTCGTATCACAGCTAAGTATTTGTACTGTTTTCATTTCAGTATCATTTCAAATATATTAGTATTCTGTCTATTGTCTATTCCAAGCATCCTTGACCCAACCTTCCATGTTCTTCTCAGAGAGGCTGAGAAGCCTTCTCTCACCCCTTATTCCCTTTCCTTTGCCTCTGACACCCCTTTAGTCTCTCTTTAGACAACACCCTCTGTCCAATCAACTCAACACAAGCTATCAGAGACCTACAGACCATTTTAAGACCAATCTAATCAACCTGACTAAATTGCTTCACGAAAAGGCTGAAAGGCCTTTTTCCTACCCCTTACCCCTTTTCCTGACAACATACCCTCTGCCTTAGTTCTTATTAAAGATTCTATCTACTGTTTTACCATCCCAAACAAACTCCTTGACTCACAGACGAGACCACAGTCCATTCTGCAGACCAGAAACTAGACCTGTAACCCGTCCCTGGCCATTGCCCCGACCGACCTCGTCCACTTCCCCTACCGACGTCAGCAATCTAACCGTCATCGGCGACCTTCCTGACCGATGCCAAAAATATCACCGCCGTCGGTGACTGTGCTAAGCAGATTGCAGCTTTATCAGGTACGCATTTGCTTTTAGTTCTTTCTTTTCAGTGTTTTATCATTTCTCTTTTCTGTCTGTCATATTCTATTTTAACAGTGGATTGTCATCCTCCAAGAAGCCTTAGCGCTTCTAGGACCAAGCTTTTGCTTGGCAATCCACCCTCTTATCAACTAATGTTTTTCGTATTTTAGTGTCTGTCTCTTTCAGGTGTCATCCTCCACAACCAAATAGGAGTTCTCACAACGTCTGGATTACGGTGCGCAGACTACATCTAGGTACATACAAGCCTTAATCATTTCTTTAAGTTTCTCATTTTCTCTCTTTGAATGTGAAAGCGAAATTGCATAGAAACATTCTGGCACGCCCAGTGGGACCCTTAGGGCCTTCTTTGGGTTCCTTTCCTTCTTTTTTTCATTTAGGTGCATTAGGTTTCTCCCTCTTCACCTCTTTCTTATTTTCTAAAAGACATCATAAGCAGGAATAAAAAGAACTTGTCTTTCTTTTCTTGCATTTCTAGACTAGTCTAAAATCATATTCTTCAAACCCTTTTTCAAACTTGTTTTCATTCCAACTTAACATTTCGATTTGGGGCTTTAAAATATATTGCATTCCATTTTTACTTGCTTGCATTTTTTAGTCCACACTTAGTAATTAATAAACCACATATTGAATTAATCGTAGATCACTTGATGTTACACAACCAAACCACGTGCACTAAATTAAACATCAAACTCACTTGAGACAAGGCCCGACTGGAATTTCATCACCCAGCGGATATCTTACCCATCCCGATGATCCTACTTGGATTTCACCACCAAGGGAAAAGTCCACTCTGTTCTCTGGCAGAGTCTAATCTATAGGGAAAGTATATTTTTGCTAAGCGAGACCAGCTAACCACTGGAATCGTGAAGTGAGGGGAGCTTGCTCCTTAGCACCAGGCCAAGTATGGAACCTAACACAGACTTTTGAGCGCCTAAACATACCTAAAACCAACTTTAGACTACCTCTTTTAGGACCCTTCTAATATCCAACCTCCTCAAACATCACTTTAAAGCATAAGCCACACGATCCTAATAAAATTATTTCTAGGGACTTAACGCTTAGGATCTGCCTGTCTTCATCCTATTTTTTGTTTTTATCTATTTTTTTTGAGCTGGTAAGGACGTCTTCTTTATTTCCAAAAACTTTTTTTTTGAGTTTCTGGAAAACACAGTAACCGACATCGGTTTTGTAACCGACGTTGGCAACTTTTCTCCACCGGCATCGGTTATCGGACCGACATCGGCAGAATTCTTCACCGACATCGGTTTTTATACTGACATCGGTCACTGTCCAATCTTTTTTTTCCAAAAATAGAAAGCTTAAAACTCTAACTTTCTTGCTGTCTTAAACATCCATTCTGAGTTTTTGAAACTAAAAAAACATAGTTTTTTGAAACCTGACCCTTTCTTGCCTTGAATGGTTTTGACACGCAGTCAAACCAAGGCTCTTCTTGACCACGCTAGGCAACAACCGCTTCCACCTTCACCATCTATAACCAGTCCTATAATGGAGTTCCACTCAGAGACTGAAAGAACTCCTACTCGCCCAACCCCACCTCAGACTCCTATTGTCCCAGAAGGGGACCAAGATTTTGCACGATTCTTGGACCTCAACGTCAAAGCCTTGTAGCACTATCTCGCACATAGCCAAACGCGAGACTCCTTAGGCAACCCAATCTATGGGATGCCGACTTCCTTAGTTGAGACAAGGATCACATCAACAGCATCTACAATTCAACCTATAGACAGTCAAGCCAATACCTCCACTAATAACCCAACCGTGTCTTACCTTCAAAATTTAACCTCTCCTTCTAGACCTACCTCCATGGGGGTTCCTGTACTCCCTCAACCTCAAACTACTCAACCAAATCCCACACCTTTCCAAAACCTACTGGTCTCTATCCCCCTACTCTTGCACCTATCAACACAAGAGTAACTGTCTACCCTTCAACAAGTGTGGCCACTCCTCAAGCATCCTTGACGGCCCCTATCCAACTTGTGCCTACCAACCCCATAACACAAGTGCCCTTGGCTTCAACTTTCGCTCCAATAACTAGCTACCCATATGTTGCGTCTACGCAACCAACCACGTCATATGCCCCTCTCAATATCTTTCAAGTGCCTTATAATCTAGGGGGCGCCCCACCCACCAATCCGTCAGCAGATATCATCAAAATGCTGATGGACAAGATGTCTAGCCTAGAGACTTCCGTTTCTGGCTCACGCAATGCTCTCTCATACGAGTAAATTTGCAATGAGCCCATTCATCCTTCCGTCTCGATTAGGCCATACCCCAACCAGTGGGAGCTTCCCAAATTTTCTCACTTTCAAAGCAAGGAAGACCCACAGCAGCACTTATGGACATTTAGACATGCCTGTTACCTTATTGCCCATGATGATGCACTACTCTTACACACGTTTCCTATGTCCCTTTTTGGTGTTGTGCTTGACTGGTACAGCTCTATAGCCAGCCATTCCCTCTTCACATTTACACAGCTGGCCCAGCTCTTTCTTGATCACTTCTCCATTAACATCACCAAGAAGGTCTCGATCATGGACCTCTATACTATCTGCCAATTCGAGGATGAATCTATAGCTAACTTCGTTGCTCGCTGGAGAGGCCTCATCAATCAACTCTCCTTTTCCTTACCCCAACCCGAACTTATTGAACTTTTCTCCTGAGCCTGTGCCAAACATATTTCTTCCACCTTACGGGTTCAGACCTTCCGCACCTTCGATGAAGCCTTCATGATGGCCCGCAAACTTAAATTACGTGCCGTCGAGGAGAATAAATTCAAGTTGCAAAGCAAGAATCTCAACTCTAAGACCAATGACTCTTCTTCTTCTAAATCTTCATCATCCAATCCTAAGTCTAAAGCTTCAGCTAATGTTGTAGTCGTTAGACCTTCGTCCTCTTCAACCAATCAGCCTGAGCCATCCACATCTCAGAGCGCCACCCGTCAATTCCAACAGAGATACGTACAACGACAGTATACTCTTCTTGGAGAATCATACGCGTCTATACTAGAAAAACTTGTTAAACAGGGGGCTCTCAATCTCCCCCAAATTCGACCACCTCCACAATTTGATCCCTCACGCGCCATCCCTGCGTGGTATAGGGAAAATGACTTCTGCAATTACCACCGTGTCAAAGGTCATGACACGAGTAACTATAAGACCTTTAAAAATATAATCTAAGACATGCTTGAAAAGGATGACCTCGTTCTAGATAATCCCAATGCACCTCCTAATCAGGGCATCGACATCTTCAATCAACCATTCCCCAATCATCCACCGACCCAAAATAATGTCCAGACCTTGATTGACAACACTCATGAACACGACATTCGAACAGTCAATACGGTCTCGCCCTTCATCCCCGACAAACCTCAAGAGGTTAATCCATCTATTATTCCATCACGTGTGGACGAACCTCTTTCCCCGGTTAGTTCTCCGTCAACCTCTCTCATATTGGAGGATGCCTCAACCTTACCGGCACCACCGGTCTCACCATCCTCCTTCCTACTGCCTATGGAGGACCTAACCTTACCTACTCCTCGACCGCAAGTGGAGGGCACCATAATCCCTGCCCTTTACCCACTTGAGGAGCCACATTCTCCATTTCCTTCTCCACCAAGAGAAGAACCTAACTCTCCATCTTCTTCGACCAACGACAATCTAGTTATAACTCTCACACACCTTGGGTCTGAGACTACTGCCACACCTAACACATCTTCTCAAGAACCCAAACCTCATCCAACAACTTCTCAACCATTCTCTCGATTAGTAGAGAAATTAGAACTTCTCCCTTCAAAAAAAGTGGAGCATCAAGGATTATGGGAGCGTCTTAAAGCTCTTCAACATCCCCGTGTTCTCTCGTCTCATGCTGCCAATCCTCCCAAGGTAGAATTGCCCAAGACTCTCAACAAAGACCAGACTCCTATTTCTAAACCTACATCTACCCCATCTAAACTGATTAAGTCACTCGGTGTTCACCCTGTCTCTACCCTCACTCACCCGCAAGTGAAGGTGGACTTAGACCAGACCCCGACCAATAGTAGTTTTCCAACCAAGTCGAAGAAGACTGCCAGACCACAGAAGCGAACCACTCCTCCACCGTCAACATTACCCTCCATTTTAGGCCCTCATCTTTCTACCCTAATCAGAGTGCTCCCTAATCCGACCCTTAACCAACAAAAATTACCTCCATTACTTCCTTTGCCATCCACAAGTTTACCCCCTCTCAAAAATTCGGCACCTCTCACGAAGAAAGTGCCGTCTTTACATGTGGCCGCACCACCAACCCAAAAGGTGGTACGGAAGCCTTCTTCAACACCTCCCAAGCAAAAGTCACCAGCGCGTCATGCATCAACAAACACGGACCCCTTAGTAGGTTCATATGCTTTGATATTACGCCAACTGTTGCAGACTTCTAGCATAACCTTTCCATCCATCAAGCCATTCCAACCCCTCGAGTCAAAACCTTCCTGGTTCGACGATACGAAGATTTATTTATACCATCGTACGCTAGGACATGATACCGAGACTTGCTATGCCCTCAAGGCAGTCATTCACCGCTATATGGAGAAAGACACTCTTCTCCTTGAAGACACTCTTGACCGACCTTCGACACCTTCCCAACCAACCTCTTCAACTACATCAACATCTCACCAGCAGGCCATGACCCCTTCTTCACCTCCTATCTTTGAAATCAATGCTATTCACATAACCACTAGGTCACAAAAGGACAAGGCAAAAGAAAAAGCTGTTATTCCTTGGACCTATCCTTTTGTCCAGTCACCTCAACCACCAAAACCCAAGATTTCCATCTTAGGTGCATCCCAACCCCCTTCTTCAGAGGCAATCAAAGATTCTATGATAAAACAACTTCACCAAATGCCTGTGAAGATGACCTTATATGACCTTATTCAAAGCTCTCCCCAGCATCGTCAAGCTCTAATCAAAGCCTTACAGGCAGTGGAAGTCCAACCTGAAGACCCTCAACCACTAGCTGCCCTAGTCCATTCTTTATCCCCCATCGCCTCTATTACTTTCAGTGATTCTGAAATTCCTACCTCTACCTTAGAAGATCAAGACGCTGCACTTTTCATCACAGCCTACATTGATTGAACCTGTATTAAACGAGTTATGATTAACGAGGGTGCCAGCTTTAATATCATTTCTACCCACGCCTTTGATCAATTGGCTCTTCCCAAGAATTGCGTATCAAAAATCGACGCAATCCTTAGATCCTTTAATGACACCACCGCTAACACTATTGGCACTGTTGTCCTCCATATTTGTGTTGGTCCACGCACAATCCTGGAGCTCTTCTACATCATTGAGGGAGAATTCTAATATAACATGCTATTAAGACGACCCTGGATCTGCACCATGGCTTGCGTCCCTTCAACACTTCACCGTTGTGTCAAATTTGAACACGATAAACAAGTCCATGTCATTCCTGCTGACCCATCCCCTTTTAAGACTTGTAACACAACCTATCGACCCAATGACATTCTTATTCCTCTCAAGGCACCAACCCAAACATCGTCTCCATCCGCAGAAGCATCAACTAGTACACAAACAGCGGTTGCCATCACATCACCTTCTCAATTAACAACCAAGGACCCCATGGATGATATCTTCCAAAGACTTTCATTGGGGGAATATCGCCTACTTACTCTAGACATGTTCCAAACTCCTCAAAAATATGGACAGCTTCATCAAAATCCAAGCTATGACTGTTGGATCGGAATGGTCATTCCTTATGGTCCCCCTAGCCTTCGAACCAATCTCGTCTATGGGGGGTTGGATCAAGCTCCTACTGACTCAAATCCTTCCTCCTCACCTCAACTATTCACATCTGATTTCTCCTTTCTTGGCAACCCCACCTTTGCACATACCTACCTTTATAGGTGTGCATAGAAGGGTTTTGGCTTTGGGCGCTACGAACAAGGCTCCCATCGACCCATCGAACAACCCAATGACGATAATGCCAAGAAACGATATGGACTAGGTTTTCAAGAACCCACTGAGGCTTCCGCAAACCTTTGCCCCGAACCCACCATCGACCAATTTCTTCCAGACTCACCTATTCTTCCATCTTCACCTACGGAGTCGGCGGTTTCCATCCCTCCTAATTTTTTTTTTGCATAAACGCCATCCACTTGGAACCCCTAACCTATCAGCTCAACAGGGTTTCCAGGTCTCTCCCTCTCATTTATCCTAGCATGATAGACGATGAATCGACAACCATCAACATTGTCCATTGCATAGATGACGACGCCATTCTTAACTATATGGGTGCCGACGATTCTTTCATTCAGCGCTCTCTCCCTTCTGAAACACAGGTTATGTTAAATGAATCAACCATTGACATTAACCTTTCATCTTCTGATGTTCCTCATGTCTTAAAGATTGGTCAATCTTTAGACACCCAAGAGCAGATCGACTATACGACATTTCTCTCGGACAATCGCAAAGCCTTTGCCTGGACCTATGCTGACATGCCTGGCATCGACCCTAACATTGCCACTCATAACGTCGTCACAAACCTAGAGGCTAAGCCTGTTAGGCAAAAGCTTCACAAAATGCATCCTCGTGTTGCGCTCCTTGTCAAAGAGGAGCTTCAGCGTCTTCTCTCTGTTTCCTTCATCCAACCCATCAATTATCCGTAGTGGGTCTCTAACATCATTCCTGTCACCAAAGCGACTGGGGGGATCCAGATCTGCATGGACTATCGTGACCTTAACCTAGCCTGTCCCAAAGATGACTTTCCTCTTCCAAACATTGACCAACTTGTTGATCTTACGACTAGCCATGAGATGTTATCACTCATGGACAGATTTTTAGGATATATCCAAATCTTGATTGCACCAGAAGATCAGCACAAAACCACCTTCATTACACCATGGGGAACTTTTTGCTATCAGGTCATGCCTTTTGGTCTAAAAAATGCAGGCACCACATATCAGCGTGCCATGACTTACATCTTTCATGATCTCCTCCATAAAATCATGGAGGACTATGTAGATGACCTGCTTGGCAAGTCTAAGCTTTGTCGCAACCATTTGACTATCCTCAAGATCATCTTCTCTCATCTTCTTCAGTATAATGTCCATCTTAACCCCAAGAAATGCGTCTTTGGGGTCTTCTCAGGAAAGCTCCTGGGATTCATTGTCTCTCTTCGTGGCATCAAGATAGATCCTGCCAAAATCTGCGCTATCCTCAAAATGCCACCTCCAACTAATCTCAAGCAACTTCGCAGTCTACAAGGGAATCTCCAATCCATCCGCCGCTTCATTTTGCAGCTTTCTGACCGCTACCAACCCTTTCATCACCTCCTCAAGAAGGACGTCTCCTTTAAATGGGATAAAGATTGCCAAGAGGCTTTTAAAGCCCTCAAACGCTATTTGGTTTCTCCACCAGTCCTTATTCCACCAAAGGACGACCAGCCCTTCTACCTCTACATCTCAGCAACCAATCATTCGTTAGGTGCCATGATCGCGCATCGAGACGAGCAACACCATGAGCAAGCGGTCTACTACATAAGCCAAACACTTGTCGACTATGAAACTCGGTATACTCATACCGAGAAACTCTGTTTGGCATTAGTCTTTGCCACTACCAAGCTTCGTCACTATCTTCTTAATCACAAAACCTTTGTCATCACTCACACTGACCCTCTTAAATACATGCATTCCAAGCCATATCAAAACCAACGTATGGCTCGTTGGCTCATGCTTCTTTCCAAGTTTGACTTAGAATTTGTCCAGCAAAAATCTATAAAGGGGCAAACAATCGCTGACCAACTAGCAGATGCCCCTCTTCCCGACAATCAACCTTCTTAGTGCGAGTTTCCCGATGAATCTATTGCCACTCTCTCGATTGATGACACATTCTACCAAATGACGATGTTCTTCGACGGCTCCAAATGTCAACTCGGTGGGGGTGTGGGGGTCATCCTCATCTCACACGAGGGTGAGCCCATGCCCCTGTCTTTCAAACTCGACTTTGAATGTACCAATAATATGGCCGAATACGAAGCCTTAATTTTGGGACTTCAAACTGCCCTTTCTTTAAACATCAAGACCATCAACATCTTCAGTGACTCACAACTTGTTGTCAATCAAATTAATGGTTCATATCTTTGTAAAAATGAAATTTTACAAAAATACAAGCACCGTGTTGACACCCTTCTAGCATCTTTCGACCATTACTTATTGTAGATTGTCCCTCAATCTACGAATAAGTTTGTTGACACCATGGCTTCCCTCGCCTCACATATTCCTTCTTCATCATCATCCTCATCAATAATTTATGTCATGGTACATCGTGTCCCATTGCCTTCATACATTTCCACTGACATCAACCTCGTCCACACCATAGACTCTAGTTCACAAGATGTATGGTATAAACAACTTGAGGACTACTTGGCTCATTCTATCATTCCTCCCAACCTATCTAACAATGCACGGTGAGCTTTCATCAAGCGTACCGCTCTCTATACTATGCTAGGGGGCCTTCTCTATAAAAGAGGTTTTGACGGCCTTCTTCTTCGCTGTTTAAACTCCACTGACGCCTCTCATGCTGTTAAACAAGCCCATGACGGGATTTGTGGCGGACACTTCAGTGGTAACTCGGTTGCCAAGCGCATCCTTCGCCTGGGTTATTATTGGCCCACTCTTCATCAAGACTATAGCGATTATGTTCGGCGTTGCATCAAGTGTCAGAAGCATGCTAACTTGCTTCATCTCCCTAGTCACGCCTTACAAGTCACTCAAAATTTCTGGCCTTTTTCATAATGGGACTTAGATCTCATCGGCGAGATTAACCCTCATTCGTCTCTTCATCATCAATCCATCATCACTACCACCGAGTATTTCACTAAATGGGTGGAAGCTATTCCTCTCATCTCCACAAAAGTCAACAAGATTGTCGACTTCATCAACACCCACATCATCTGTCGTTTCGGTGTACCTCACAAAATTATCACCGATAACGGAAAGTCTTTTAAAAACAAAACTGTCCAGAAACTTTGTGACTCCTTTGGCATTAAACTCAGCTTTTCTTCGCCTTACTACCCACAAGCAAATGGGCAAGCCGAGGCTTCTAATAAAATCTTAACTAAAATTCTCATGAAGGTGGTCAACGACACTGGAAGGGATTGGCACGTTCAAATACCCTTCGCTTTGTGGGCCTACCGCACTAGCATCCAAACCTCTACAGGTGCTACCCCTTTCTCTCTAGTGTATGGAACAGAGGCTGTTTTACCTCTCAAAGTACAGATCCCATCTCTTCGCATTTCTCTCCATGACATTCTTTCTAACGATGACTTTCGTCAAGATCGATTAGCTCAACTTGAGTTACTCGACGAACGTCGTCTTGCTGCTCTCAACCATCTCCATGTCTATCAAAATCGCATCAAATGAGCCTATAACAAAACTCTGAGAGAAAGAGATTTCAATATCGGAGACCTTGTCCTCAAAGAGAATCAACATATGACCAATATGGAACGGAGTAAATGAGGCAAGTTTGCTCCTAATTGGCTCGGACCTTATATCATCACGCACAAGTATGGATCAGAGACTTATCGTCTGTCTTCTCTTGAAGGCCGGCCAAAACTTGAGCCCCTTAATGCTTTGCATCTGTGACCATTCTACTGTTAGTCGAGTACTCATCCACTTGACATTTAACTTGAGCTCGTCCCTTGAGCAATCCTTGTCCTTTTAATCCTCAAATCATTTTCACCCTTTTTCCCTTAACAAATCCTCTATAACCCTTTTATGACGTATGGATGCTTCATCCTAATAAAAGGGAGCCCTTGACCTTCTATAAGTCTTGTCTATGACTCAACATTCTATCAATAATAAATCCAGATGTCGAAATATCCAAGGTCACAAAATCAAATTAAAAAGCAGACTGCTCCCTCGAAGGACAGCTATACTATCATTGCTGTAGCTAATAGACTGCTCCCTCGAAGGACAACTATTCAAAAGCCCTTAAATTTATAAAGCAAAATATAGACCACTCCCTCGAAGGATGGCTATGACTAAATCTTGCTACAAATAGCACTTTCTTAGAAGCTTCCCGCATCGATCAGCTTCACAAATGACCACAAAATAGATGACATCTCTATGTGGACTTCCCGCATTGATCAGTTCGCTCTTAAAAAAAAAAAAAAAAACGGGTCATGGACTTGACTTGTAGTTGTCTCAGGGTCTCCTATAAAAAGGGGCAAAGTTATCCCTACTCTAAAAACGGGTTACCCTCTCCTCCTATCCCATTACCTACTCAAGGGACTTCGAGCTCGCTTTAATATTGAAGCGATTCGATTACCGCTCTAACACAATTCATGGTCAACGATGCAACGCATGAATGGGGCTCTTGGTTCTAACAACCCCTATCTATGCTGTCATTTTGGTCCTTGTCAATAAAAGGGTGCTTATGCCTTTTACTTTCTACCTACACTTTGGTCACATTCAACCACATCATTTGTCAAAACAATTCAACCCGACTCTTTTTTAACCACTCACATAGCCTAATCATTCTGGTTTCCATAGACATCAACACACATGGAAACTATCAACCACACAATTTATGTCAAGCATAAACCATTACTTGCTGAAACATAAATCAACTTGCAAATCATTTTTAGCATACATCCATCACGAATATGGATAGTTGCTAAGGGTTGAAAAACCCCGACCAATGTTACAGAATACACCACTTGGAAAAGGCTGTAGCATCATCTTCTCCTCATCATTTCAAAGCATGTACCCTCAGACATATGGAAAGTGTTATATCATTATCATGACCAAAATCAACCACTTTGATCTTTTTCCTCCCTCTTGGGAGAACTACATTGGCCTGAGACCCTAACGATAGGGGCTATGTAGGCAACACTCAGTTGACATGGGGTCTTCTGGGGTTAGCTCGGCCATTCCTTCATCGCATTTCTTTCATCGCGTTCTTTCATCACCTACCAATCACATCACAAACAATCACATATTTTCATAATCATTAACATTAATCATTTTCATCCATATCATTAGTCATTAATCCTAATCATACATCCATCATCATATAAACACCATAATATCAGCATCATAATCCTAAACATCATATCAAAACATATATCAAATCAAAATAACATACAAACGCATCCATAACATTTTTCATAAACACATTCATGATCAAAATCATATATATATATATATATATATATATATATATATATATATATATATATATATATAAATCAATGTTTTATACAATCGCACAATCTATGCCTCTATCTCTCTCTCATACATCTCGCAGGCCAGTATATACATCAAAAATAAACATCATAATCTGCCCTTAAGGCTGTGGCTGTGGTGGTGGTGGCGGTGGCCGAAAAGATGTTGTATCCTCTCCCCCCTCTGATCTGTGTCATCTGCGAGACCTAAAAGCCGTCGCTCGAGACATAGACCTCTGTCGACTCTGCTCTGCCCTCATCTCAGAGTATCATTGTATCTGAGGGAACCCCCTGATGCCCCTCTCATAATACGCGACCTCGTCTAGTGCATCACTGTATCTAACTAGAGATACAGTCTGCGGTGGACCCATCAGACCTACTGCCGTGCCCTGCACTGAACCCTGCAGCTGTGAAAACTCTGGCTGCACTGACACTGACTGTGTGGGCTGCTGAACTGGCTGCTGAAGTGGATACTGCATCAAGCCCTATCCTCTCAAGCCTTGTCCTACCGATGCCTGTGCCTGGGCTGCAGCCAACTGACTCTGCAAAATAGTGATCTACCCTGTCAAAGTAGCCACTCGACGTGTCAACCCTGCCATCTCCTCCTGTAAACCGATGACCTGGCTCTCCAAAATGGTCACTCGTCCTCGTGCTGCATCCCTCTCCTGGATGGCAGCATCTCTCTCCTGTCGGGCCACATCCCGCTCCCTGATCACTGCCTGTAGATCAAGCTGTGGTCCTACCTGCACCCCTGTATACTGACCTGCCCACCATGTCAAGTAGGCCTATGAACATCTTGGGTTGGCTATCCCAGGTCCTGCCGGCAACTCCTCAAAATTTGGCCCCTCTGTCTCCTCTGGCAGTGGAAGCGGTGCCTCTATATCATCCCACCTGTACTGCGGGAATGCGGGAGGTACATCCTGTAGTAGCCCATACTGGCACCGCACTTTCTCTGTTGAGATCCTCTCGATCTCACCAGCTCGCCTACCTCTGACCCATCGCATGCTCTGAGTCCCCACCAACTGCTCTCCCTGATCTCTGAATGTTGGATACACCATATATGGTCTCCAGATGATATCTGTAGGGATCAGGGCCTCTAGTACCCCTCGATAGTGGTCAATATCCCTGACCACTCCGTCCACCCGTGTCTATGCCATCACCTCGTGCCATCACCTGAATCTGACCCTGAAGCTGGCCTGAATCACCACTGGGAGGCCGAGAGGTCGTGTGACCACGATGTCCTCATAAGCCCAGCAATGCAGAAGGTGGCCAACGCACAAGCTATACCGCCACCGTCAGCTAATGCCACACATCTCTCTGTATATCTGGGCCAAAAAAACTGGTGCCCAGGTGAACACTGTCTGCCGCTCTATCATATCTGTCAAAACTCCGGTCATAGCGATCGAAAACCTGCCTCCCTCTGCATCTGGCAATGCATAAACTGTGATGCCTATCATCATTAGGATCGCCAGCTGATGTGCATCCTCGTTCGCAGCGTAAAGGGGCTCATATGCAAAACTAGCTGAGTGATAACTCACCTCAGCTGCATGCTCTCCAAACAATATCACCATCTGAATATCATGCGCCTCTCTCGAGCACGCATATAAGTTTGCTCCGTGTACCGGCAGCCACAAAATCCGGTATACATCCTCCACGATCACGATCATCTCCCCTGTTGGCAAGTGGAAGGTGTTGGTGGAATGATCCCACCACTCGATCAGAGCCACCATCAGGCTCACGTCCCTCGCCACTCGACAATAGCGTCGCAGCCCGCCTAGTCCCATTGCGCTCATCTGTGCCCACTCCTCTCCTGTGATGTCCCGATGCATCTACATCAGCAATGTCGGCAGTCGATCTCGCAGCATCAAAGTCTGCCTCGCCTGCATCCACCCAAGTCAATCTCATGTTAAAAATTTCCCTCCTCTTTCTATTTTGACCAACCTATTTGACCATCTACGCCTGACCTAACCTCTGGGAAGCCCTTGGTGTAGCTTCGACCCCTCGACTTGACCATTTTTCATCCCTCTTTTAATTAGGCAGCCATCGACATCGATTAGCGTGTCGACAACGACACTCACCTAACCGACGTCGATCACTTAGTGACTAAGGTCGGCATGTTAGTGACCGATGCCGGTCACTGGTCGGCCGACGCCGGTGAACACGCCAATGTCAGCGACTGGTTCAGCCCTAAGACCAAACGGGGCGAGCCCTAAATTTAAGACTTCCCCATTTCTACCCCCAACCTCCCCAAAACCCTCTCAATACCTCCTAACCTATCCTAGATCCCTCCCCCACCTTCCTAGCTACCCTCCCCCCTCAATTTCTACCTAAATTACCAAAAATTTCAAAAAAACCAATCAAAATAAAAATCTAACCAAATAGGGCTTAGAGACCCTCCTACCTCGTCTCGACGTCGCCGGCGTGGTGGCACGATGGGTGCCGCTGGTGGTGGACCTCTCGCGGGTCCTCTACTGCCCTCTGCCATCACTTCTGCATCAAGCTCCTCCTAGCCCACAAACGTCTCTGCAGCCTCCAATCTCTCTCCACGCGTCTCTCTCTCTCCACCAATGTTTCTCTGACACCTCACACTGCTCCTCGGTCAACCTAGTGTCACTTTCACTCACTTGGCTCCAGACCTCTTTTCTCTCAGTCAACTAAATCACAAATGACTTCTGGTCGGCCGCCAATCTGGTTTTGTCAGATTTGGTAGGCCACCGACGTCAGCATAAGCGTGCCCTAGTCCGCCGACGTCGGCCGATATTTTACCGACGTTGATCCCTTTATGTCTCCGATGTCAATTTTATCACCGACATCGACAACATTCAAACCTATTTTTTCATCACGTTGCCCCACAATCATGTCCCCAATCAGTCAGCCCTCCAATACACGTCATTTTGGCCCCCTGGGGCACACTTGAGATCACTTTTGCCTCCGTCCATCGACCACCAGACCTTGGAGATCATGACCATCTCCTCTATCTGTGACTACTTCCAAAGCGATTTTGCCTTGGTTGTTTTTGCATGTATGTTACCTCATGATTGGTTAGCAAAATTGTGTGCACACTTTTGACCTTCACAAGTATAGGATCGCAAGCCGATTGATCCCCACTACTTGTGACATTTTCATGTTTTTGGGAGCACTTCCTGAGCCTAGAATACCTGGCACACGATGACCATTGGAGCTTCAGCTTAGATTGAATAACTCAATCAGCAGATGACTAAATGCTGAGGCCCAGTTATTTCAATTTTGGCACTCCTCGACCCTCAACCTGCGACAATTTGACCTGACCACCCTCGTGAAGTGGTGTACGTGCAATCACAACTTTTGCAACGTTCTCACTTTATCTTCACCCTTTTCATCCACTCTCTATCAAATCAACACCTGATTCTAGGTTCCCTTCTCTCGACTCCTGCTTTGAGGGGGAATACCTCATCCATAATCGGTGCAACCAACCCTCCTATTTTTGTCTTGCAGTTCACTTGAACAACCAACAAGACGAAATCAACCTTATCCCATACCTGGGGCAACCGACTCCTGTTTTTGTCTTGCAGTTCATTTAGAGCAACCAACAAGACAAAAAGGGGCAAATGTAGACACCGAAATAGTGTCTAACCCTTGGTCACCTTCCCCCTTGGTCCATTCTTAACCCATTCTTAAACCATGCACTTACTAATTTAAAAATAATAATTTATTATTAATATCCTCCCTTTTGACACATCACCTATAACACCTCGTCTGACACCTCGCCTTAGACTATTTCCCACCCTATGACTCACCCAAGACCTATTCTTACTTCTCTCTAACTGCCTAACCAACTCTCGTGCGTATTTAGCCCAACCTTTGACATTCTCCAACGGATAGTGCACTTGGCAGATGGAGAATGGGCTTGGTGGCTCTTTTACCCGTTCTCCACCCACCGACGTCGGTCAAATGTCGGTCGACGATGGCGGAATTGCCGACGTCGATTATACTTAAACCAATTTTCTAACCCTTTGACAGGACCCGAATCAAAAATCGTTAATCTCTGGAGCTAATCACGAATCTCTAATCTTCTTCCAGTGAAACAAAGTTCTCGTGCTTTTGCTTTCTAGTGTTCTGGCTTCTTGGTGTTCTTGCAGGGATCAGAGTTCTTGACAGCATTTTCTAGGCACTGAGGTCTTGCATCAGACATTCTGCACAGGGATTGCACGATATCTCCATCACCAGCGATAACGGAAACACAGCTTCTTCACTTTTGCCAACTCGTATCACAGCTAAGTATTTGTACTATTTTCATTTCAGTATCATTTCAAATATATTAGCATTCTGTCTATTGTCTATTCCAAGCATCCTTGACCCAACCTTCCCTGTTCTTCCCGGAGAGACTGAGAAGCCTTCTCTCACCCCTTATTCCCTTTCCTTTGCCTTTGACACCCCTTTAGTCTCTCTTTAGACAACACCCTCTGTCCAATCAACTCAACACAAGCTATCAGAGACCTACAAACTATTTTAAGACCAATCTAATCAACCTGACTAAATTGCTTCACGGAAAGGCTAAAAGGCCTTTTTCCTACCCCTTACCCCTTTTCCTGACAACATACCCTCTGCCTTAGTTCTTATTAAAGATTCTATCTACTGTTTTACCATCCCAAACAAAATCCTTGACTCACAGACGAGACCACAGTCCATTCTGCAGACCAAAAACTAGACCTGTAACCCGTCCCTGGCCATTGCCCCGTCTGACCTCGTCCACCTCCCCTACCGACGTCGGCAGTCTAACCGTCGTCGGTGACCTTCCTGACCAACGCCGGCAATATCACCGCCGTCGGCGACTGTGCTAAGCAGATTGCAGCTTTATCAGGTACGCATTTGCTTTCAGTTCTTTCTTTTCAGTGTTTTATCATTTCTCTTTTCTGTCTCTATCATATTCTGTTTTAACAGTGGATTGTCATCCTCCAAGAAGCCTTAGCGCTTCTAGGACCAAGCTTTTGCTTGGCAATCCACCCTCTTATCAACTAACATTTTTCGTGTTTTAGTGTCTGTCTCTTTCAGGTGTCATCCTCCACAACCAAAGAGGAGTTCTCACAACGTCTGGATTACGGTGCGCAGACTACATCCAGGTACATACAAGCCTTGACCATTTCTTTAAGTTTCTCATTTTCTCTCTTTGAATGTGAAAGCGAAATTGCATAGAAACAGTTATGACCATATTAAAGTCATTTGAGGAGATTCTATAGTCATAACATAGGCTACAAGTGTCCAACAAGGCCTCAATCAAGAGGAATGACCAATATGGCTTCAAGAAAAGCAGGTTACAAGGCTATTTGTAGGTATGAAAGCATGAGTAGGCCTTTGAAGGCATTTGAAGAAGACTCATGGCCCTACATAGGATTCTCAAGACTTCCCATGGTGATTTAAATAGGCTTCCATGCCCTAATCTAACATATGATGACTATCTCACCATGTAACATAAGAGGCCTTATGAAGGTAAGTTGGGGTCTAAAAATCTACAGGATTCTCCTAAAAGCATTGTGTAAACCCCTTGAAGACCCCCTCTGGTCATAAACAAGGCCTAAAAATAGTCCTCAATGTTATTTTAGGCTTCTATGGCAAAGAGGGTTTTTTGGGTACTCTTTTGTCAAACAAGTGTGTAGACTATAGTTGCAAGGTGATCCTTAATGCTTGACAAAGGCTCATTGACCTGATGCAAGAATTTCATGAGTTACCCAACTATGGTGGAGGCCTTTAAGACATAAAAATTGGCTTTGATTGAGTGACGAAGTCCTAATATCAAAAGGGGTGGAATAAGAAGTTTGAAGCTCATGTTCACATCTTTAAGAAGAAACATCATTGTAAGAGACCAAGGTTAGCATAGAGGATCTTCAAGGGTGCCAAGTGTCAATCAAGGAGCTTGTAACTAGTCTAAAAATAAAATAGGTAACTCCATGAGAAGGAGTTATGACCAAGAAGGCATAAAAACTGTCAGGAAGGTCTTGTATGCCACCCTTATGAAGAGTTACATCAATAAATGTCCTAGAAGGCTAAGAGGGAAAATGACAACACATTCTTAACAAGCTTAGTGTCACTCTTTCCTTGTTTTTTAACTAATTTGATCATGATAGGCATCTCATGAGTTCCTTTCTTGTCATATTCTTTTCTCTTCTTCCAATTCTTCTATAAATGAAGCCTTGAGAGGCATTGAATGTATCCTCAAACTGGTTATGGTGAAGCCCTACCAATTTTTAAGACTTTTACTTACCTTTGAAATTAATTCAAGTTGAGTTCTACTATTTTCATCTTGCATATAATTATTTTTAGTGATTTATTAATGAATGTTTTGTGATAGTGAGATTATTTCCTTGCATTTGTCCTTATTTTTTCTACCTCTATGTAAGTTAGTCTTCTTTCTACAAGTCATATGATGTGTAATACATGATTTTATAATTTTAAGCGTTGAAATATCATTAGCGTCTCCTACTAGGCATCTTGACTAATAAACTTAGTTGTTTCAATATCCATATCCTTCATATAGAAGCACTAGTGTGGTAAGAGTTATTTTGAAGCTGTAAAATCAAATTGTAACTTGTTGTGTCATAGTGCAAACAATAGCAAGTTGAGGACTCTATATTTGATGCAGCACTTCCATGTTTGCTTACTAGTTTTAGCTCATTTATATCATTTTTACTTTCAAGTGTGATAATTTTGTTAGAGTTTTGGGTGAAGCATCAAATGAGCCAGCCCAACTCAGAGGTTCAATCCACTTATTAGGTCACCCACAACTTAGGATTGTTTCCATGCTATCATCTACTTAGAAAGGCTTGAACAACCTTTCTAGGAGTGCAAATTAGATAGATAACAGCTTTGGCATGCTTGATGGGAATGAATTTGAACAAGGTTGTCCAAGATTGATGTTGTTATTGGCAAATTTGTAGTTGTAACAACCTCCTTCATGTAGCATCTGGTAACTCCAGGAAGTTCATAGCTTTTGGTTGCAGACTAGCAAGCTAATTTTCATGCCAAAGGTGACAATAAGGTCAAGGACCAAAGATATTTCTCTTGTTTTTTTTAATTAAATTTATTTGAAGTCAAAATAAAGATATTTCTCCATACTCTTATTTATACCAAAACACGTAGAAGAAAGCTTCATTTCCAATATACTCCAAGCTCTCCCAAGGCTAGCAATATGGCTAGAAATATGCCTTTTGTGACATTAAATGGTGGGTCTCCTCCAAACCTTGCATAATATGATGAGATCCCTATGGCAGCCCTTAAGAGTGTCCCATACTTTAGTGGAGACAACACTAATACACCCATTGAGCACATAAGAGATATGGCTAATTTTTGCAATCTCCACAATGTCACCCAAGAGAATGTAGCCATTAGGTTGTTGGCAATATATTTGAAGGGAAAAGCTTTGGATTGGTATAGGAATCTAGATTCTAATTCAATCAATTCATGGGATGGATTGAGAGAGAATATGAGTAAGAGGTTTGACGATAAGAGTGATCATTTGTAACTAGCTAAATAATTGACTACTATCTAGAGAGCTCTAAAAGAATTCATGCAAGACTTCGATTATAGGTTCCAAAAGACATGGGATAGGATCTTAATTATTGTGAGACCCACTCTAAATTATACATTCCTCTGCTATATCAATGCATTGAATAGTGACATAGATGTTATGATACAATCTATGGGAGGAGAGATGTTACATCCCGATTTCTCACTAAGCAAATTTACCTGATTATCCATGGATTTGTATGGTTGGTAATTTGATTTGGTTATTATCAACTAAGCTATAAGTCATATGCTATTATAAAATAGTTAAATGTTGCTTTGATTACTTGATTTGCATTGCTATGAGTTTAGTTGTATATTATATTCTTTACATTATGATCATGTTGATTTGTTGTTACATCAATATTTTATGATATATATCATGGTGTTACGGAATAACTACCTACCTATTTTGAGTTTGACGTAGGAGAGATTCTTCCCTTAGAACATGATGAAGGGAGATAATCATCAGAGAGGATGATGTAGATGGAGGTATTGGGAGATGATAGAGGAACAATTAAAATCCATGCACACACCACGTTAGATAGTACTCATTATATGCATAGTTTGAATTGTTAGCGTTAGTACATTTTTTATGTTGTCTGCATTTAGATAATTATTTATGCATGTTAGTTGTGTGTTAGCTCAGTTTAATTCAACGTGAAATTAATCTTGTGTGATTGCATTTTGGTTGTTATAAGTATATTTAAAAGTTAATGTTAAAAGAGTCAACCATTATTATAATTAGAAAAAAATATATATAAAGGGAAAAGCATCATATAAGAAATAAAATGATTTAGAATAAAGCCAAAAAATAAAATCACAAAAAGAAAAGAATGGTAAACTTTAAAGGGTGAGCCTTAAAATGCAAATATTCATGCAAAGGATAAAAAGGAAGAGGCACAATGTAGTAGGATAAGAGAAGATAGGGGAGTGTGAATTTGGGAGGAGAACATCATCGTAAAGAAAAGAGGAGCAGAGCAAGAGGAGGGAGAGAGAGAGAGAGAAGAGAGAAGGGAGGAAGATATTTTCATTTGTGCCATTTCAAATTTAGAGCTTTTACCAGGTAGGCAATATTATTTATGTGGAATCTAAAAAAAAAATTGTGTATATTAAATCAAGCGCTACTTAAGGACTGCATGTGTAATGTTATGGCAATTTGTGTATTATCAATCAAACATGATAATTCATTTATGTAAGGGTTGAATATAGTTAAATTGTAGTTTTTTTTGTTATGTGTATATCCAAAACTAACCCCAATCTATTGTAGACTAAGTGTATGTAGCGGTGATTTACAAATGATTGTGTATTGGATCAAAAATCTTTTGAACAGACATTGAAATGTCATTTGTGAGTTAGATAGGGTAACCAATGTCATATATTGTGTTTTATCAAAACCATGAGATTTTACAAGTCTAAAACTGCATATATAATGTTACAATGGCATATGATGAGCTATATATAATGTATACCACACTATGTATGGTGTATAGTGATTTATGTATGATAGCGGTTGGTTTAGATAAATTTGAACTGTGTGAAATATTGTAAACTATGTATAAGGTTATTCAAAATAGTGATATGTGTAAACTATGTTAATGGACAGTGCAACGTCAATGAAATAATGGATTTATCCACATATTGATTGCTGGAAGTATTTTACATATTATTGATTATGTGCTTTGTCATTTAAAATAGTGATCTATATAAGTAGGAATTGAGGATATTGTATTTAATATAGTGAACTATATAATATAATGTTATTCAAGATAGCGAACAATGCATAAATATATGTGCAAGTTATATTTGAATATTGGGTAATTAGGTTATATTATTAATTAATCAAGATTATATCATCGAGTTTGTTATGAATATCAAACTCGATTTTGGCTCTTTTGTCTCCCATCTATGCATTGTCTATGTTGTGGTGTGTTGAAATCATCATTGTCTATCGAGGTTATCATGTTGCCATCAAACTTGAGCTCCTCGAGCTCAGACTCATTTTATTCAAACTGTGTTGAGCTCAATTCTTCATGTTTTATCCTTGCATCTCAAGCCATTTAGCTGCTTGACTCAGGCTTGTTTAGTTCACTTCCTTTCTATAGCGATCATTTATACATGCTCTCCAAACTTCAACATCTAAATTTGAGCTCTATTATGATTTGAACAAGTTTTGTAAGTATAAAATGAGCTTGAGGTGATGCCATTCTCTTCAATTTTGAGGTCCATGCCTTCACTTAGAAAAAAATACACGAGTTCTCCTTTTGTAACATTTGAGTTGAAATCATATGAATTTCTTGATTAATAAATATAAATGACCGTTGACATGAGTAATTATATACTATACATATTATGATTATATTTAGTATGTACAAGGGCATATATATATATGGACTCAAGTATTCATATAAATATATAACATAAATAAGTGTACTAGGTTATGTGCTCATATTTATAGTTTCATTGTTTGTTAAAAACTAAGTCATATATTCTAGAAGAATAGAACACTATTTATATAGGCACAAGCCTCCTAAAAATATAACAAGTTGTTTAAACAAAATATTATGTGTTCGTGAGAATTATGACTTTCGTTATCATGATTGGTTATTCATAATTGACTAGTTGTATATATGAACAATGGACTATGATATTGTTGTTTTCATAAATGTATTATATTTGAATCTACTTACGAAAATTAGAAATATGCATTCTAAATATATATAATACCCAGTTGGTATAAATTGTACTTGTTATGCTTATTATTTATGTCATAAATAATATAGTGGAGATTTATTCATATGTTTGACAGATTAAATGTATGTATTTTGATTATTCCTATGTTTAACATATTTTATGCCTGCTAAGAGGAAGTAGTATGTATGAATCTATTGGTTATATTAATGAAACTAAGTAGCGAGATGGACTTCACTAGCTTACTAGTATCACCAATGTCACATGAAGGTAATCTGATCAAGTGGTGTGTATGAATTTGACCGATCCTAGAGATTAATAACAACTAAAAACTTTGGCTAAAGTAATGTTTAGTTAGACATTGTCATTTCATATGTATGATTTACATGTTTGTGTGATATCATGTTAGAATGTTTTTTTTTTTTGGTACACATCATGTATTTGAAATCTTATAGCACACAAGTATTAGCTTGTCTCTCTGGATTCTCGCACCATCACTATTTACTCATCTATGAAGGGAGGGTCATTCCTTGATGGGAGATTGTGTGGGGGATCAATGGTTTGTGGTTGGTGTGTAAAATCACTCATATGATGTTCTCCCTTCCCACAATAGTACTTAATTGGAGACTACACTTGAGATTACCATAGATACTAGAGTTCAGGGAACTCACGCTCTGAGGAGTCTTGTACCTTGTATCTCACATCTTATATTTTAATTATTATTGAAACATTATTCCTGATGAAATGTAATTATTTACTTATTATACATAGACAATAGTGGTTATATGTTTATACCAACTATGGCTGGAAATCTGTAATTACTTTCTATAATCAATTATGTTTTATTTCATTGGATGCTAGTGATTAGTGATAGATAGATGTTACATGATTATTTTAAAATTAACATACTTAAATTGTTTTATCTGGATCACTAATTATATTCTCACAGTGAAATCTAATGAAAGAATAAGTTGTTTATTTTTTTTTTAAATCACGTTATTTTTAGTTAGTCCCAATGGGGATGTTATAAGAGACCTTACCGAAAGCCTATGACCTTACCATCAAAGATAAAAATAACCCCATACATGATAGAAAGATATCCCCAATGCCTCCCATGTCATTGTTTCCTGATATACAACCCCCTACTCCCACTCTTGTTCCCATTCCTACATTGACTGGTGATAAGTTGGTTGCTCCTAGTCAACCAAGCAAGTCAAATGATGTTGAAGGATGGCTTAAGACCCCTACCAACAAGGTTATAACAATGTAAAAAAGACAAAAAAACCAATTTCATAGACCTTATAAATCTCTATATCATTCCATTCAGTCATATCATCCCAATAGGCCACCTTTCCAAAGCAATTCTCAAGGGAAAGGGTAGATTACCAATATTAGACCATATAGTAGCTATAATCCCAATGTTGCCTCCACTTATATAGCCTTAGTGCCTAATAAAAACAACTTGGTATAAGAGCATGATTGGTATTCTCGATGGGATCAACCTCCTAATCAACCCTCTATTCAAGGTGATGTGTTTAATGAAGCTTGTGTGGTACAAAATGGAACCATTCTTTATATGACACAAGTTGAAGTTTCAAATCAAGTTATGACCAATGGAAAAAAATTCCAATCAAATGACACATTATTAAATTGGCAATAGGGATATTGGTGTACAATCAATCAATTAGGAAGCACAAGTAAGGTTAGTGATACTTCTATAGTAGGCAATACAAGGTCTAAAAGGAGAGAAATTGATGATGCTCAAGAGATTGGTAAAACTGTATCCACTTTGCCTTTTGTGTCTCAAGGAGCAAGGGATGTTAATTTAGTTAATAAGGCCCAAGAAACTCAAAAAAACTAGAATGTGAAGGGTGTTTTCATACCCCAAACTATGCAACCTCAAAACAATATGGCATCTCCCAAAGGACAACCAAGAGTTATCAACTCTTCCATCAACATTGTAGGCCAAATGAAGAAGGTGAATGTAACCATTACTATGTGGAATACATTGTATCTTCCTAGCCAAAGAGAGATACTTAAAGAGGAATTGTCAAAGCTCAATCTTTCAAAAACATCAGCTAGAAGAGAGTGTACTATTTTCACAAATAATCATACATGTACTAGTGGGTAGCCAAGCAAAGATGGTAAGCCACCTCCTTTTTATGTTTCAATGATCATTGGAGATTTCCTAGTACATAATTTCATGATAGATAGTGGGGCAAGTATCTTGGTGATGCCTCAACAAATATTTGATAAGTTAGGCCTAAAGTATGAGACTAATGCCAAAGGTGTCTTACAATTTGTTGGTTCAGTTACTAAGACTGTGGTTTTGATCAAAGGTTTGAGATTTACTCTTCATGCTTGTCCTAAATTATCCATTTATCAAAATGTTTGTGTATTGTATTTGCCACCATACTTTTCTATTTACTTATCAAGAGACTTCACCGCCAAGATTGGGGGTTACTTATCATCTGATTTGTCATACATAGATTTTTAAAATAGATATGGAACTAAGGCTACAATTAGATGTAAACCTATGTCTAATTTTAATCTTAATCCATACAAGCCAAACATTTCAAATATTAATTGCACCATCATTGATGAGAAGGATCATCCTAATGATCAAGAACCAATTGTTCCTCTTGAAGACATATCAAATATTTTCTTTTATGAGTGGGGAGTATAAAATCATGAGTATGATCCATATAGAGGTGTTGAAGAAGTTTTTATTGGTGTGTATTGTTTGCATGAAGAAGGTATATCCATACCCTCTCTCTCTAAGCCAAGTGAAGATAATGATGGCTTATATAAATTGTTCTTTGTTGGCTCAAGAAGAAAAAATAGAGTAAGGGTAGGTATTATGTTAGTTTCTCTTTCAAATGAAAATTACTATTCTACAATTAGATTTTATTTTAGTTGTACTTATAATGCATACATGGTCTTCAATGGGCAAGAAATAAAGGAGTAAAACAAGTACAAGTTTTTGGAGATAGTGAACTAGTTGTCCACCAAGTAAAAGGTAAAATTTCTACCAAGAATCCATTGTTGAAGTCCTACAAGCATAGATTATGGGATCTTATTGAAGATTTTGAGGCCTTCAACATCTAATAAATTCTAAGGGAAGAGAATCAACATGCTGATAGGTTAGCTTTAGTGGGAGCTCAATTTGACATCCCTGATGATGTGAAGAACTCAAAAACTTAGACACATATCACAATGGTATTAAGGCCATCAATACCAAACAATGGTATTAATTTACAAGTGTTTGAGTGTGAAAAACAATTATCATGTTTACTTCAACAAAAAGCTGAGTTTTCTAGTAAAAACTATGCCAAATTACAATAATAATATGGAGATCAAATTGTATAATTGAGGTCTAACAAGCTTCCCAAAGGGCTGGTAACTCTTGAGAACATATTCAATAAGAGCGGTCAGACAAGAAAGGATAATGTAAGCATGTCTACCAAAGAGGGACATGATGTGAGGGTGGATATCTCCGAAGATAAGATTCTCAAGCTTGGAAACATATGTATTTCAACTGAGAGAGTTGCATTTGTTGAGTTATGTAGATTTTTTTTTATGTCTTTGCTTGGTAATATAGTGATCTTAAGGGGTTTGATCCCACATTAGCCCAACACACTATTTAACTTGATCTAAATGCCAAGCCTATAAGACAAAGACAAAGTCCCATTAATCCTAAAGTTGAGATGCTAATGAGAAAATATCTAACCAAGTTGATATAATCAAAAATCATATTCCCTATCAAACACTCTTCATTGGTTGCAAACCTAGTTCCTATTAAGGATAATTATGTGTGGATTTTAGAGACTTTAATAGGGTGTCTTTTAAGGATAATTATCCTTTAACCTCTATGGAGCAAATTTTTTAAGTGGTTGCAGGTTCTCAATGCTTCTCTCTCTTGGATGGCTACTCAGGTTACAACCAAGTCTTGGTGAAGGAAAAAGACCAATATAAAACAACATTTACTACTAAATTGGGGAACATGTGCCTATAAGATAATGCCATTTTGGATGTATAATGTAGGGGATGCGTTATAAAGATCCATGGATATGGCTTTTTATGGTTTGATAAATCAAATGGTGTTAATCTATCTTGATGACATAATGGTTTTCTCAAAGAATGTTAGTGACCACCTAGTTCATCTTAAATTGATTTTTGAAAGGTGTAGACAATATGAAATCTATATAAACCCAATAAATGTGTTTTTTTAGTTTATGAGGGTAAGTTATTAGGCCACATTGTCTCCAATGATGGCTTTGTTATAGATCCTGAAAAGGTGAGTGCCATATTGGCTTTTCTTTGCCAAAGCATAAGAAGGTTTACAAAGTTTTCTTGTGAAAATAAACTTTATTATAATGTTCATACATGGTTTTTCTAACCTTGTGAATCCTATTGAAGAATAACCAAGCCTTTTTTTGGACTAAAGAAGGAAAAAATAGTTTTGAGGCCATTAAACAAGCCATTGCTCAAGCACCAACATATATTAATCCTAAATTTTCAAAATATTTCTTCTTGTATGCCTTTACTAACCTTAACACCATATCATCCATGTTCTTGTAGCATAATAGTAAATTTCTTGAAAATCCCATTGGCTTCTTTAGTTAAGGGATAGAATAGTATGAAGATAGATACACCTTTATAACTATATGTATAGACATTTCTTCACATTGTTGAAGATTACTAGATTTAGACACGAACAAAGTGGCTTCATGCCCCACATGTGCAGGGTGAGGGATGTTTATTTCAAATAAAAGTTACATTAAATGATTATGATGATGAGGAAAATTCCTCATGAGTTATAGAAAAGGAAATTGAGATGAGAGACATGAAAGTTTTGTTATAGGATCCCATTCATCACATCCCATTAGAACCGTGTCAAAAAGAGTTACATATTGTTGAAGAAAATCTATGCAAGGGTGGAAGTGAATTTAAATTGGTATTTATTAGGGGTAGAGTTTCTATTCAAATTTTGTTTTCAATTTCAAGGAAGAATTAATGAGAAACTAAAGAAGGAATGGTCAAGGCTTGATGGGTACCTGGATATAGTCTGCGCACCGTAATCTAGACGCTGTGAGTACTCCTCTTTGGCTGTGGAGGAATGACACTTGCAAAGAAAAGAAGCTTGGACAAAAGAAGGCGTTAAATGGACAGATGGTGGGTTGTCAAGCGAAAGCTTGATCCCAGAAGTATGAAAACTTCTTTAAGGGATATAAACCCACTAATTAATGGAAAGAAGTGTCTGATAAATAGCTAAATGATGAAGAACTGAAATGATAAAGAAATGAAATGAAAAAGGGAAGCAAAGACTTACTTGAAAGAAGCTGTTGAACTGATCACAGTCGCTGGCGTCGGTTGGTCAAGGTGCTGACGTTGGTTAATCTGCCGATGTCGGTTTGGGTAGTGACCGGCGTCGGCCGAGGCAATTGGCTTGGACGGGGTCTGGGCAGGTCTGTGGTCTGTGGACAGAGTCCGGTCAGGGTTTTGGTCTATGGACAAGGCCAAGGAAGGGTCTAGGTTTGTTAACAGTCTTGAGACAAAGTTTTTGGGCTTGGTTGAATGGTCTGGGGTCTGAGTCTGAGAGTCTGGTTAAATGGGCAGAATGTATGGTTCGATAGAGGACGGAGGAAATAGGGAAGTGGATAAGTCAAGATTTGGGTCTGGCTTGATTAACAGTCTGGTCTAGGGAGATATTTTTTGAAAGCAATAACTGAAAATAAAATAAAAACACAGATAATATACTTACCTATGTCTTGTGGAAGGTGTGCTACTGATGATTCCCATACCTGCTGTTGATGTAGCCTGTGTGGAGAACCTGTTGCTGATGGAGAACCTTGAAGCTATTGCTGCACCTGAGGGAGAGAGTGAGAGGCTTGATTGAGAGATTTCACAGATTGACAGATGGTCGAAGACTGAAGGATTTGAAGGATTCCTCAGTTGCTTCCAGAGATTAGCCGATTTCTGATTTGGATCCTCAAAGAGTCTGAAAAATTGGTTAAGTATAACCGACGTCAGCGATTCCACCGGCGTCGGCCGACACTTGACCGACGTCGGCGGGGTTAGAACGGGCAAAAAGAGCCACTAAGCCCGTTTTTCATCCGCCAAGTGCACTACCCATTGGAGAATGTCGAGGGTTGGGCTAAATACGCACGAGAGTTTGTTAGGCGGTTAGAGAGAAGTAAGAATAGGTCTTGGGTGAGTCATAGGATGGGAATTAGTCTAAGGCGAGGTGTCCTAGGTGAGGTGTCATGGGTGATGTGTCCAAGGAGGGGGGTTAATTCAAAATAAGTTAATTATTTTAAATTAGTAATTTTTAAGAATGGGTTAGGAATAAACCAAGGGGGAAGGTGACCAAGGGTTAGACACTATTTAGGTGTCTACATTTGCCTCTTTTTGTCTTGTTGGTTGCTCTAAATGAACTGCAAGACAAAAACAGGAGTCGGTTGCCCCAGGTATGGGATAAAGTTGATTTCGTAGACAAAAATAGGTGAGGGTTGGTTGCCCCGATTATGGATGAGGTATCCCCCTCAAAGCAGGAGTCGAGAGAAGGGAACTTGGAATCGGGTGCTGATTTGACAGATAGTGGATGAAAAAGGGGGAAGATAGAGTGAGAATGCTGCAAAAGTTGTGATTGCGCGTACACCACTTCACGAGGATGGTCGGGTCAAATTGTCGTAGGTCGAAGGTCAAGGAGTGCCAAAATTGAAATAACCGGTCCCCAGCATTTAGTCATCTACTAATTGGGTTATTCAATCTAAGCTGAAGCTCCATTGGTCGTCGTGTTCTAGGTATCCCAGGCTTAGGAAGTGCTCCCAAAAACATGAAAAAGTCACAAGTAGTGCGGATCAACTGGCTTGCGATCCTATACTTGTGAAGTCAAAAAGTGTGCGCACAATTTTTGCTAACCAATCATGAGGTAGCATACATGCAAAAAACAACCAAGGCAAAAATGCTTTGGAAGTAGTCGTGGTTTTAGGAGATGGGCATGATCTCCCATGTCTGGTGGTCGATGAATGGAGGCAAAACTGATCTAAGTGTGCCCCACGGGGACAAAGTGACATGGTCTGGAGGACTGACTGATTGGTAGCATGATTTTGGTCACTTTGAAGAGGTTTGAAGTGTTTAAGGCCGTTGACGTCGGTTATATAACCGATGTCGGTGGATAAAAGAGGCCGACGTCGGTAGAAATCGGCCGACGTCGGTGTCCTAGGGCACGATTTTGTCGACATCGGCGGCCTGCCAAATCTGACAAAACTGGATTGGCGGCCCACCAAAAGTCATTTGCTATTTGTCCAAGTGAAAAAGTGAGCTCTGGAGTTTAGTGTTTGAAAGTGACTCAAGTTGACCGAGGAGAGGTGCGAGGTGTCAGATAGGCATTGGTGAAGAGAAGGATCAAGTTGGTGATTGATTAGAGGCTGCAGAGGCGTTTGTGGGCCCAAGGAAGTGTGAGAGCAGAGAAACACAATGGAGATGGCAGAGGGGAGTAGAGGACCCACGGGAGGTCCACCACCAGTGGCACCCATCATGCCACCACGCCGGCGATGCCGGGACGAGGTAGGAGGGTCTCTGAACCCTATTTGATTTATTTTGGTTTTGAATTTAGTTTTTGAATTTTTTATTGTTTTAGGTTGAAATTGAGGGGGAGGGTAGGTAGGAGGGTGGGAAGGGTAGGTAGGAAAGACTAGGAGTCTTTGTAGAGGGTTTGGGGGGTGTTGGGGTGAAAAATGGGGAAGCCCTAAAAATTAGGGCTCGCCTCGTTCGGCCCTAGGGCCGAACTAGTCACCGACGTCGGCAATCCCGCCAGCGTCAGCCGACCAGAGGCCGGTGTCGGTCACTAACCTACCGACGTCAGTCACTAAGTGACAGACGTCGATTAGGTGAGTGCCTTCATCGGCACACTAATCGATGTCGGTGGCTGCCTGGTCAGAAAGAGTGGTAAAAAATGGTCAAGTCGAAAGGTCGAAGCTACGCCAAGGGCTTCTCGGGTGTCAGATTAGGCATAGATAGTCAGAATAGTTGTTAAAATAGGAAGAGTAAGAACAGTGCTAACACGAGATTGTCTGTGGATGGATGCAGGCAAGGCAGACTCTGATGCTATGGGATCGCCTCCCGACCTTGCTGACGTAAATGCACGGAGGCGTGTCAGTCGAGGAGTAGGCACAGATGAGCGTAGTGGGGCTAGGTGGGTTGAGATGCTACTGCAGAGTGGCGAGGGACGTGAGCCTCATGGTAGCATTGATCGAGCGGTGGGACCATGCCACCAACACCTTCCACCTGCCTACAGGCGAGATGACGGTCACGATCGAGGACGTGTACCAAATTTTGCGGCTACCGGTACACGGAGCTGATATCTATGTATGTTCTAGAGAGGCGCACGACATTCACATGGTCACGCTGTTTGGGGAGCACGTCACGGAGACGAGCTACCATTCAGTCAATTTTGCCTATGAGCCATTATACGTGGCGGATGAGGACGCACATCGGTTGGCGGTCCTGATGATGATTGGCATCATAGTCTATGCATTGCCAGATGCGGAGGGAGGCAGGTTCTCGATGGCCATGATCGGAGTTTTGATGGATATGCTAGAGCAGCAAACAGTGTTCGCCTGGGTGCCCATCTTTTTGGCCCAAGTATACAGAGAGTTATGGGGCATCAATCGGCAATGACGGTACAGACTATGTGTAGGCCACCTTCTGCACTGCTGGGCATACGAGCACATAGTGGTTACCTGACCTCTCGGCCTCCCAGTGGCGATCTAGGTCAGCTTTAGGGTCGGGTTCAGGCGATAGTGCGAGGTGATGGCGCAGATGCGGATAGACGGAGTGGTCATGGATATTGATCACTACCGAGGCATACTGGAGGCCCTGATTCCAGCAGATATTGTCTGGAGACCATACTTGGTCTATCCAGTGTTCAGAGACCAGGGTGAGCAGATGGTCGGGATGCAAAGTAGGCGATGGGTCAGAGGCAGGCGAGCCGGTCAGCTCGAGAGGATTCCAGCTGAGAGAGTGCGGTGCCAGTACGGGCTACTACAGGATGTACCTCCCGCTTTTCCACAGTACAGGCGGGATGACATAGAGGCGCCGCTCTCACTGCCAGAGGAGACAGAGGAGCCCAATTTTGAGGAGTTGTCGGCAGGACCTGGGATAGCCAACCCAAGGTGTACAGAGGCCTACACGGCATGGTGAGCAGGGTAGTATACAGGTATACAGGTGGGTCCCCAGTCAGATCTACAGGCTGTCACGAGGGAGCAGGATACAGCCTGTGAGGAGAGGGACACCGCGAGGCAGGAGAGAGACGCGGCTCATGTCCAGGTCTCAATTTTGCAGGGACAGTTGGCAGGGGTTACAGGGCAGCTGGCAGAGATGACAGGTCGGGTGGCAGCGCTGACAGGGCAGGTCACTCTATTACAGGGATAGCTGGCTGCAGCTCAGGCACAGGTAGTGGCAGGCTAGAGTTTTGGAGGGCAGGGCCTATGGCAGCAGCCATCTCAGTAGCTAGCATTTTCACAGGGGGCAGGACCATCAGCATCAGTGCACTTAGGTCAGCCACAGCCACAGAGGTTAGGACAGGGCACAGTCGTAGGGCAGATGGGTCCACCGCAGACTGTATCTCTAGTGAGATACAGTGATGCACTGGACGAGATCGCGTATTATGAGAGGGCCATTAGGGGGTTCCCCCAGATACAACGATACTCGGAGATGCAGGCGGAGCAGAGCCGATAGAGGTCGATGTCGCGAGCGACGGCTTCAGGGTCGCGCAGATGGCGTAGATCAGAGGGGGGAGAGGATACAACCTCTTCTCGGCCACCGCCACCACCACCACAGCCACAGCCTTGAGGGCAGCCCTATAGATTCATTATTTTTGATGTATATACTGGCCTGCGAGCCGAAGACGAGAGATGTATGATGAGAGAGAGATACAGACACAGATTGTGGCTTATTGTATAAAACTATTTTGATATATATATATATGATGAGCATTTTTGATTTAGTGACATGTGTAATAAGAAAATGTATGGATGTGTTTTGATGTTTATGACATTTTGATGTGATGCATGTGTTGATATTATGTGTTATGCGTATGATGCTATGATGAAAATGAATGTGATGGTGAATATGTTTATGAAATGGTTATATGATGATGTTGATTGATTGTGAAGGATAGATTATATGATGATGACTTTAGATTAGATGATGATAGATGTGATTTTTAATGTTTAACTTGTAGATTATATGATGTGAATGTTTAATGAATTATGATGGATGATATTTATGACTAATGACTTATGTTGTGATAATAAAAATGAGAGTATACTAATAATTATGTGAATATGTGATTGACTGTGCTGTGATTGACAGGTGACGAGAGAAGGAGATGGAAGAAAGTGACAAAGAAAATGGTCGAGCTAACCCCAGAAGACACCATGTCAACTGAGTGCTGCCTACATAGCCCCTGTCGTTAGGGCCTCAGGTCGATGTAGTTCTCCCAAGAAGGGAGAAAAAAGATTGAAGTGGTTGATTTTGGTTATGATAAAGATATAGCATTTCCCATATGTCTAAGGGTACATGCTTGAAATGATAAGAAGAAGATGATGCTACAACGTTTTTCCAAATGGTGTAAGCTGTAACATTGGTCGGGGTTTTTCATCCCTAGCAACTACCCATATTCATGATGGATGTTTGCTAAGAATGAATTGAGGTCTATTCATGCTTCAGCAAGTATTGGTTTATGCTTGACATAAATTGTGTGGTTGATAGTTTCCATATGTACTATTGTCTATGGAAACTAGAATGATTAGGCTTATGTGGATGGTTTGAAAAGAGTTGAATTGAGTCGGTTTGACAAATGATGTGGTTGAATGTGACCAAAGTATAGGCAAAAAGTAAGAGGCATAAGTGCCCTTTTATTGACAAGGACCAAAAAGACAACATAGATAGGGGTGGTTAGAACCAAGAGCCCATTTATGCGTTGCATCATTGACCATAGTTATGTTAGAGCGGTAATCGAATCACTTTTGACATTAAAGTAAGCTCGAAGTCCCTTGAGTAGGTGATATGATAGGAGGAAAAGGGTAACCCATTTTTAGAGTATGGATAACTTTGCCCCTTTTTATAGGAGACCCTAAGACAACTACAAGTCAAGTCCATGACCCGTTTTTTTTTTTTTTTTTTTAAAATTTTAGAGCGGACTGATCAATACAGGAAGTCCACATAAAGATGTCATTTGTTTGGTGGTCATTTGTGAAGCTGATCGATGCGAGAAGCTTCTAAGAAAAGTGCTGTTTGTAGCAAGAGTTAGTCATAGCCATCCTTCGAGGGAGTGGTCTATACTTTGCTTTATAGATTTAAGGGCTTTTGAATAGCTGTCATTCGAGGGAGCAGTCTATTAGTTACAACAATGATAGTGCAGCTGTCCTTCAAGGGAGCAGTCTAATTTTTGATTTGATTTTGTGACCTTGGATACTTTGACATCTTGATTTAGTTTTAACAGAATATTGAGTCATGGACAAGACTTAAAGAAGGTCAAGAGCTCCCTTTCATTAGGACGAAGCATCCGTACATCATAAAAAGGTTATAGAAGATTTTGTTAATGGAAAAAGGGTGAAATGGATTAAGGATTAAAAGGACAAGGATTGCTCAAGGGACGAGCTCAAGTTTTATGCCAAGTGGATGAGTACTCGACTAACAGTAGAATGGTCGTAGATGCAAAGCATTAAGAGGCTCAGGTTCTGGTCGGCCTTCGAGAGAAGACAGACGATAAGTCCCTGATCCATACTTGTGCGTGATGATATAAGGTCCGAGCCAATTAGGAGCGAATTTACCTCATTTACTCCATTCCATATTGGTCACATGTTGGTTCTCTTTGAGGACGAGGTCTCCGATATTGAAATCTCGTTCTCTCAGAGTTTTATTATAGGCGCGTTTGATGCGATTTTGATAGACATGGAGATGGTTGAGGGCAGCGAGACGACGCTCGTCAAGTAACTCAAGTTGAGCTAATCGATCTTGACGAAAGTCATCATTAGAAAGAATGTCATGGAGTGAAATGCAAAGAGACAGGATTTGTACTTTGAGAGGTAAGACAGCCTCTGATCCGTACACTAGAGAGAAAGGGGTAGCACCCGTAGAGGTTTGGATGCTAGTACGGTAGGCCCATAAAGCGAAGGGTATTTGAACGTGCCAATCCCTTCCAGTGTCGTTGACCACCTTCATGAGAATTTTAGTTAAGATTTTGTTGGAAGCCTCGGCCTGCCCATTTGATTGTGGGTAGTAAGGCGAAGAAAAGCTGAGTTTGATGCCAAATGAGTCGCAAAGTTTTTGGACGGTCTTGTTTTTAAAGGACTTGCCATTGTCAGTGATGATTTTGTGAGGTACTTGGAGCGAAAGTTGGAGCCAAGGGTACTTGTGTTATGGGGTTGGTAGGCACAAGTTGGATAGGAGCCGTCAAGGATGGTTGAGGAGTGGCTACGCTTGTTGACGGGTAAATGGTTACTCTTGTGTTGATAGGTGCAAGAGTAGGGGGAATAGAGACTAGTAGGTTTTGGAAAGGTGTGGGGTTTGGTTGAGTGACTTGAGGTTGAGGGAGTACTGGAACCCCCATGGAGGTAGGTTTAGAAGGAGTGGCTACGTTTTGAAGGTAAGACATGGTTGGGTTATTGGTAGAGGTGTTGTCTAGTGGCTGAATTGTAGGGGCTGTTGATGTGATTCTTGTGTCGACTAAGGAAGTCGGCATCCCATAGATTGGGTTGCCTAGGGAGTCTCGCGTTTGGCTATTTGTGAGATAGTGTTGTAAGGCTTTGACGTTAAGGTCCAAGAATCGTGCAAAATCTTGGTCCCCTTCTGGGACAATAGGAGTTTGAGGCGGGGTTGGGCGAGTGGGAGTTCTTTCAGTCTTCGAGTTGAACTCCATTATAGGACTGGTTATGGATGGTGAAGGTGGAAGCGGTTATTGACTAGCGTGGTCAAGAAGGGCCTTGGTTTGACTGCGTGTCAAAACCATTCAAGGCAAGAAAGGGTCAGGTTTCAGAAAATTGTGTTTTATTAGTCTCAGAAAACCAGAATGAATGTTTAGACAGCCAGAAAGTTGAATTTTAAGCTTGCTATTTTTGGAAAAAAGAAAATAGACAGAGACCGATGTCGGTATAAAAACCGATGTCGGTGAAGAAGGATGCTGATGTCGGTCAGATGACCGATGCCGGTAAGAGAAGTTGCCGACGTCGGTTACAAGACCAATGTCGGTTACTGTGTTTTCCAGAAACTCAGAAAAAAAGTTTTTGGAAATGGAGAAGACGTCCTTACCAGCTCAAAAAAGACAGATAAAAATAGAAAATATGATGATGACAGACAGAGCCTAGCGTTAAATCCCTAGAAACAATTTTATTAAGATCGTGTGGCTTATGCCTTAATGTGATGTTTGAGGAAGTTGGCTGTAAGAAGGGTCCTAGAATAAGTAAGCTAAAGATGGTTTCAGGTATGTTAAGGTGCTCAAAAGTCTGTATTAGCTTCCGTATAGACCTGGTGCTAAGGAGCAAGCCCCCTCACTTCACGATTCCAGTGGTTAGCTGGTTTTGCTTAGCCAAAATATACTTTCACTATAGTTTAGACTCTGCCAGAGAACAGAGTTGGATTTCCCCTTGGTGGTGAAATCCAAGTAGGATTGCCGGGTTGGGTAAGGTATCCGTTGGGTGATGAAATCCCAGTCGGGCCTTGTCTCAAGTGAGTTTGATGTTTTATTGAGTGCACGTGGTCTGGTAGTGTAATATCAAGTGATCTATGATTTATTCAATATGCGTTTTACTAATTACTAAGTGTGGACTAGAAAGATGCAAGAAAGCAAGAAATGAAATGCAGTAAGTTTTAAAGCCCAAAAATCGAAATATTAAATTGGAATGAAGACAAGTTGGAGAAAGGGTTGAAGAAAATGATTTTCTTACTAGTCTAGAAATGCAAGAAAAAGAAAGAAAAAGTTCTTTTTTATTTCCTGCTTATGATTTTTTTTAGAAAAGAAGAAAGAGGGGAAGAGGAAGAAGCCTAATGCACCTAAATGAACAAAGAAGAAAGGGAACCCAAGGAAGGCCCTAAAGGGGTCCCACCAGGCATGCCAGAATGTTTCTATTCAAATTTTGCTTTCAATTTCAAGGAAGAATTAATGAGAAACTAAAGAAGAAATGGTCAAGGCTTGATGGGTACCTGGATATAGTCTGCGCACCGTAATCCAGACGCTGTGAGTACTCCTCTTTGGCTGTGGAGGAATGACACCTGCAAAGAAAAGAAGCTTGGACAAAAGATGGCGTTAAATGGATAGATTGTGGGTTGTCAAGCGAAAGCTTGATCTCAGAAGTATGAAAACTTCCTTAAGGGATATAAACCCACTAATCAATGGAAAGAAGTGTCTGATAAATAGCTGAATGATGAAGAACTAAAATGATAAAGAAATAAAATAAAAAAGGGAAGCAAAGACTTACTTGAAAGAAGCTATCGAACTGATCACAGTCGCTGGCGTCGGTTGGTCAAGGTGTCGACGTCGGTTAATCTATCGATGTCGGTTTGGGTAGTGACCGGTGTCGACTGGGGCAATTGGCTTGGACGGGGTCTGGGCAGGTCTGTGGTCTGTGGACAGAGTCCGATCAGGGTTTTGGTCTATGGACAAGGCCAAGGAAGGGTCTAGGTTTGTTAACAGTCTTGAGACAAAGTTTTTGGGCTTGGTTGAATGGTCTGGGGTCTGAGTCTGAGAGTCTGGTTAAATGAGCAGAATGTATGGTCCGATAGAGGACGAAGGAAATAGGGAAGTGGATAAGTCAAGATTCGGGTCTGGCTTGATTAACAGTCTGGTCTAGGGAGATATTGTTTGAAAGTAATAACTGAAAAGAGAATAAAAACACATATAGTATACTTACCTGTGTCTTGTGGAAGGTGTGCTACTAATGATTCCCGTACCTACTGTTGATGTAGCCTGTGTGGAGAACCTGTTGCTGATGGAGAACCTTGAAGCTGTTGTTGCACCTGAGGGAGAGAGTGAGAGGCTTGATTGAGAGATTTCATAGATTGACGGATGGTCGAAGACTCAAGATTGAAGGATTCATCAGTTGCTTCTAGAGATTCGCTGATTTCTGATTCAGATCCTCAAAGAGTCTGAAAAATTGGTTAAGTATAACTGACGTTGGTGATTCCGCCGGCATCGATCGACACTTGACCGACGTCGACGAGGTTAGAATGGGCAAAAAGAGCCACTAAGCCCATTTTTCATCTGCCAAGTGCCCTATCCGTTGGAGAATGTCTAGGGTTGGGCTAAATATGCACGAGAGTTTGTTAGGCGGTTAGAGAGAAGTAGGAATAGGTCTTGGGTGAGTCATAGGATGGGAATTAGTCTAAGGCGAGGTGTCCTAGGTGAGGTGTCATGGGTGATGTGTCCAAGGAGGGGGGTTAATTCAAAATAAGTTAATTATTTTAAATTAGTAATTTTTAAGAATGGGTTAGGAATAGACCAAGGGGGAAGGTGACCAAGGGTTAGACACTATTTAGGTGTCCACCGGGCATGCCAGAATGTTTCTATTCAAATTTTGCTTTCAATTTCAAGGAAGAATTAATGAGAAACTAAAGAAGGAATGGTCAAGGCTTGATGGGTACCTGGATATAGTCTGCGCACCGTAATCCAGACGCTGTGAGTACTCCTCTTTGGCTGTGGAGGAATGACACTTGCAAAGAAAAGAAGGTTGGACAAAAGAAGGCGTTAAATGGACAGATGGTGGGTTGTCAAGCGAAAGCTTGATCCCAGAAGTATGAAAACTTCTTTAAGGGATATAAACCCACTAATCAATGGAAAGAAGTGTCTGATAAATAGCTGAATGATGAAGAACTGAAATGAAATGAAAAAGGGAAGCAAAGACTTACTTGAAAGAAGCTGTCGAACTGATCACAGTCGCCGGCGTCGGTTGGTCAAGGTGCCGACGTCGGTTAATCTGCCGATGTCGATTTGGGTAGTGACCGGCGTCGGTCAGGGCAATTGGCTTGGACGGGGTCTGGGCAGGTCTGTGGTCTGTGGACAGAGTCCGGTCAGGGTTTTGGTCTATGGACAAGGCCAAGGAAGGGTCTAGGTTTGTTAACAGTCTTGAGACAAAGTTTTTGGGCTTGGTTGAATGGTCTGGGGTCTGAGTCTGAGAGTCTGGTTAAATGGGCAGAATGTATGGTCCGATAGAGGATGAAGGAAACAGGGAAGTGGATAAGTCAAGATTCGGGTCTGGCTTGATTAACAGTCTGGTCTAGGGAGATATTGTTTGAAAGCAATAACTGAAAAGAGAATAAAAACACAGACAATATACTTACCTGTGTCTTGTGGAAGGTGTGCTACTGATGATTCCCGTACCTGCTGTTGATGTAGCCTGTGTGGAGAACCTGTTGCTGATGGAGAACCTTGAAGCTGTTGCTGCACCTAAGGGAGAGAGTGAGAGGCTTGATTGAGAGATTTCGCAGATTGACGGATGGTCGAAGACTGAAGGATTCGAAGGATTCGTCAGTTGCTTCCAGAGATTAGCCAATTTCTGATTTGGATCCTCAAAGAGTCTAAAAAATTGGTTAAGTATAATCGACGTCGGCGATTCTGTCGGCGTCGGTCGACACTTGACCGACGTCGGCGGGGTTAGAACGGGCAAAAAGAGCCACTAAGCCCGTTTTTCATCCGCCAAGTGCACTACCCATTGGAGAATGTCGAGGGTTGGGCTAAATACGCACGAGAGTTTGTTAGGCAGTTAGAGAGAAGTAGGAATAGGTCTTGGGTGAGTCATAGGATCGGAATTAGTCTAAGGCGAGGTGTCCTAGGTGAGGTGTCATGGGTGATGTGTCCAAGGAGGGGGGTTAATTCAAAATAAGTTAATTATTTTAAATTAGTAATTTTTAAGAATGGGTTAGGAATAGACCAAGGGGGAAGGTGACCAAGGGTTAGACACTATTTAGGTGTCTACAGGTAGTTAATTAGGACTTAATCGACATGGTTTTACCTAGGGTGTCCAATTGGGTTGGATTAGGTAAAGTGTTTAGTGTCATGGTTGGGTTGATGTTTAGTTCTTGGGAAGATTTTGATGTCGAAGGTAAGGAAAACAAAGAAATAGATTGATTTGGAGATTTAGGTAATTTAGATTGAGTAGAATGTGATGATACATGAGGGATAGAACTTATATCAATAGAAAGTGAATGGGTATTCACATGTGTCATTTGACTAAAAATATGTGGGATAGTGGATGCAGGAGTAGGTTGTGTTAAAGTTGTTGGAATTGTTTTCATATGCCCAAGTTTAGTAAAATGATATGGGTAAGAATCTTGGACCATAAAAAAACATGGGAAGTTGGTATAGTTAGAATTTTCATAAGGATCGATATAAGAAACTATTATTCTCAAATTATTCATGTTGACCACATTCTCATCATTATGATCAATAGAAGTTTTGATAGTGCTGATAGTAGGAGGTTGAGTAGTACTCAGTTGATGATTAGGAAGAGGATCCTTATAAATAATGAGATGAATGTTATCTTGGTTAAGGGAATCATGTTTAGTTTTTATTTTTTTAACCTTGGTTTCTACTTCACAAGATTGTTAACGCTCATGAATTAGTGTTTCATGGTAAAAATTATGACCAAGAAGACATTCTAAAGAAAAGTTTATTAATTGGAAAAAAGTGTCATGAGGATGGCCCCAACTAACATGATACCAACAAAATTTGTGTGGATTATACCAATGTTTGGTAGGGAAAGTAGGGTTAATGTGTTGTGGTGAAGGTCGAGTTAGACATTTTTTTATTTTTACCATGGAAAGTGGTTTGTGAGACTTTACATTATTTGCTTGGGGAAATGTAGAACTAGATTGTGGGAAAGTATTGTTTGATAGTGGGTGTGACAAAGTAGCATCATTTGAACCACTTGGGAGGATGGCATGATTGGTGTGTATGGAATCATAGTTATCTATAACACCTTCATTGGTAGCATGTCAATTTTTAGATTTCATAAGCATTTTAGTTCCAACAAGAGGATGGGAAGGCTCAAATTGTCTTATGAGAAAATCTTGATGTTTGGCTTGTTTGAAGGCTTCTTCCAAATATTTTGAATAGAGAGTCATAACATGGTATTATAATTTAGGATGAAGATAATTAATGAATAAGTTGAAGATATTGTATTCTAAAATGTTATGCTCAAATTTATTGGATAAGGCTTCTTGTTGTTTAATGAACACTTGGACAAATTTGAATTCTGATTGTTTACAGTTGATAAAGTGAGTTAAGTTGTTTTTAGGAAGATAGTTTGAAATTGTTGTACCAAGGCATTAACTAAATATTTTAAACTGGATATAGTATGAAATTTGAGTTGGTTATACCAATCCAAATTATCACCTATAAAGGTTTTAGCTAGGAGCTTAGTGGAGACAAAGGTATCTAGCTTAATCCAATCTTTAAACAAGTTTCCAAAAGCTTTCAAATGCAAAGCAAGATCAGTGGCTATGTTGATGTTTGCAATTTGAGAGACTAAGGGTTCATTTTTTAAGTGTTTGATAGCCTTGTTGAGAAGTGGAGGTTAAGGTATAAGTTTACTTTATGCATCTCTAAGGGGGTTGGGGACATTAGGATTTTACACTCCCCATTAAGAAGGTTGAGGATGATTTTGTAATTACAAAAGTTGGTTTTCCGTTCATATAATTTTATTTGTACTATTAGTTTGGAAAACATCCATTTGATTAATGTCTTGTAATAGAATTTAACTAGTATTGATAGTGGATTGAATAGTAAAAGTTGTTTGAGATAAACTAGAGGTTGATTTGACTTGAGTGTAAATATGGGCATTTTAATTAGGCATGTTGGAGGAAAGACCTACCATAGTAGTTGATATTCTTGGCAAGGTGAGAAGAAGTAGTAGATAAATTTGAAGGCATGGAAGAAGAAGTGGGTATAGAAGATAAAAAGGTCATGGAAGAAGTCATGGGGTGATTTGTCCCAAAACTTGTGGACAAGTTATGTGTAGGCTAAGGTGTGCAATCGAGGTAAGGTACCATCATGAGATTATAAATGATCATGTGATCCTTTCCATGATGTTAAGGATTTTCATTGATGAAAAGTATTATTTCAATAGTATATTTGAGATCATTCTCATCCTCGATGATAGGTATTTTTTGAGGATAATTAAGAGGATCCAAAGTTTTGGACAGAGATGACCCATAGTTTTTGGTTCTAGTAGTCACATGGACATTATTGACATCTAAATTTTATACATAAGTATAAGTAAGATGATAATGAGGACATTTAGGAGGGTTAATTAAATTCATCATATCATTTTGAGTTTACTTTTTAGTTTTATAAAAAATATATTGCATGGTGAGAAGTAAAGATAAAAATGGTAAGTTATAAACTTATTGGGTTGAGTTAGTTGAGTTAGTTGGGTAGATATGAAAAGTAGTAATCTAAAACCTACTAAGTTGAGTTGGTCAAATTAGTTGTATAGACTGGAAAAATATAGAGTTTGTCAAAGTGTACTAAGTTGAGCCGGTTAGCTTAATTGTACATATAGGAAATAGATAGAGTTTTTTAAATCTTAGTAAGTTGAACTGGTTGACTTAGTTATACAAGCAGTAAACATACAATGTTGAGTGCCTGTTAGGTCGAGCTAGTCAACTTAGTTGTACATGAAAGAAAAGATAGACTATTGAAAGCCTACTAAGTTGAGTTAGTCAACTTAGTTATACATGTGGGAAACATACAAAGTATTGAAATCCTACTAAATTGAGTTGGTCAACTTAGTTCTATAGACAGGAAAATAAGAGATAAATTAGGTCAGGCTAGTCAACTTAATTAGATAAAAATAAATAAATAGTTATTTAGAAAAAATACATAAGACTGAGTCGACCCTGGTTAACTGAGTCTATTCATACACAATAAACTAAGTCAACATTGGTCTATCTAGTTGAAAAATACAACACAAAACTATATCAACATTGGTCGATATAGTCTATAATATGAATAACAAGTAGCAAGCAAAAAATATAATTTTATAAGTACTAATGCTGGCTAATTATCTAAAAAGGAGATCAAAAAGTTATACTAAAAGTTTTTGATTGATTTGTGTGCTCCTAAAGATACCTGTTTATCCATTGGATAGTGATGGCCCTATATTTTAGAGCACTACCTATGGAGGAAGTACTATTTTCATAACCCACTCAACCTAGTTTCAACGGTAAGTTGGAAATAACTTATCATCATTATCCACTAATCAATGCACCACAAGATCAAATGAATGGCTAGATTCCTAAAGTTCAATTCAAATGGAAATCTTAAGCATTTCTATAATATCATGAGATACGTGAAAACTAAAGATTGTATTTAGTTATGTATTATGGCTATGAGTATTGTGGTAAGCCCCTCATGTCATGATATCTATAAGTGATAGCCAAAGACCATAAGCATATTATCATGTAGCCCTTCATGATAGTAGCTAAGTAGTTTTAAATCTATTGGTACATAATTTCTAGGGAAATCAAGACAAAGTGAAAATATAGGTGAAAATCAAGTGTCAAAAACTAATTTATAGTTTTGGAAAGTAAATAAACCAACAACCAACTCTTTTCAAAGCAAATATGAGATTAATTACTAAGAAATGAAATTGAATTATCTTTCTTGTGTTGAAAAATAAACATACAAAACAAGTTTAGCTAGGCCAATATTGTTGAAAAATATAACAAAACACAATCAAACATGCCATTTTAGCCTCTTGTGAAAACAAACATAGTCAGCCAAGTCAACGTAGTTTGTTTGGCATAGTAGACAAACACATAACTAAGTCAGCCAAGTTGAATTAGCTAACTGTGTGATACAATTTTACAGAGCTGGAAAACTAGTAAAAACATAGTATAAATTAAAATGTTAAATAAGTTTACTGAAAGATAGAAATGACAACTTGATGAAATTGATAAAAATACAAGTATAGGCTTATTTAGAGTGAACCTAAAAAGTATAACTAGATCAACTAAGTCAAATTTTTTGCTTGATTGAGAATGTTGAAGATCTAAATATTGACTGATTGAGTCTTGCAGAGGCAAAAATATGAAAGAGACAAAGGTTAAATAGAGTTGACCAGGTCAACTTAATCTATTAAAAGCTAAAAACTAAAAGCAACAAAATGAAACTAGACTGACCAATGTAATCTAGTTTACTTTAAATTTGAAAATCAAAGACTATCAAATTGAACTAGGTTAACCAATTCAATTTAGTTTTCTATAAGTGAAAATTTTGAGAATATGAAAAATGACTAGGTTAACTAGTGTGACCTAGTTGACTAGAGATAAATCCCTATAAATAGATGACCAAACTATGCAAACCAACGTGACCTAGTTTATTTTAGATCCTATAACTATAAATAGAGAAAATGACTAGGTTTACTAACATGGCCTAGTTGACTGTAGAAGAAAACTTGCAAGCAAAGGACAAAATTAGATCGACCAACGTGACCTAGTTGAATGTGGATCCAAAATCTACAAATGAAGGTTAAGACTAGATTGACCAATGTGATCTAATTAACTATAAATAAAAAATTAGAAATGTAAGCATTATATTCACATTAGTTCACCAAAATGAATGCAAAAAATTAAGATAGATCTATAACCTATCTCACCTAGTAAATCTGATATTGGATAAGGTAATAAACTAACATCTATTTAAATACTATTTATATCAAGGGCATAATCAAATTGGATCTGCTAAACCTAACCAAGGGAGCAATTATCACACAACAATAAAAGAGAGGGTTCTAAAGCCTTTAAGCAAATAATATTATGAAATAACCCTAGCTAAGTCTACATACATGAAACAAAACTAATATAGTGTTCATCAAAGCTTATGGCACAAAGGGGGATAATTAAATTAATCCCATGTATCCACTTCCCTAAGTAATTCTCCTTTCAAATAACACCTAACTAAGCAAACACCCTCTTCTCCTACTAAGTCAGCCTAGGTTGACCCTATTATAAAAGTTAAAATGCATGTAATGGAACTAGGTTTTCCATATTGACCTAGTTCGACACCTAATAATAATTTTCTCCTTAAAACTAGATTGTTAGTGGTAATCCTCATCACCTAATTTCTTGAAGGGTTAGGACTTACTCTTTGATACAAATATAAGGCTCATTTCAATCCAATAGAAACACGATATAGTTGACCAACAATTTTGTGAAGCACTAATGATTTTCTCACCCCTTTCTCGGTGCACCTTTAAGTCGTGCACTAAGAGACATTGAAACTTAAAAAGTTCCTGCAAGAGAGAAAGTGTCATTAAATGATAATATTTAAAATTATTGTGTGTATAAAAATTTTATTAATATTTAAAGTTAAATTTTTCAAGGATTAGCCTTTATGATATCTTCTTGCATTTATGCTAATGCTTGACAACTTTCCATGTGATGTCATGATTCTATATATTTAGATCCACTTGCCATGTGAATGGAGGAATAATTCAATTGATGAATTTAAAAAATAGAAAATTCTAAAAGCTATAAAATTTTCCATTAGAGAAAGATTAGATTAATTAACAAAGGTTAATTAATTTAATGCAAAGTGATGTGATTTTTGAAAGTTGAATAACCATTCAACCTAATTGATCTTAAAACATCCCTTGTAAAATCACAATTTGACTCGAGATGAATTAAGTGAAGTTGGTCATTAGAAATGGTGCATTGTCTCAATCAAGAATGTCACAATGCATTCTAGATATGCACATCAAGTGTGTGGATGAATTTAGGTGTTTTAATTATTTTTGATCTGATTTATGCATTGTTGTATAAATTCATTCTAATTTTGACACAAAAGTAATGACAATGGAGTGTCTAAATTTTGGTCCTATTTGAAATGGCATTATGATATACTATACAAAGTAACAAATCTTCAAATAATAAAAAATTCATTAAAATTATTTGATAATGATTAAAAAAATGATGTGTTCACATTTTATTGTTTTTTATTCAATTTTATGAAAAATGAGTTCACAAAGATGCCCCAAACAACATTTGGAATGCCTAGAGTTACAAGATCACCCACTTCAAATTCTCTGGGAATGATGTGCTTGTTATAAATATGGTATATTCAATTCTGATATGCTTTGAGATGACTCCATATAGTTAGATATTTCTCGTATAAAGTTACAACTCTTGTAACTTGGCAATTCTATATTATTTGTCATCAATGATACCCTACAATGAAATGCACAAAGAGTGAAACTCGATTTCAATAGGAAGGATAGCCTCATAAAAACTATGGAGTAGAGTGTTGCACCTGCAAGTGTGTAGAAATAGGTATGATAGCATCATAAGGCAAAGAATAATTGCAAGTTTTAATCATGGCCAACTTTGTTGATAATATTCTTAATAGTTTTGATAATTTTCTTATTAGATGCCTCAGCTTGGCCACTACCTTAAGGGTAATAAGATGTTAACCACTTGTGTTTGATACAAAAGTATGTACATAGGGTTTTCATGTCATTATTCTTGAATAAATTGCCATTATAAAATATAATGGAAGAGGAAATGCCATTAATATTTGGGGTTTGAGTCTACATTAATTACGCAGGGATTTGCATTTTCTAACATTTTCTTGCGTTTATGTTAATGCTTGACATCTTTCCATGTGATGTCATGATTTTAGATATTTCAATCCACTTGTCATGTGAATGGAGGAATAATTCAATTGATGAATTTAGAAAATAAGAAATCCTACAAGCCACATAATTTCCCACTAGAGAAAGATTAGGTTAATCAATAAAGATTAATTAACTTAATGCAAAGTGAAGTGATTTTTGAAAGTTGAATAACCATTGACCTAAAACGTCCCTTTCAAAATCATAATTTGACTCAAGATGAATTAAGTAAAGTTGGTGATTGGAATTGTGCATTGTTCTAATGAGGGATGCCCTAGTTCATTTGAGAATATACAAGTTAAGTGTGTATAAAAATTTGGATGTTTGAATGATTTCTAACCTGATTTATGCATTATTGCAAGAAGTCGTTATAATTTACAATTTTGATATGAAATTGATGAAAATGGAGTGTTTACACCATTATACGAGAAATAATTCACACCCATTAAATTTTTTTTTCACGTCACTTATCCTCTTTACATAACTCCTTCACAAAATGCTCGGAGACACTTCTATGTGAATAATTCACAATACAACGATCTTTCTTACAAATGTAAAAATGCCTTTATGAAGGGTGTGAATAATTGTAACCAACAAATCCACCTTTTCAACTAATCATGTAAATAATAAATAATAGCTTTATTATTTGCACAACATAATTTTTTTTAGATAATTATCGGGGTTGGTGGGACCCTTGCCTTATATTAATAAAATAGATTATAAGAACAAACTAAGCTAAACCGCCATGGCCTAAAAAGAACCAAGTACACCAAACGACTGTAAGGCCTCATAATCAAAAGTAAACAATAAACCTTTAAACCATCTAAACACCAATGACAAAAAGCAAAGCCATCATTTAGTGGGAAAGTAATCTAAAAGATTAACCATCATGACCTTTTTTCCTTTTTACTTTTTTACCCCATGCCACATTCCTTATTTGAAGTTCACCATAACAATTTGCTTTTATGGATTCTAAAATTCCAAAGTCATATTTATAGGCAACTCTTTATTTGAATCTGAATTTTCATATTCATGCCCTCTCATCACTCCCCCTACTGGATTTTTCAAGGGAATATTCTAAACTTTTTTTGTTGCCCTCATAACAGGCATGTCTTCTTAGTAGGAGGAACTTGATCTCCTCTCTTATTATCTCCCAATTTTGCATTTTCTTGAGTTTTTGTCTTCAAAACAATCTTCAACCACTATTATTGGATATGGAGTGCTCCATTTATTCAAATTTCATTTCACCCCTTTTTCTTCATTAGTTGAGATCACCCCTGAGGGCAGGAGGCATGAAGATGACCTCATAATTTAAAATTATGACATCTAAATGCAATATTCTCATAATCAAGAGATGAAATGTGATGAAATTCACCATATTTCAAAATGACTTTATTTGGTACCCATTTACTTAGATCAATCTCTATACAAATTCTAGCCAAAGTGCACAACTCTGTAGCATATCTCTCTCTATCATTCTTTATGAATGACCCCAAAACATTTCTTGTTTCCTCATAATCATGTCAAAAATGTAAAGGTAGGTTAAGAATTGGAACCCACGCTAACATCTTTATAACCAAGAGAATGTTGGGGATCAACCAACAATGTTGATTACTATATGAAAGCAATAAAATGCGGAATTAAACTAGAAAGATAAGTAACTAGAATCAAAAAATAGCAAACAATAAGAGATACAAGAAACCACCCTGAAAACTTATATTAAACTCTTTACAGAAGGAATACAATTGAAGAAACTTCTTTTCTTCCACACCTCTCTCAGATGTACAGATCTCTTTCTAGATCTCTTTCCCTCAAGAGTTCTCTCTCTCTCAATTACAATCAACTCCAACACTTGGATTGATTCAAATATACAATTCTGTACTGTTCCATTCAATAAGCTATGAAGAATTATCCCTATTATATAGAATTAGGGATCATGAGCAATGCAATTACAACCAATAGATGCACCTCCTAATCAAGGGCTCTAAACAGTCTTACTAAAGATAGAGATGCGGACTTAATACTAACACTTAATCTTACCACGCAAATATTTTGTTCTGTCCACAGAAATAGCATTCTAGACGCACAAGTGACCGACATCGGTCCATGCCTATCTACACCTGACCGACGTCGGCCGAACATAACTAACATCGGCATCTCTTAGTCGACTCCTGATCGACGACGGTCGCTCCTGACCGACACTGGTGACTGTGTAATTCCTGCTACTTCTGCACTCGCTCATTTGATGAAGCTTTTAGCTCCACACCTCAACAATCTCCCACTTAGAGATAAACAGTTGCACCAGTACCTGTACAGCAACATCTTCTAGCTCCTCCATCTTCAATCTCACTCATGAAAACCAACAAAAATTGAATGAAGATTCAACTTCTCCTTTGTTATCAGCTTGGTTAACATATCAGTAGGGTTCTTATCTATATGGATCTTCTCCAGCTTCAACTCACCATCCTCCAATACCTGTCTAATGAAGTGGTACCTAAGTTGTATATGCTTGGTTCTTGAATGAAAGGCTGAATTCTTAGCCAATTGAATTGCACTCTGACTATCACTGTATAATCTACAACTCTCTTGCTCCTTTCCTAGCTCTTCCATGAACCGTGTCATCCATATCATCTCTTTGCTAGCGTCTGTGACTGCAATATATTTTGCTTCTGTAGTTGACAAGGCAACAACCTTCTGCAACTTTGAAATCCAGCTAACTGTCGTTCCACCAACAGTAAAAACATATCCTGTGGTGCTCCTTCTGCCATCTAAATCACCTGCCATATCTAAATCTACATAACCATGTAGAGAAGTATATGAACCTCCATAGCACAAATGCCTACTACTGGTCCCTCTCAGATATCTAAGGATCCACTGAACTGCTTTTCAGTGCTCCTTCCCTGGATTGGCCATATACTTACTTACAACTCCCACTGCTTGGGCAATATCCGGTCAAGTACAAACCATTACATACATTAAGCTCCCTACTGTGGAAGCATATGGAACTCTACTCATGTACTCTACTTCATCATGTGAATTAGGACACTATTCTTTACTCAATTTACAATGTCCAGCCAAAGGTGTGCTTACCGATTTTGCATCCTACATATGGAACCGTTTCAACACCTTGTTCACATAATTCTCTTGAAACAAAATCAACCTGTGATGTTTCCTGTCTCTCTTAGTACTCA